>JAQFVV010006198.1:20887200-21487200 GCA_028023455.1 Epiperipatus broadwayi
TAGATGGCGTATATTCTTCAGCAACACTGTAAATCGAGTGAGAAAATAAACCAAATAATAATTAGATTTCTGGAAATTGGAGTTGTTAAAACAACTCAAGGCAGCGGGTAAGTGAGTTTATAATTACTTAATAAACATGGAGGGGCAAAAAAGCCCTGAATCTGCCGTTGGCAAGCATAATTGTAAAACCGTAAATAGTCCTATTAAAACCGATTATGATGAAAAAAGACACAATGACACAAATTTCAATGCAAGCACAGATGATTTTAAAACCCCAAATAATGATCAAATTACACATAATACACCAAATTTTAACCTTAGCAATACCTTAAAAAATAACTCTGGTCAAATAGCAATGAAAACAGAGTTCAGAAAAGCAAATTTCAACTTTGAAAGTATCGTAAATAGCAAAAACGATTTTGAAAATCTGCAAGAGGGTGACAAACAATGCCACGCAGATCACAAATTCATTCATAAAAAATCTAATATTAGTTCTAGAGCTTTGGAACCAAAAGAATTAGATTCAGAAACAAAAAAACTTAATTATCAACGGAAAAAGTTTGTCCTAGATGCGTCAGATAGCAGAGATATTAATTCTCAAAGTTTAACCAATAATTATTTCACAAAATCGCAAGAGGGCACAAACCAAGAAAATAATGATAACTATGTACACATTAACCACGGACATTCCCCAAACAAAATTAAAAACAAATATCAACATATAACAACAGATCCACTCCTCTTAGACAAAAACCCAATTAAACCAATAAGTTCAAAGGCTAAAACAAATTCCAACAGCAATTTTAACACCGATTCTGCTACAAATCAAACGTTAAACAAAACCGCTACAAAGCAGTCACATTGTAGCGATCCATTAAATAATAAAAATTGGAAAACTACAGATCCCAAACAAACAAAAACGGATCATACAGAACAATTTCAGAATGAAAATAAAACGGAAATAAAAAACTTACCAAAACCAAATAAATCTTATGCTGAAACACTTTATCATACATCATTTTCCTCTTCCCAAAACGAACTAAACCCTAATCCAGACAACAGCCCATTACTAAGCATTATTAATCTAGATGCAGAAGAAGACATCCAAACTATACATAATTTTAGAAACACAAACCCAATACAGGATAATGAACAAACCTACCAAGACATACAAACTAAATTTAACAATTCTGTTCCAGATAAATTAATGAAATCTTTTATAAACTACACTAATGATAAAACACTCATCCTAACAACAACAGACACAAATGGCAATCTCTTCAAATTCCCACTTGAGAATTTTATAAATATGGTAACAGAAAAAAACATAGCAACAAGCATTAACAGAATTTTCACTCACCCCAATGACAGATACATAATAACGGAATTCAAAACATGGGGAGGAAAAAACTCTTTCAAAAATAACATCAGAGTTCTTAATGACAAATATTTAATAACAATTGATAACAACAGACCTACCACATTACACGGCATCATAAAGAACTGTATTATGAATTTCAATCACATTGAACTACAGTCCATACTTGAGAAATATGGCAAAATCAGGAAATTTGAATACTTAAATAACCTCATTCCAACTAACACAGCCGCATTCACCATCACCCTGAAGAATGGAGTCAGCTCCACAGACATTCCTACTGAGGTTCATGCACATGGATCCCCAATGGTAATATCACTCCATGGCGTTCCATCACAGTGCTTTCACTGCCTTGAATGCTCTCACCTAATCAAGGACTGTCCGGCAAGGATCTGCAAAAACTGCGGATCCAAGAAAAACAAGATTCACAAATGTTTCAAGAAATCCACAGAATCAAACACAACAACAACAAAGGTGATCACTGAAAACCTAATCCAACTTGAACCCATGCAGACAGAAAACACAGAACCAAACAGATCTGAACAAAATCCAGAAACAACTCAATCATTAGACATAAATAGAACTCAAACAAGTGCAATCTATAACAACACCTTAAGTCCAACTATCATGCATTCTCCACAACAACACAAGTCAATGGATATAATACTACCAGTCACCAAGACAAGGATCACACCACTCAATCTCACCAGTGACCCTCTCATACCCAACCCCTCAATCCTAATAAAATCAAACACTTACAACCTTGATATACTAAACACTCCAAATCAGCAAGGGCAAACTAATAATGATGGAAATATCACAACTCTAACAAACAACAATAACGATTCCAATGAAGAAAGTGCCACAGATTCTGATGACACAATAATCTATCAACAAAACACATCTTGCACAAACTCAAACAATGTTCTGCAACATCCAATCCGGGATAAAAGCCAAAAGAGAAAACGTAATAAGAAAAAACACAACCTCTCAAGCAGTCCAAGCTCAGATGAAGACACATACATCAACCCAAAAAATACAAAACCTATCCTACCCATTGACCCTTCTCCATCCAAAGATAACAATAATAAGAGAAGGAAAGAAAGTGTATCATCACCTGAAAAGAAAGGACAGTCTATACATGAATCAGAGCTCATAGAAAATGACACATACTCCACAAAAGATGGAAAATCCCACATCAACTTACCTAGTAGCCAAGAAAAAGTCACACTTCTTGAATACACAAACAAATCAAATGATTTCATAGTGGATTGGTCCTCACCACTCCGAGAACAATAACATCCACAAACAAAATAAGTAATGCATAGTACACTCGTACAATGCTCCAAAGATAATACAACAATTATGTCAATCAAAATAGTAAGCATTAATGTGAGAGGCCTTAACTCTCCCCAATGCATACATGCCATCAGGCAATGGATAAACTCCAACTCTCCTCACATATTCCTGATGGCAGAAACAAAATACCATGTAAACTCAAGCTACACAATTACTGAAGGGCTTGAAAACTATGGCTTTCTAAAATTCTCCACAGCTCTCACAGCCTCCGGAGGGATAGGTATTATTATAAATAGAAAATCACCACCAAATGACTTTAATATCCTGTATCTTGATAATAACATAATGATAATCAAAGTTAACTATAACAATTTTATTTTAAACATTGTATTCATTTATACCCAAAACTCAACCACCAACTACCACTACATAGTACAGACAATCAACATGGTCCTACACTCTAACCCAGCCCCTATTCTGCTGCTCGGTGACTTTAATATCAGTTACACCAACTTCAACAACAAATACCTACACCTAATTAACAAAACACTCATGTGCAGGGAGGGATTTTTACCTCCAGGATCTTTCTCCTTCTATACTCAGAATACCAGAACTCTGATAGATCTGTTCTACTACTCTCCCGAGCTACATTTTCAAATTGAAGCAAAGCTACAAATTACATCCTTTTCAGATCACCTTGCACAACTCATCGATATCACACCAGATAAGACTTTATATACTGGAGAATCCAGCCCACAAACAATACGTATGATCACACGCACAACAACAACAGAAGCTATCATCTCTGAAGCCTACATTTACTTCCACAAAATAAATATCTTGATAACTCCCACAGAGGTTGCTTGGTTTTCATTCATTGAGATCCTGCAATCTCTAATTAGCAATTACACTCGGAAACTCAAAGGTCCAGTAAGATTGCTGAAGGATTTAATGGAAATAAACACCAAACTCAGTGAAATCCCAAGTAATACATCAAACATCAAAAATATAATAGCACTCAAACTACAATACAAAAGTAAACAAATAAAACTTGCCGAATACCTCTCCATCAAAAGAGCTAAGCTATACCTGGAGTCTCAGCACTGTTGGACTCGAGGATACATTCGCTGGGCTCTTGGAACTACAAAAAATAAAAATGTACCAAACATGATCACTCACAAAGGTCAATCCTGGATTGGACTGCAAATGATAGAGGGAATCAAACAACACTTCCAAGACTCCTTACAAGCTGAGCCAGAACCACCAACAACCACCTGGAATGAACCTGAAACTGCAGACCCTCACAATATCACACACAAAATAATACACAACAAATTAGCATCACTTCCAGACAGAATACATCCAGGCATTCATGGCATTCCTCATTTTCTCATCTCTCATCTTAGCCAGTTCTCTATTCCAATAATAGCACAAATGATTGACTATCTAGCCGAGGGTAGGAAAAGCATTCCAAACCTCTACCCTATAGCAATGGTTCCCTTCCTCAAAAAGAACAAACCTCCAACAGAACTTTCAAGTCTTCGACCAATTTCAATGACCCCCCTCATGATAAAAATCATAGAGTCCATTATAAAAGACTCAATCCAAGAATGCATACTAAAACACCTTTCCAATGCACAATATGCAAAAAAAGGTTCATCCACCATCCTAGCCATGGCCCAAGTTAAAACCCTTGTAAACTACCTTAGGACTCACAAAAAGACAAAACCAATTGCTATACAACTTGATATAGCTGCAGCGTTTGATTCTGTCAGGACCAATATTCTTCTCAAAACACTAGCAGAATACTCCGTACCTAATCCCTTCCTACAAATCATTGACAACCTGCTCAGTAACCGCCAAATAATGATATCTCTAAATGGGAACACTTCCAGTTGCTTCAAACCTACACTCTCCATCCCACAGGGCTCTCCCCTCAGTGCTCTCCTATTTGCAGCATACATTAACCCTCTCCTTGTTGACATCCAAAGGCAACTGCCTGGCGTCTATGTGCCCTGTCTAAAGAAAGAAGTAGGAGTACTGGCATACATGGATGATATACTCATAACATTACCTTCACACAAATACCTTCCTCTCCTCTACAAAATACTAACCAAATACACTTCTCAATATAAACTTACCTTTAACCTCCAAAAATCAGCGACATGGAAAATTGCAACTGGAAAAAGAATCAACAGCACCTTTCTGGGTGAGCCGCAAAACTTCCTTGGAATACCATTTTATAAACCCCCAGCCACCATCACCTCACTAATTCAAAATGACATATTAAATTCAGCTAATAAAATAACAACATCTCTCTCCAAAATATACCTTTCACTGCATGGAAAGGTAACCATATTAAACAAAGTCCTTTTTTCTAAAATCAACTATTACTTACCAATTGTTAAATTAACAAAAAAATTTGAAAACAAACTTAACTCAATGTGCTCTAAAATTTTTTGGGGTGGCAAGACAGTCGCCATTAGCATTAGAGGGATGCGCCATCCATCTAGGCTCAACGGATTGTCCCTCCATGCAGTCTCAACTTTCACCCTGCAAAAAATTCATAATCTCATCCACAAACTCTCATTAACTTTCGACAATCTAGAATTTGCTCCTACAATCTCCCCCACAGATCGACCGCCACCACATAAACAGGACTGGATCCTATCCCTCTCAGCCTACTACTCCAACCTAACTAAAAGAAATCCACCCTCATACAATTCAAAAATAACTTATTGGGAAGCCTATAGCCTACAACACCCACACAGCCAAGTACAGGATTGCAGGCTTAAAATAACAAATAAAAAAATCATCTCCCAATTTAGGCTCTGGAGCCTGGAAGCCAAATATCTTGACTTTGTGATAAAGTTAAATCTTAACGCACTTCCCACTAGATCGTTTCTAGTATACAGAAGAAGCCATGGCAACCTGGATCCCCAATGTCAGCTCTGTCAGCGAGAGGAGGAAACAATTGACCATATCATTAACATATGCCCTAAGTACAACTGCATCAGACAGTTAATTCACTCTAACTCTAAAATAAACTACAACATGATCACCTCTATTCAAAGATGCCTAGGCACAAAAACATATGCTTGGATCCGACTGGCCATTTTCCTCACATTCTCATTATGGCTGGTACGCTGTCAACTAGCCATTGAGGATTCAAGTCGAAACCCAGCTCTCACCTTCATTGACACCATTACCAAAATAAAGAAAAGAGATCAAATGCTTGCCTCCAACAGCACCTTTGATGACACTTGGAAACTCTTTGAGATTCCAATACTGCAGCAATAGTATAAGTGACAACTCAACCACATGTAACAACACAATAGCCCTAAATGACTACAAGATATAAATCATAGCATATGCACAACCTGTGCTATATTAGGCAAACATCACCCACAAAAAGAGAACTTTATAAACATTGAGATGGTCCCAACTGTGGCACATGAATAACCTAAACGTCTCACAGATCAAAGTTCCAATATAAACTTTAGTTCCAATACAATCTATTACACTTGATTGTAACTTGTAAATCATATTAAATTTGTTAAATAAATTTCTTTTAGGAAAAAAATAATAATAATAATAATACATGCATGAGAACTCTTAATCTTTTAACCAAGCTTAACCTGTTATCCTGTATATCATAATACTATGTTTATTTTGTGTTAAATAAATTTCTTGATAAAAAAAGATAGAATAGTATCATTCTATTTTTTCATTGCACTATAAATTCATCTATACTCCTGGTTTTTGCTGCTACATAACTCTGCAGGAAATAGTTTCACTTTATAAATAATAAAATAAGTGGAGAACTAAAAAAAACTGGAAACGTATATGTCTGACTGGATAATTTAATACAGAAAATTGAAGTTCTTTAACAAATGCACATATGAAGCTGTTATTTAAAGATAAAAGTAAAGACCATAAGAAACTAATTAATTAATGACCTAATTGAGAGAACTTTTGTGAACTGTAAAATATTTAATTATGCAAATGAAGAAAGTAGCATAGTGAGAGAGACAAAAAATCATTAAAATATCACATGACCACCATTTCTATGCTTACATAAGTTGTTAAAACAGTAATGATGTGATATGATGTGATGCACCATGACTTCTCCTTATACAGAGGCAGGAAACTGTCAGCAACCACATCCAGAGAAACCTGTTAACCACTTTACCTTCCCTTTCCATTCCCTGCCCTACATTTTTCCATATCCAGCTCCATCCCATTTCCACAACATAATCTTTGTCAACTCCATGGTCTTTATATCTAAATCCCCCTTATCTTTTCCCAAACCCAGCATAAAAATCAATAACTCACTTTCTATATAATCACTTTGCTTATATTTCTTCCACAACTTTATTATTTGAACCCTTTCTGATTTCAGGCATTTATATTCAATTAACAGATGTCTAATATTTTCTATGCCTCCCTTACACAACTTGCAGACTAAATTACCCACACTTTTCCATTCACGTGTATAATCCCCTGTTGCTAAAGATTCCCTTTGAGCTTTAAACAGTAAACTACTTTCCTTGCTATTATCATAAATTAACTTGTATCCAATATTCTGTTTACTTCTATATATATAATTAAACTCTTTTTACTCTCCATAGTAGTTCTCCATCTCTCCAACTCCCTATTCTTTATTAATGCATTATTCTTCTATTACATTCCTTACCACTATAACACTCAACAATTCTCCTAATGCTATCATCACACCTTTTGTACAAGTATACTGACATAAATTCTTTATTCAAATCTTCTGCATAGCGCATTACCTTTCTCACCCATCGTTGAACCTGCCCCTTATTCATAACCCAATTAAATACTATTTTGGCTATTCTTTTATTATCCATAAACTGCAATCTACCAAACATTTTCATTTTGCTTTTCGCATCTCTCATATAAAAATTTGTCCATCCCATTTCTCTTTGAATTGCCTCCTTTGCTGTCCACACATCTGCATCTAATGCATGTCTTCCTACTTCTCTTTGTACTTTTTCTAAGTAATCTAATACCCCTTTACTAACACACAATGCATCATTGCCATATGTTAACCCTGCTACTGCAACTTTCCTCCATACAATTCTAGCAATATCATATTTATTATATGAAAATACTGTTAATTTCTTTATCAATCCCTTTTCTTTTCTTTGCTTCATTTATCAATTTTTTTCTCCCATTCATGCAAGCAATTTTTCTGATTACTTAAAATGATTCCCAAATAACTATATCTATCCACCACACTTAACCTTTAAATTCCCCAATAAAAATTCTTCATCTTCTCTTCTCCAATATGAACCATCATTATATTCGATTTTTCTTCACTAAATTTAATCCCCATCTCTTTATCCACTCTTGCACATGTCCTCAGCATAACTTTCATATCTTCTCTTCTTTCTGCACACAAAAAGACATCATCTGCAAAAAAAAGTTCCGACAAAGTATATACTCCCTTGCTAACTATTAATGGTATTGCTCTCTCCATTTTACTCAAATATAACAAAAACAAAATAGATGACATAGGGCATCCTCATCTTAGTTCCATCCCATTTTTAACTTTACCTGATTCTGTATCCCTTAATTGATATGTATACTAGTTATTTTCATATAATCTCTTAATAATATTCACCAAGGCTTCATACATTCCCAAATTTGCTAAACATTTTCATAATCTATTTCTATTTACTCTATCATATGCCTTCTCTATATGTATAAAACTCATATATAACTGTCTACCTCAATTCAGTAGCAAACTCTCCATACAGTAGCACCACCAATGCAAGCATTAGTAATCAATATGACAAGAACTACCCATCTCATTTGCAGATTCTTTGTGTAAATTTAGAACAATTAATAAATGTTGTGGCAGTATCCAGCTTTTATCAAAATCTCAAAAAAAAATTAATGACTAAAGCACTTATAAAGAAAGGAGAATCACAAAATAATTTAGAAATTATCACATGATCTATGAACTTTTTCAAAAAACTAGCATACAGCTAACATATATAAAAACACTCTCCCAATCAGTTCAACAGCCAAAAGTCAAACTATGTAAACAGCATTCAATCCCTGAGTTGACTATTTGATATAATCATATTTTTTGGATACACAAAATTAATTTTATAACAAAGATTGGCTCTGAATCAGGCTTTTATTATATACTGGACAATGATTGCAAATGTATTCACAAAGTTCTAGAAAGAAAGTTGATGGCTATTAGAGTTGTGATCATAAATAACAGCTGAAGACAATAGATAGTTTTCTAAAACAATATCTGTGAGATAATAAGATGAAATATAACATTGGAATGTGTTGGTGGGTGATGTTAGTCTAAGACAGTAGAGATAAGCTTCATATAATTAAATAATAACAATTATTTTTTTTGAGCAATAAATATACTTGAAAAGAAATCAAGTAAAATAAGTATTGTGTATAAATAGTTTTAAAAATTCTCTATTGGAATTAGTGTATAAAAGACCTGTTTTTGTTTTTCTTTACTGTAATTAATATCGATTATTGCAATTAGCTTCCAGTATATGCCTCATCAATTTAATTTACTAATAATTTGTACTTAAATAATATTTCTGTAGTTTGTAAATATTTTCCCAATAATAATGATGACATGGGAGACATTATTCTATTTTTAATGACATTTTCCATAAGCTAAATTATTTCTATTTCTTCTCTAGGCTTGAACTAGAATCATCTATATTTGTCTAGCTTGTATCTTTTTTTAAAAAAAAAAATAATTTCAATGAAACAATAGAATTTTTGGCTTGTGATCAATTGTACCAAAAGTGATTAAAACTTCTAATTACCTAGTTAATTATTGATGATACTTCAATCAGTTTTCTGACCATATGTAAATAACAAATTAATTAGTAGATACTTTGATGCTTTCAGTCAATTTATAGTTTACTGGCAAGTCTCCAAAATATTAGGTGCACTGGTTATAAAGAAAATCAATCACTACAATACTTTAACCATAATGAACATTTAATTAGGTGATTAATAAATTAAATAATCATTTAACAGGATGGTTTATTTTATTGAACTTTAAGAAATGTAAGAAATTTAGGAATTTTATTCTAATTATGATATGTATACATATGTGTAATCATTAGAAATCAATCAGCAGTTAGACTATCCCAATACAGATAACAATCAACAATATCAAACTTTTGTCAAGGCAACCTATTTTTTTCAATAAAAGTGGAATAAAGGAGGTTGCCTTGATAACAATTTGAAATTGTTGATTATTATATATATTAGGATTGTCTAAGTGGTGACTGATTTCTAATGGCTACTTATAAATCTATTTAGTCTTGAACATTACAATTATTATTTAATTTTAATGCGCAAATACGCGCACAACAACCGAGCTTCATCAGGATTAAATAACAATATATTATAAACTCAAAATAATTATAATATCTAAAGAATAATGCCCGAGCGCTTTCAAGAGAACTTAGCTCTCATAATCATGGGCAACAAAGAATAAGCATAGCATGTTGGTATATGCTAAAATATGCTGATATATGTAAATTAGTTGAAAATAAATGCATCAGCTCTAAATGATCCATTTCTTAGAGATTTTGTAACACGCATCTTTCCTATTCATAGCCTTATCATCAATAGCAATAAAACATGCTTCTTTAACTTTTCTCTTAATGTCATTTCTCTCCCTGCAAACTATTCTTGCATTTTTAGGTTCACATGCATGACCAGCTGATTTCTGATGTATTGCAAATATTGAGTTGCAATTTGAATCTACCTGGGCCTTATTGTAAGAATATCTGTGCTGGGATAGTCTTGTAGAAAGAGTTGCTTTCGTTTCCCCATAGTATGCCATGCAGTTATTTTCTGGACATGAAATATTATATACGGCCTGAAAGGTGTTGTTGGGTGTTATAATGTCTTTGGTGTTATTAATAATTCTATTTGTATTAGGGGGTGTATGAAAGCTTAGTTGAAATTCTTTATTAAACACTGAGTAAAACTTTCTATGGGTAGTTGCAATATATGGCAACAAAATTCTATTTTTCTGCTGCTTAATAACATTGCTGTTTAATTTACTGTAAAATTGTCTAATCTTCCTATCAATTGTGTAATGCTTGAAGCCGAAATCTAATAAATCGTTTCTATATAAGATTAAGTTTGCCCTTTTGTCTGATTCAAATCTGCAAAGTTGCTCATTCCTATGCAAGAAATACGTTAAACCAGCTAATTTATGAATAGAAGGCGTATTTGAAGTAGGTTGAATATTGCCTCTTTTTTCTATTGGTTTTATAATCATTGTATAATTTAGTCTTTGATCTTCTCTTTGCACATACATATCCAAGTATTTAGTTTTTCCTTCACGATCTTCCATTTCTGTGTTTAGCTTCAGCTGCGTACTGTCTTGTATGTCCTGTTTAATTTTATCTATAATTTCTTCAGTAGCAGTGATGAAAAGGTTGTCAATGTATCTTGTGTATACAATTAACTTAAGTGTTTGTTCGTATTTAGGAATAATACTTTTTTCAAAATAATTAAGTACAATACTTGAGATGATACCACTCATGGGTAATCCCATCGGCCATCCATCGTTCATTTGGTAACATTGATTATTGAATGTTGCCACAATGTTGTTGTTAAGCCATTTTAAGAAATCAATTATGAAAGCTATCTTTTTTTGATCCACGTCATTGTTCATAAGCTCTTCTTTTACTATATCGATGGATCTATTTCTATTAATTGATCCGTATAACTCAGTGACATCAAGCACTGCAATTTTAGTTTCTGGGTTTAGAATTTTGTCCTTAATTCTGGCTACAAATTCAAATGAAGATTTGATAGTATATCTTCCAAATCCAATACTGTCAATCAGCCAATGATTTATTAATTTAGCTGTGCTAAAATAATGTGCACCCCCAAAATCCAGCATTAAGCGTAAAGGAACATTGGGTTTGTGCATTTTTGCATTTGCAAAAATCCGTGGTAGAATAGTGGCAGAAGCACCTGAGTTTAATAATTTCTTTTTACAATTATTATTTAAGTAATACATATATGTGTATGCATGAGAATATTTAATATGTGGAATTACCCATTTATAAGTACCTTAATTAGAAAGTACTTAATCTAGAACAAACTGCCCTAGGCCAAGGAATAAAGTAAAACTATCAGGCTAATTACATTGAAAAAAAGATCCAAAGAGAATCCTCTTTTAAATGGCACTTTAGATGTAATATAGAGAACAAAGCAGTCCTTTTAAATACAATCAGCCTGTCAGTTTTATTTTAGCTCTGGACCTGGGAAAGTTTGTTCTAGGTTAAGTGCTTTCTAGTTAAGTTACATATAAATGGATAACTGCACACATTAAATATTTCCATATAATAGAGCGTTGTTCTAAATCTGATATATATGTATATGAGTGCACATATAATATATACATCTGGAGGAAATGCAAGATATTTAAGAATTTTGTTCTAAGTCTGATTTACATGTGTGTAAATTAAATTGTATCTTTTTGTTTTATAATATTATTGATCCAATGTAAACTATAGTAATAATCATTTAAGTAGTTACCAGCCTGAAATTCCACCCATGGCCTTACATACCTTTGACATACATACACACCACGCATGAAGTGACTGATGTTGCGAAATGGAAGACCGATAATAATTGCCTGAAAATATTGTTGGTTAAATATGAAGAAAATATCTCAAAAGAATTATTAGAGGAAGTAGATTCAACCTAAAATTAGGTCAATCGAAACCTTCCCTGTTAAATTATCCCACAATCGTCTGATTAACTAAACATTGATCACTTTTGGATTTTGAACATCTTTAAAAGCACTGAAATATTCTAATGCAGCCTCTTGTGCCACCCCCGATCAAGAAACATTATTGTTTATTCTCCTTTTTCTTTCCGAATGATCATTATCATATATCTTAATACATTAAATAGTTCGTGCATAAATAGGGAAACAATCCAACTCCTCAGTAAGTTATCCCTGTCTAGCTCATTATATGATTCATTTATTTCTATCTCAGGTTAATAAGTGGGTCAATATTTTGATTAAAAATAATTATAGATAACTAATGAATAAATAATTTATCAAAAATAAGTAAGTGAAACAGCAAACGACGTAAATATGAACTCTATTATTTATTATCCCCCTTTTTTATATATCCCTCCACCAATTACATATATAAAAAAAATAATAATCTACTTAACATTTCATATAATGAAAAATATAATATTAATGAGAGGTTGCTTGATTAAATTGATTATTTATTTATAGAAAACAAATGCACATATATAAAGAAAAATATTTTAAAGTGATCACATAATGGGTGTGGTCTATACTCCCTTTCCCACTTTAAAATAATAAATTAAGAAATCAAGTGTATGCAGCAAATATATTCAAAAGAAATTTAATCCAACGGTTTACATGCATGTCTAACGGCTATTCTTAAGGTTTATGAGTATTAACATTATTGGCACATCAATATTTTTATGTTCAATAATATTTATATATGATAGACATCTATGTCTCTACTTTGGATGCATAAAATGATGCTTAATGAATACGGCCATTGAACACTCAGCATAAGGTGTAACCATAATAGTTTAAAGATTAGGAAATTAAAAAAAAATCCTGCACATGGTGGATTTAGGTCAGACATGCACGTAAATACCAACAAACATTATGCATATTACAAAAATTAAATAAAATGGTTAATATTGATAATACATGCGTAAGTGAAGACAAATTAATTTTTTATATATAAAAGAAACACAGAATTAATATTATAAGAAAATATACACTCATCTGAACTTCTGAATTTCATTAATGTTCGACTTCAAAATGGACCACATGACACTCAATAGGGCAGATAGGGCTTTCTTTCACCAATATACATAATAGAGTCTTTTTTCCATTAGGATATGCTGCTTATCCTATGGCATTTTCAGGCTTCAGGGATGAACGGGTGGTGTGCTGCTGCTAGAAGTCTACTCCATGATTTTCTGGTAGAATTTAACAAACATTTGGCTAATAATGGCTTCGCTCCCCTGGAGATCTATAGCTGCAAATAGGCCAGAAATAGTTATTCTTTATTTTCTTCTTTTTACTTTCAGTAGCTTTTCTAAGATTTATTTAACATCAATATCCCAATGGTTAGTTTTCAAATTTCATTTTTTCTTTCTTTATGCTTTCTTATTTTCAGCAAGCATATACCGTTCAATTACTTAGACAAACTGGAGACAACTATTATTTTTAGCAAACATCTACCATCTGATTACTTGATGAACTAGGAACAACTATTATTTTAGTAAACATATATTGTCCTCTTTCTTGGACAAGCTGGACACAAATTATTATTTTTAGCTAAAATCTACCATCTCATTACTTGGTCAGGCTGGACACAAATTATTATTTTTCGCAAACATCTACCATCTGATTACTTAACGAGCTAGGAACAACTATTATTTTAGTAAACATATATCATCCTCTTTCTTGGATAAGCTGGACACAAATTATTATTTTTAGCTAATATCTACCATCTCATTACTTGGACAGGCTGGATACAAATTATTATTTTTAGCAAACATCTACCATCTGATTACTTAACAAGCTAGGAACAACTATTATTTTAATTTCAGATTTTTTTCTTCACCATTAATAACTATGTAAGATTTAATATGCTTGATGTATATAGTGAAATTAAATTCTTAAAAATTGCATTAATATTTCTTAAGGCTAAGCATTTTCAGAGCTTTCATATCTATATTCATAGCCTTCAATATATCTTCCTCTTTCTTGGATAAGCTGGACACAAATTATTATTTTTAGCTAACATCTACCATCTCATTACTTGGACAGGCTGGACACAAATTATTATTTTTATCAAACATCTACCATTTCTTAAACAGGCTGGAGACAAACTATTATTTATTCTTTAGCAAACATATATCGTCCTCTTACTTGGACATGCTGGACACAAATTATTATTTTCAATAACCATCTGCTTACTAAGACAGGCAGGAGAAAAACTAAACTCAACACAACTAGTAGCTAGCACATATGTCCCCTTATCAGTTTAAATTTCAATACCCCCCTATGAGCTATTGCATCAGCCAACAATTGAATTATAATTTTCAAATACTTTCCATATATTCTTTTAATTTTTGTATCTCAAAGTATACTTTTTCCTAAGATTGGAAATTGTATAGTTTCCATCTTGGCTAATTAAATCACCCATTATACTTTCACTCTTTAGATAAAATCAACTTTTTGATTTTATCTTTACAAACGATCAACAAGACCAAATTTCTTTTAATACAATACATTTTCTTTCCCTCTTTTTGTTCTTTTCTAAAAGTAAGATTACAATTTACAAAAAAAGTTTTCCATTATAAATCAATATTAACTATAAAAAAATCTCATTATAATAAATACAAGATTTAAATTCTAGTTAAACAATTTTTTAGAAATAACGAAAAAAAATACATTTATATATATATATGTATCGGAACACTACAAGTGATAATATAACTTAAATACAAAAAAGTGTTCCACACATAAACAATAGTTATTACAAGCTTAATTTTTCTTTTTATATAATTTTGCTGTGCGAATAAAATTTATTTAGATATATAACACATACACTTGTACTGTGGGTGTAAGTAGGAACATAGTATAGACCAAAACCATTTATTTATGCACCATATATAAATACTTCTAATCCGTATCTAAATTATGATTTATTTGACCTGTTAAAATTATACAATTTTAATATAATAAAGATTAGCTGTGCTGAATCCTTCAGCAAAAGCCATTTTGTGCATGGCCATTATACATGGTCTGGCATAGTAGATTTGAAAAAACTTGCACTAATTTTCTACTTTATAATCAAAACATAAGCACTTCTATTTTTATTTTATAAATGCCATAAAACTTTTCTTTGAAATATATACTTTAAAAAATTACCTCTTCACCCACTTCTAAATGGAAATCTTTTCTGTTATTTGGTCCACCAACAAAAAATACCATCAACTGTAAATTATATCTAGAAATAATATATTAGTTAAAACAGTGATAAACTTAAAAATAAATATTTTCTTAAAAACATTATTTGTTGTCATAAATTGAACACTCACACACAAAAACCAATAAATAAAATAATTAAAAACATACATTAAGTAACGTACTGATATGCAGGTTTATTACACCAAAGAGTTAAGCAGGTGAGCCACATCTTTTTTTATTAGTCGACATGTTGTTTTCTTTAAGTAATCTATCATTCAGAGGATTTATAATACCAAAGAGAGTAACACACACAAAAAATATTGTGAACAAATTCATATGCAATTAATTATGATGGGTTGAGAAATGTTAAGTAATCACTATTTTTAAAAGACAATGCATTAAGGATTGTGTCAAATTTAATTCTAACATGGTTTCACAAGAATATGAAATAACCATTTGGAATAATCTTCATTCATGTTTTGTTTTATGTTAAGGATGTACTTGAGACATTTCCCCCTTTTAAATGAGTTTTTATTTTTTAAAAACTAATGATCAAATCCATGTGAATAAATGTTCACTATTTAATGTTCAATCTCGAGATGAAGAATTAATTAAGAAGGAGGAGGGTTTGCCACAAAAACAATTTATACAATGATAACTTTACTAAAACATCACATGATCAGCATTTTATATGCTTATACAAACTGTTAAAACAGTACCAAATTCCCCATAGAGTAGTGCCATCCAGCACAAGCATTAGTAATCAATGGATGCAATAATGTTTGTGCATAAAATCCCCACCTAGTGCCTAGTTATCTAACATCCCCAGACTTGTTTCCAGCTTGTGGCATTCACCAGTGAGAAGCCTTGAATTTGAGAGCAGTGTACCTACATCTTAGGATCTAATGCAACCCTCCAGCAGTGATCTTTTACCTGTTTGGTTAACTACAAAGCTAGGAACACCAAATGAGAACATCATAATGTTTGCAATCTAAGCTCACTTGTTTGTATAAACATATAGATTTGAACTGTTCAGCATCTATACAATATAGTGTCTTTGGTTTTTTAAAAACAACAGTCAACATTGAAATATCACATGATTAGCATTTCATATGCTTACACTTGATGTTAATAAGCATAGCACATTTATGCAGAAGTGTTACCAAGTGGCAGCCTTCATAATCAGTGGATGCAGGAAGGTTTGTGCATAAAATCCCAATCCAGTGCCTACTCATCTAATATCCCCAAACTAGTTTTTAACTTGAGGCTTTCATCAGTGAGGAGCAGAGTTCTGCATCCAGATCTTAGGATTTAATGCAATCTCCAACAACCATCTTTTACCTGTAAAGCTATGATGTTTGTGCATCAATAGCAAAATCAGCATTTTCAGATATTGATGATACAAAATGTCGATCAGGATTTGTAAATATTTTTTCTTTTACGTTTAGGATTATCTGAATAGGATATATTATAAAAGCAATTGTAAACCATTGCTATTTATATTAATATATGTTCTAAGAAAACAAAAATAAATATTCATGAAAAAGCTGTTTTACTAAAAATTATTTTTTCTATACTGCATCTGTTTTCCTACCCCCTGGATTGAATTTAGTCAGACACGATTCACATAAAATGTGATGCTCCTTTTACACTTTCTAACCAAAAAAAAGTTGCACTTTAAGATTAATTAATATCACACGTAATTAAATATCCCCTATATCAAGTGTTCCTGCAATGTAAAATCCAATCTTTCACTCTGAGGTTAAAACATTTGCATTCAACGCAATAATTTGAAGTTAGAGAAAAATTTGCAATCCAAATTAAAAAACAATCAATGCAAGATTGTACATTTTTGTGCTATATACTGATATACAAGATTTATATCCCTGGTGCAGAAATCTAATCACTTTTAATGGATTGGGATATTTATTATATAAGATAAACATTCCTTAAATCTCCAGCAGTCACAGAAAAGTCACTATAAAGACTACTATTATGGTATAAATCCAGTTATTTCACCAAAAAAGTGTAGCCAAAAGACCGTTTTGTAGCTCTGGATATAACTAAAATTATTGTACTGCCCACCTTCTTTTTAAATTTAATAAAAAAAATACATCTTTTTTTCTTATTTTCTTTTTTTAACTCTCACTGTCTTTGAAGGTTTCAGGTCCATCAGGTGGAGATACTAATATTATTGGTAGCAAGCTAACAATAATATCAACACTCTGCTACTAAATTATAATACTAACCATCCAAGCACTTTATTTATTTTAAGGAAAAACCCTTTAGGCACCAGTCAATTATAATGTAATTAATGTGTTTGCTTGACCAGCAAAAAATTTAGTACCTGCCCTCCCAGTCAGCTCATCAGATTCTAGCTACTCCAAATTCTCTGCCCACATTATAACCCTCTATTTCTCAATCTCAATATCATAGTTATTTACTTATTAAAACATTGGCATTATTCAAAATCTATTGCCTAAAATTTTCCCTCTCTTTTAATATTGGTTCAAATCACTAATAATAATTAAATATTTCTATACCTCGCTCTCTTTCTTTAACTTCTCATTTTTGTCCCATACTAGAAATGTGTACATACATTTTTGTAATACATTAGATATTTAATACATACTATCATATACATTTAAATGAGATATTTATTTTATATAGCGTGATGTTTTTGAATTGTAATAAACTAATAATCAGCTTTGTAAGCTAATTCACATGCACTTTGTGGATCTTAACATTAAATGAATACTTCTCATTTTCCAATACAAGATAAAGTCTTTGTGAAAGAATACAATGAATAGCTATTCTTTCAACCCAAACGTTTCAGTATGGGCAAATCTTAAGTACTGGAAATGAGAGTGTGAAGATATTAAACAATCACTTTAAATTACTTTTACTATATCTGAATGAATGACGCCTGCAAAATTTACTAGATTTTACAATACGTCATTCTAAAATGAAATTAAACATATGTAAATGAGATATTTATTTTATATAGAGATGTTTTTGAATTTGTAATAAACTAATAATTAGCTTACATTTAAATAACACAAGTAGAAATAAAAGCATATTTTATTAAAGTACACACACACCCTAATGAGATTTGATTTTAACCGTCTGATTATGAAAGTTAATGTACATAATAATAATAATAATCTAGAAATTAATAGTTTTTATAAAGTTGAAAGTTTTATCTTATTAGTTTTCAATGGCTATAATTAAAAGTTTGAAGATAAAGAAAAAGAAAATGATTTTACCTAGGATTTGGAACACTGTAATATGTGCAATAAGGAAGCATAGCATCTGCTGATTCTATTGCCACAACCAGTTGATGATGATTGTTTATAGGCTTTTTTTGGTGATGACATATGAACTATTCTGGACATGGACATTCTGCTGATTCTCAGTTTCAAATGAGCATTTTTCGTTTTCGAACTAATTTCAGGTGTTATTGCAGTGAAGGTTCAGGCCGGCCACACAATTCAATGGATTCAACAACACATTTTTTTTTATTTAACAGGATCAACTTTGACTTTTTTTTAATATAATATAATACTATTATGTGATATAATAATAATAATAATAATCATATACTTTTTTAAACAATACCAAGCTCTCCCTTATATATCCAGTGTTTCTTTATCTTAGGATCCATCCGATATTCTACTGCACTCCTATTGGGTTTCTGTTCCTTTTCTTTTAGCATATAAGATTTGTTCTTTTAGTTTATATTTTAATTAAATAGTAGTAATTAATTCTTTGTTTGTTACTTATCATTAGCCATTGTAATTATATTTTCCTTTGTTTTGTTTTTTAGTTTTTTAATTCTTTTATTTGCATTAGCTTTCAATTGTACTACTTTGAGAAAATTCTTTTCTTATTAACATTTATTTTTATATATGCACACATTCCATTACTTTAATATTATAAGACAAGAACGAAGCTATTTACACCATAAGTAAATAATACTTTTTATATTATAAATTAATAATAAAAAAATGTTAATCACTTTCCTTTATCTATTTTTTATTTTTGAAATCTTTTCCCCTACTTTCACTCATTTATCTCAATAAAACCCCCACCCCTTGTCTTTTTGTTTTTTTCTTTTTCTCAAGCTTTTAAACTTCTTTTTTTTTTAGACGTAAATATACATTTTATTTTTAATTTAAAAAAATTTTTTTTTTTAAAAAACAAATCTCTTTCAACAAATTTACGCATGATAAATACCATGGAATGACTACATCAATATATTTTCTCTGCCACCCCCTTGAGAATAAAATGTCATTCTGAGCATTTTAGCTCTCAATTCCCAAAATTAATAAAATAATACAAAATCCTGTTACTTTATTATAATCGTGATCCATTATTGACTAACCTTTATCTATTCCCTTTTATTAATTGCAGCAATCAAGGATTGAACATCCCTTTTTTAGTCCCCTGAGCGATCTCAAATGTATTGTTTCCATATTCTCATATGATCTTATATGGCCCACCATATATTGGTTGAAACTTTTTATATATTTCCTTTTCAGGATGGCTTACTGGGTTTACCCTCACCATGACTTCATCCCCATACTTAAGCACATACCTGACTCTCTCTTGCCTCTTTTGTCTTACATTACCCATCTTTCTGAGCCTACGGCATGCTTTGTCAGCATCTTTTTGTCTGTTAATATATTGCATCCTGATCGGCAAAATGGTTTTAAACAGGTATGGAATGTTTTTGCCATGGTGTAGTCTGATGGATTCAAACTCTGTTGACTCTTTCTTTGATCATTTTATCATGTTGGCAACCCTTGTTGCTTCCCTCACCCATCTTCGATGATCATTCTGTAGGTACATGCAAAATAAGCATCCCAATCCTCTCATAATACCTTCGCAGGGATAGGACTGCAGTTTGTGAATCAAAGTGAGGACATGCCTTATTCTGTGATGTTCCATTCATCTTTTCCATTCTCGAGACAGAAAGGGTGTTCCATGGTACAATATTATTTGCTTTGAAATTCCCACATCTTGAAAATATTGCTGTTTCAGTACTTGTATATAGTTTGTCTAGCATTATCCTGCACCATCGAATAAACAGCCATGAATTTGGAAAAGACATCATAAGCCACAACAAGATATTTTTTTCTATTAAACTGGGGTAATAGTCCGTAGAAATCTATTGCCAACAAACTGTTGGGCTGATATGCATATATGGGTCTCAATGACCCTGTGCTTGATGTGTTAGGAGGTCAGGTCTTTGTGCAGATGGTACATCCCTCAATGATGTTTAATATAATCTTATACATTCCTGGCCAATAAAACCAATAGCCTATCCATCCTTCAGTTTTGCTTTCATCATAATGTCCATATCTTTCGTGTATGCACATAATCACCTGTTTCCATATGGCCATTGGAAGAACGATTTGTGTATGTTTGCCTTCTTTCATCTTGCATTGCAAAAGTTCTCCCTTTAAGCAGTATCATTTTCTCTTTTTCCATAATGAACTGTTTATAGGTCTATTTATACATTGATGACATAAATACCATATTATTTGTTTACAATGTGCATCCTCCTCTTGCAGCTCTTTTAATCTTTGTAAACTATATTCTATTTTTTGGCCTCCTTGTACTTCCGCTGTTGCTATGTATGTGATGCAATTCAGATGTTGTTGCTTTTGTGCTACTGGGTAGCAGCTCGAAGTGTTGACCGCCACATTATCTTTGCCTCAGCAGTATTGCACACTATAACTGAACTCCTGCAAGAATAGACTCCACCGGATCAGCATAATATTTGTGAGAAAGCTGTAATTAAGGAACTCAAGGCTCTTATTGTCAGTGATCACAATCACCTGTGTTCCTATTAAATACTATCTAAACTTCTTAAATGCCCACATGATCACTAAAGCCTCACTTTCAGTTACCATGTAATTCTTTTCTGGCCCATTTATCAAGTGACTGACAAAGAAAAGCACCCCATGGCATTCATTTTCTTGTATCTGGAACAGTGTCACCCCCAATCTGATTTCACTGCTGTCTATATGCACAACAAATGGTTTACTAAAATCTGGGTGTGACAGCACAACTTCCCTTAGAAAACCCCTTTTTACATTTGTAAAGCTGGGATCATGTTGATCTTCTCATGCTCATTTTTTCTTTTCTCAGTAATTGCAGCTCCATGTCTGAGGAAAATTTTGTATAAAACCGATTGAAGAAATTGCATAATCTGAGAAAAGATTTAATGTCCTTTTTTTTCATTGGCCTCAAAAAATCTTATATAATTTGGAATTTCTTTGGATTTGGAGATATTCCGTGCTCACTAATCATATGTCCTAAAAAACTTACCTCTGTGGTTATTAAATGACTTTTTTCCTTAAATTTATTTGAATTTCCTTTTTACATTCGCAAAGAAATCACTTCAAATGCTCAAAGTGTTCTTCTATACTTTCTGAAGCTAGAATTATGTCATCTACATACATAGTAATCAGGTCCTTAATCTCCTTTGACAATACATGGTCCAGGCACTGTAAAAGACCTGCCCTGCTATTTTTCAAACCGAAGGAAATTTGGTTGAAACTATATGCCCATCTGTTATACCAGAAAGCAGTGTATTTCTGGTCCTCAGGATGCAGCCTGATCTGCCAGTAGCTAGCTGTCAAATCAAACATCGAAAATATCTTTTTTTTCTGGAATTTCATTAATAACTCACTCATAGGTAGTGGGACATTGGTGTTTAGCACTGTTATTTTGTTTAATTGCTGCACATCTAGGCATAACATAATAGACCCATCTTTTTTCTTTAGTCACTATAGGATTATTGTACAGGGATGAGCATTTAGAGATAATCCCCCATTTTAACATATTCTGTAGTTGTTCCTCCACTGTGCTTCTATATTGATGTGGTTTAGGATATGCTCAAGCTTGATATGGTTGATCTTTTATATGCCTAATCCTATGCTCATATTCCTCAATAACTCCAGGGACTTCTGAAAACACACTCTCATATGTGCCCAACAACTCCTTCAACCTTTCCCTTTGGTCCTTACTTCCACATTTATCTTCCGTCACTTTTCTTTCTATTTCTATCCCTGCACATTCAGCATTGCACCATGCATTACAATCATTTGTTTCATAGATTTCAAATGGGATCTCTGCCTTGTTTACCCTCACTTTTCAATGTTTGTAATATAACACACAGCCTGCCTTGCACATAAAATCTGACCCCAGTAAAGCATCATGTAATAGTCCCTCTAGGATTAGCATGGTGTGGTTGTATTCATTTTCTGCAATACACCTACTCACCCAAGTTTGTTCTGATGCCAGCTTGGCTTTTTTTCCATTTGCCAATGTTATGTATACATTCTTTAGTGGTATGTTTTTTTATTTTCAAATGGCTCTGACCTTTCTCATTAAAGGTTTTCTGCAATCACTGATACTTCACTCCCTGGGTTGAGATATGCATTAACCCTTATTTCTTCAATCCCTATCTCTATTTAAGAATAGGACTGAGGTGCCATTCTTAACTCCTCCCTTTTATTATTCTGTACTAAGTTTGCTACTTGCATGTTAGTACCCTCAGCATTTTTTTCTTATCCTGATTTTCCTCATGCTAACTATCACTGTCTAGCATCATAAGTATTTCTGCAGTTTGTTCTACCATATCCTTCCCCATTACTATCTGATGAACATTTTCTGGGAAACCCCTTCTTACTATATGCAAATCTGTTGTTCAGATAGCCTGTATGCTGTAATCATTCTTAGTTTCACCACTTGTCTGTGCAAAAATGTAATCAGCAACTCCCTTGTTCACCATTTATCCTGTTCTACCTGATGCTTAACATTATCCTGCAGTTGCTTCCCCCATAGTTTGTTAACAGTGCTTGTTTGTATTCCTCAAAATTTGTGGATTTTATTCCCATTGACTCCCATTAAATTTGAGCATCATCCTGTATATGGCTACTAGATATGTTAACCTTGACCAACTAACCAAATTCATTGAACAAGAAAAATAATTTTAAGCTCTCTAGATGCTCATTCGATGCTTCCCCTCTGTTTCCCATGAATGTTTTTATTTTATAACCCGGCTTACCACTTCCATTTTAAAACTGAATATTCTACCCTTATTTAAATAAAAATTTATTTCTATGATAAAATTTTTAATGAATGCATGACCAACCCCAACTTTCTTAGTTCTATTGCTTGTTCTGCTTGTCCTTCTATCGTAACTTGTCCAAAGTGTCCATTTTTATTTATGCATCCACGTTTATACTGTCCCATGAAATCTCAATTGTTCTGTTAGTCAAATATTAACCATCAGGCTCTTCAAACCTGAACTAGTTGCTTTCTGATGTTCTCCCCTTAACTGTCACCTGGGTCAGTTATGACCCATGTTGACTACACCATTGTACCACCCCTTTTTAAATTTAATAAAAAAAAATATTTTTTTCTTTTCTTTTTAACTATCACTGTCTTTGAAGGCTTCAGGTCCATCAGGTGGAGATATAATATCATTGGTAGCAAGCTACCAATAATATCAACACTCTGCTACTAAATTATAACACTGAACATCCAAGCATTTTATTTATTTTAAGGAAAAACCTTTTAGGTGTGTTTGCTTGACTACCAATAAATTTAGTACCTGCCCTCCCAGCCAGTTCATCAGATTATAACTGCTCCAAGTTCTCTGCCCACATTATAAACCCACATTTCTCATTCTCAATGTAATAGTTATTTACTTATTAAAACATTGGCATTATTCAAAATCTATTGCCTAAAATTTTCTCTTTCTTTTAATATTGGCTCAAATCACTAATGATAATTATATATTTCTATACCCACTCTCTTTCTTTAACTTCTCATTCTTCTCCCATAATAGAAATGTGTACATACATTTTTGTAATATATTAGATATTTAATACATATCATATACATTTAAATAATACAAGTAGAAATAAAAGCATATTTACTTAAAATACACACACTCTAATGAGATTTGATTTTAACCATATGATTATGAAAACTAATGTATGTATGTAATAATAATAATAATAATAATAATAATAATAATAATAATAATAATAATAATAATAATAATAATAATAATAATAATAATAATAATAATAATAATAATAATAATAATAATAATAATAATAATAATAATAATAATAATAATAATAATAATAATAATAATAATAATAATAATAATAATAATAATAATAATAATAATAATAATAATAATAATAATAATAATAATAATAATAATAATAATAATAATAATAATAATAATAATAATAATAATAATAATAATAATAATAATAATAATAATAATAATAATAATAATAATAATAATCATCTAAAAATTAAAAGATTTATAAAGTTCAAAAGTTTTATCTCACTGGTTTTCAATGCCTATAATTAAAAGTTTGAAGAAAAAGGAAATGAAAATGATTTTACCCAGGATTTGAACACTGTAATATGTGCAATAGGGAAACATAGCTTCTGCTGATTCTGTTGCTCCAACCAGTTGATGATGATTCCTTGTAGGCTTTTTATTTATTTTTTGATGATGATGTGAACTATTCTGGACATGGATACTCCACTGATTCGCAGGTTCAAACAAGCATTTTTTTTCTTCAGACTAATTGCAGGTATTATTTCAATGAAGGTTCAGGTTGGTTCCACAATTTGATAAGTTCAGTAATGCATTTTTTTTATTTAACAGGATCAACTTTGTCTTATTTTTTTTGATATAATATAATACTATTATGTGATATAATAATAATAATCATATACTTTTTTAAATAATTACAAAGCTCTCTCTTATATATCCAGTGTTTCATTATCATAAGATCAATCAGACATTCTACTGCACTCCTATTGGGTTTCTGTTCCTTTTCTTTTAGAATATAAGATTTTTTCCTTTAGTTTATATTTTAATTAAATAATAGTAATAAATCCTTTGTTTGTTACTTATCACTAGCTTTTGTAATTATATTTTTCTTTGTTTTGTTTTTTAGTTTTTTAATTCTTTTATTTGCATTAACTTTCAATTGTACTATTTTGAGAAATTTTTTTCTTTTTAACATTTATTTTTATATATGCACACATTTCGTTACTTTAATATTATAAGACAAGAACAAAGCTATTTACACCATAAATAAAAAATACTATTTATATTATCAATTATTAATAAAAAAATGTTAATCACTTTCTTTTATCTATTCTTTATTTCTGAAATCTTTCCCATACTTTCAATCGTTTATTTCAATAAAACACCCATCCCTTGTCCTTTTGTTCTTTTTTTCTCAAACTTTTAAACTTCTTTTTTTTAGATGTAAATATACATTTTATTTTTAATTTTTAAAAAAATTTTCTCTTTCAACAAATTTCCGCATGATAAATACCATGTAACAACTGCATCAGTACATTATATAGTAGCACCAAAGCTATATTTTCTCACAAGTGCATATCAAGATAACATCATTAAAATTATAATATAAAATTATAATTTAAAGATAACATCATTAAAAACAGTTATCCATTATTTTTAAATTTTTTATGTGCAAAATAGTGTAAATAAAATATTTTTAAATTTAAACTTTTAAAAAGTGTCAATCATTATTTAATGAATTCATACTCAATCTGGAGTGTAGTCGAGCATTGGTGGCCTAGTGGTTAGCATAACTGTCTTCCAAGCAGCTGGTCTGGGTTTGTTTCCCAGTCAATGCATTTGTCATATGAAAAAAAATCTGGAGTGTAGTAAATGTCTCAGTACAGTAAAATCATAGTGAAAATGCTTTTCTCTTAAGTATCTGAGTCTCAAACCTATAAATAAATATGACTAAACACATTTAATAAAAGCCTAAATCAGTACATGGAAATATTTCCTTTCAATATTTTTTTTCCTACTGAAAGCATTCTATTCACATTTAATTCTCTAAGTAACTTTATTTATTAAGTGTTTATGTGTATTAATGATTGAATCAAAATATAGTATTTATTAGTATGTAATTTTTTTTAATTTATTAATATGCATCTTTATTTTATTTCTTTTTTTCACTCAGAAAGTTTACATTTTTTATGATAGAAAATCATGTTTTAAAAATCTGCATTCTTGATGTCAATAGCAAATCTGAAATTATAAAATTAATATTTTTAATTTGAAATTCAATTAGTATTCAAAATGGGTGGTAGTAGTTTGGAGACCATACTGCCACCATCAGATGGCGCTATGACACCATCAACAACCAGCCTGAAAATTGCAAGTGATAATTTTTTTTAGAAAGTGGCTGAAAATCAACAAATAAAAATGCCTAAGGCAAAATATGTACAGCAAATACATCAAAAACTACAAATTATACAAAAACACAAGAAAATGCTAAAAAATTAAAAAAAAAACCATGGAAAAACGATCAAGAGCTACTCCTCCCTAAAATCAAAATTTCTTCACTTAAATTGATAAATAAAAATGCCTCAGACAATATATGTCCATCAAATACATAGAAAACTACAAATCATAAAAAAACAAGAAAATGCTAAAAAATTCAAATAAAACAAAAAACCATGAAAATACAATCAAGAGATCCTCCCTACAATCTGAACATTCACAAAGAAGCATGGTGGACAAAGAGCAGGAAATATGAAAATATCAAATTATTTACCTTCAACATAAATGCATCTAAGTTCATATTGAAAAAGCAATTAATTGTTCTCTGGCTTTCAAATTACTGCATATGTAAATTGAGCAGTAATATTTAAATAATCAAAAAGCAATTCTCAAACAATAATTACCAACCTCTCTCCTCACTAATCAAATTATAGCATCCACAGAGTAACTTTTCTAAAAAATCTTATCAATATTTAAAAATTATTTAAGTAACAGATATAATAATAACTCATAACACAGATTAATACATAGTACATAATTAAATATAATTATAGTAAGTTTAAAAGAAAAGGTGGAAAAATCACCTTGTTTCAGATTTGGTGTTTGTGATTCCCAGCAGATTAAAAAAATATTTTAACAGAAGATATTACTCAAAATGATGAAAGTGTGTTTAAAGCTTCAAGTGTGTTGAAAGCTTCAAAATGCTGCCATCAAATAACCACTATTACTTAATCTTCAGTTACTATTCAAGTGTGGTTAATCCTTCAAAATGCTGCCATCTTTGGTGTATTTTTTACACAAAATAACAATCATTACTTAACCTTCAGTTACTATTCAAGTGTGTTTAAAGCTTCAAAATTCTACCATCTTTGCTGTATTTTTTAGACCAAATAACCACCATTACTCAATCTTTTGTTACTATTTAAAATGTGAACTCTAAATCAAAATAATGTTCTTAATGGATTTTTATGCTGAACACATTTAAGTGCCTACTAAAAATGATTGGAAGGACTTTGGTAAATATTTTTTGTGTATTGCTTTTTGATTATTTAAATATTATTTCTCAATTTAGATATGATTCTTTGTGGATTTTCACATTTTAGGGAGGGGGAGGTAGCTCTTTCTCAAATTTTCATCGTTTTTGTTTTTATAATTTTTATTTTATAGCATTTTTTGGTTTTTTTTATTACTTACTACGTATTAATCTGTGTTATGTGTTAGTATTATATCTGTTACTTAAATAATTTTAAATATTGATAAGATGTTTTAGAAAAGTTACTCCATGTTTGCAATAATTTGATTACTTGGGAGAGGGGTTGGTAATTATTTTTTGAGGATTGCTTTTTGATTATTTAAATATTACTGCTCAATTTACATATTTAGTAATTTGAAAGCCGGAGAACAATTAATTGCTTTTCAATATGAACTTAGATGCATATTTATGTTGAAGGTAAATAATTTGATATTTTCCTGTTTCCCACTCTTTGTCCACCATGCTTCTTTGTGAATTTTCAGATTGTAGGGGTGGGGTTCTCTTGATCATATTTTCATGGGTTTTTTGTTTTAATATTTGAATTTTTTTAGCATTTTCTTGGTTTTTTTATAATTTGTAGTTTTCTATGTATTTGATGGACATATATTGTCTGAGGCATTTTTATTTGTTGATTTAAGTGAAGAAATTTTGATTTTAGGGGGAGTAGCTCTTGTTCGTATTTCCTTGGTTTTTTTTTTTTAATTTTTTTAGCATTTTCTTGTGTTTTTTGTGTAATATGTAGTTTTTGATGTATTTGCTGTATATATATTGCCTTAGGCATTTTTATTTGTCGATTTTCAGCCACTTTATCACTTGCAATTTTCAGGCCGGTTGTTGATGGTGTCACAGCGCCATCTGATGGCAGCAGTACAGTCTCCAAACTATTATCAAATGGGCCAATTGGCATTTTTTTAACTGGGCCAAAGATTTAATTTAATGACAAAATCAGAAGAAAAGATTGAAAATTTTAGAAGTATTTTGAGTTTGGACAAAAATGGAAGATGTGAGATTGAACATGTAAAATGATTGTGTTTAAAATAATAAAAAAGATTATTTATTGAAAACATAAAAAAGGAGAACTAGATTAGACATATACTTTAAAATAAAGATATTAAAAATGGATTTGATAGAACTATAGAGAGTATAAAAGGCTTTGATAAGAATAAAATTGTAAGATAATGATAAGAAAAATAAAAGTGTTTTTGAAATACAGAAATAAAGAAGTTTATAAAAAGGATAATCTGTTTTGAAATATGGAACTTGTATTTTGACAAATACTTCTTAAATATATTTTCATATTATTATCAATTTATTTTAGAATAAAACCTTGTCTATGTTCAGCTCACTTTTCTAATCCATAGATTATTTTACATCATTTCTGCAAACTTTCTTAATATATTTATGTATGTTCTCTTTCAAGAAATCTGATATCTTTTGGGATTGAATTCTCCATTTATAGCCATTTTTGTAGAAAGTTATCCATTTAAAATACTTTTCATCCCATTAATTCTTTCAATGATATTTATTTGTTCTGTAACCCATCTATTTCATTTTCCATTTTTTCCTAATTTTCAATAATATACCTCCTTATATTTTGATTCATAGTTAACATATTTATTAATATTTTAAGCACATATTTTCTTTTAATATTAATTTTATCAAAAGCACTTCAACCAAGTTTTAATTCTCTACAGAATTTCTATCTATATCAATAATTTACCAAATATAATGATAACTTTTTAAATTCATTAATATAAATTTTAATTTTCTTCGATTTTAAAAAGCCACAGAACATTACTTCTATCTTTTTATCTTTAATTCTACTTACTTGCTTCCACATGACATATTTCATAACTTTTCCTGCAGTCTTTATATGACTTAAATTAATCTTAATTTAGTTTTTACTTTCTTTTGTTTCTCATTTTAATCCACAAAATATTTTCTGCAAAATTGCTAATAAAAAGTTTTAAATAGAAGCATTTATTATTCACTCTTACCATTGTTATACATTACAATGATGCCATATAATCTAATCATTATGTTTTTCATAAAATACTTAGGAGAGACAAATTTATTTTCATAATCTACAAGGTTAATGTAAACTATTCAATTCATAATCACTAGTACTTTGTATAACTTCTTTTAGAAAATGAATATGATTTACTGTACTACAATTTATTTTTTGGTTGACTTGAGTTCAAAGTTCTATGTGGATGAATTGTACAAAATATCTTATGAAGAACTGAGAGAAGATTGGTATGGCTGTAATTTTCTTATATATATATATATATATATGGTACCAGTTAAAACCGTGTGTTTGTTCAACAAGACCTAGAATCCAAGAAAACATATATCCATCTACTATGTGCAAGATACATAAGTCAAATATCAAACTATTTACTAGTGCTCCAGGGACAATGACTACATGAACAACCCTTTTAATGATACTGGTGAATTTCATCCTCACTCCATCCCGACTAGAGTTCAGGGTTCACATATGACTTAAAACCACAGATTTACGTTTCATTAATTAATACCTATCTAAATTTATTATAATTATAGAACGGAGTGGAGTATACCTGACATTGACTGATAATTTAAATAAGTTGAAGACTTGATTGATTTGAACTGCAATAATAATAACTTTATGGCAGTATGACAAAAGGAATGAGTTTAAACCCATAAAATCATATAATTAACAATAAAGATTTAGGTTAAAGATTCGGAATAATGACAAACTGAGATTTCAAAGTACTAATACAATATATATTTATTATACATATAAGCGTGATCATACAAAATACATCAATGCTTGTCTATACAACTTGGTTATATGTACTGGACTCACAGTTATGTAATTTAAATTTTATTAAGTAAACAAGATAACATTATAATTAGTCAATATTATCGCATTTCAATTTAGCAAGCAATTGTGATCCATTTAAGACATAGATTAGGTTTTGATACAGCCAATCATAAAATACATTTGTTTACTAAATATTAACAATTGGTTAAGCAGTCTGCCAAGAATAAATTAGCAACAATCCATCATTTTAGCCCTCAATAGACCTATAAATTTAAGAAAATAAATCTATTTTCTTCCTTTATACATATATAAACAACTGAATATGAATGAGTTGCATTAGACCATTATTACATTTACATAGATTGTAAATTATGAATATGTGAAAACAAATGTTTATCTTATGTAAATAACAATTTTATATTATATGTGATTAATTAATTAACTGGATTGGCTAATGAGAGACATGCCATCACTGTAGAGAGAGCATTTCAGGTTCATAAATAAGCGAATAAATAAAGAATGGTAAAGGTGGTAAGACATTATGGCTACAATAAAAAAATACATAAGATCATTTATGATCCTCAAAGAGGTGTTGCTAAAAGAAGTCAATGAATGAGAGGACATGCTGCCCTGCTGACCAAAACATATCTCTGCATAACAATAAAAGTTGATGTGCTGGGATGGTTTATCAATGTGCACCCATGCACAATTAATAGCAGTATCTGGAAAAAGAAAATCCCTAGTAAAAAATACATCTACTTTTACAGGATACTAACATTATTGGATTAGTCATATTTAAATTTCCACAGCTCTTGACATTTATGTAGCAAAGCAAGAACAATAATAATGATAAATAATTGTAACCATAAAGTGCATAATACTGTATACACATGCACACACCCATATATATATATATTGTGCCCTTTAGGTCAGAGTAAACCTATTATATCAATTTACTAAAAAAAATTACATTTAGGATATGTTCTCTTGGTACAATGATTATGTTAGATTGACAATCTTTTAAAAAGTTCAATTTCAGCAAGATAAAGATATTTAATGCCTAAAATTGTGCTAAATAAATTTAAAACAGTTAAATAAAGCTAAATTTATTAATAGTATATGGTTGGGAAAGCTGGCCATAATAAATAATGTAGTAATAAATCTTTAAAGTATGTATTAAAAGTTGAATTTTAATAGTAACAACCTATAATTAAATGAATATTATATTTTACAGTATAAATTATATTTAATAATTATATCTAATATATGTTTTAAAAGTAGTCTTTGTGGTAGGGAAATTTATATTTAATTTTATGGTTTCCAAATTATTATTTCAAAATTATTATTTTATTTCTTTAATATAATAATTGTTTCAATTAAATATTTAATATTATTAGACAAAATTTGATACAGTCTGTCTTGGTTGTAGATCATGTGATGTATACAGTCATGCACACATGCTTGCTAGGGTTTGTGTTAACAAAGTCTCAAAATTACTTTAAAAATTACACTATGGAATTGAATATATTTATTTATCTATCACAAGAGAAAATATTAAAATTAGCTATCATAAAATGTTTAAATAGTTTTTATAAAACGAATGCAATTAGTAAAAAATTAAATATTTTATTTTAAAGAAAATAGATACATTAAAAATAAAAGGTGGAATAAATTGATAGAATATTGTTTTTAAAAGTCATTTTAAAATGTTTAGTTATTTTTAATAAAGTATAAAAATTGATTTAAAGTTAATATTTTTAAGTAATATTTTAAATAAGAATGAGTCATAATTTTATTTTTTGATTTTAATTATGTGATATCAAAGTTATATGCAAATTAAGTTTTTAGATGAAAGCATAATTGACCAATCAAATGATGTATTTATTTGGATATAAATATTGATGCACAATTATTTTTAAAAATTTGTTTTCTATTTTCAAAATATGCTTCTGTAAATTTTAATCAGCTTAAAATTTGTCAATTTAGTGCTATAATAGCTCTCTAATAATTTATTTTCAACTGAGAAGTATACCAGTTTAATTAGTTTGATGCACTAAATGGACTGGGGTGGCAAACATAGAAGCATTGATGAATCGAGTGAAGTAAAAAAGAACGTTTTATCTTGTTGTTTGTTATTTTCTCTCGATGAACATATAAAAAATAGGAGTAACGTGTAAGCAGAAAATAAGCCTAAATGGATTATATGAAGGCGTATTAATTTACTAATGATGATGGTAACTAAGTTCAAATAATTACCGAACTGTAAATGGTAATAGCGAGAGAAGAAATTTAGACTCGCTCTGCTTGTAGTTATCTTCAAATTGTTATGGAAAGAAATAGTTATTCTTGTTAATATTATTATTTCATACATACATATATATCATTATTTATGCAATTTCAGCTGAGTTTTAACTCCCTGAAAACACTGCATTTGCAAAGAGAGTATTATAAATAAATTATAAAATTGTTATCTAAATTATGCAGTGTTAAAAGTTAAATTTCCTTACCTGATTTTTTTTATCGAAATTTAATTAAACAATGCATTTAAACATGGAATTACCAAAAGAGAATATCGAATTCTTTAAAGAGATTTGGAAAGTAAAAATTATACTTGGAATTATAATATTTGTAATTTTAAAGGAAAAAATTATTTTATTCACTAGAATTATATATTAGACATTATGTGGAGAACTGAACAAGAACGCTAATTGGAAATTTTAATTAGCTATGCATTTTCTTTCAGAAAGATAGACGTATTAGGAACTAAAAATAATACAATAAACTTTTTTAAAAATCTTTCAATAAGGTGAAAGTCAAAATTATATTAAGCTAAAATGCAGAAAATGTTTATCTTTTTGAAGAGAACATTAGTAAATTATTTTAAACAGTCATAAACTAATGGTGAAATAAGGACAGTAACTAAAAAAACGTATGTAGTAAGTCTTCACTATATTTTAAAAGACTAGATGCGTTATTATAATAATATTCGGAAAAAAACCTATAATTGAAAAAAAAATAAAGGAAAGTAAATAAACTTGGATAAGTAATAATGACTATCCTGACAAATAAACTCTAGAGATAAAGAAATTATGAATAGTAAGAAATTATTATTTCTTGAAAATATTTTTTAAGTTTGCGCAAAACCATATCCGGATATCCAAATTCATAGCCATGGAGAATGCTACAAGCCAACATAAAATCCTAACGAAGGAAAACTTTGAAGTATTATTTTAAAGCATTAGAAGTCTAAACTATTTCAATAATCACTGTTCTGAATAATAGAGCCATGAACTATTATTTCACAAACTTTTTCAGAACAGATCAGTGATTATTTTTGCTAATAATTTTAGATTTCTGAAGTCGACTTATTTTTTTTATCATTCATTTTAAAACTTCTTTTGTTGTGTTGGAAGGAGTACTGAGCTTGCGTGAATTTTCAGAGAGTTTTGTTTGTGTTTTTTTCATCGTCAAGCATTTGAACAAAGAACATAGCAACAAGTGGGGGAAGGGCGGTAATCCCTCCTCAGGAGAAAACTTTAAAAAAGTTTTCAAGAAAATAAAAACATTTTTTTTTGTAAAGAATATTCGTCTCATCATAAAAGTTTATACGTAAATATATATATTAAGTTTCTTAGCATTGGCCAGGACACGAACCCACAACCCAGGCAACTGCCTGCAAGTACAAGGCAGTTGTGCTGACCTCTTGACCACCTGGACTTGTTTTCTTAAAATTAACCATAGTATTAATTGTAATGTTATTTAATAATTAGAGTAGGATAAGTACATAAAAGAGTAATTATTCACTAATAATATTGTAATTTTATAAAAGATACTTTGATAATTTTAAGTAAGTTAATATTTGAAGTATGATAATATGAATGTATACTATGCAATGTTTATTTTAATTGTGGACCCGAAGACATCATATAAGTGGTTATCAAGTATATATCACTTAGGTAATAATTGTGGATATTGATATTTTATGACGTATTTTTCTTTTGTAGATTATCAACGAATTATATAATGTTACAGTATGAATATATGGGTTATATGAGAACGCATTTATACACACATAAAATTTATAAAAGTTAGAATTTATTTATTATAAAGATATGCATAATTTTATCTCATATTACTGGTATAATCTAATTTAGGAATGAATAATTATATGATTCTTTTATAAAGAACTTTAGTATTGAAACAGTAAGATTCGCATTCGAATCTTAAGTTTCACCTTTTCTATCGTCTCTCACCCACCACTCTATCCTACCGAAATTTAAACTTTTTTGGTATCAAATTGTGTGTGTAGCAATATTAAAAATGAATAAATATATGTAAAATCCACCATAAACACACATTTCAATAACAAATTTAAAGCAATAGATAAAAATAATTAATGTAATTTGTATTTTTTTTAGTATATAAAATATATAATTTTAACCATTTATTGTAAATTATAAAGTTCATTATTTATTGCTTTGTTTGAATTTCATTTAATAATAATTTTAGAAATATGATTGTAATATCTAATTAAAAGTAAAAGTAATCGTATGTTCCCTTTTGTATTTGAAATTTTAAAAGTAACGGTTGGTGAGAGAGAATACATTAATTAAAAAAAAAAATTCCCTAAAATCTAATTACCAAAAATGTAAATGTAAAATTAAATGTGAACAATAGTAAGGTAGCTTTCTATATAAATTAAACGTATAAGAATGTATTGATTATCCTCGGGGCAAATGATTGAATCCAAAATAAAATATAACAAAAACTAAAAGGATAAGATTAAGAAAGGAGGACATTTTGGACTTTCTCGAACTTTCAGTTGAACTTTAGCTACGCTCTCGATCAGTTGAGAGTCTCCAAATATATATATTGATTTACTTGCCACAGTTTGTGTGAGTAGAAAGCGCCAAAGACTATTCTCCCCGGAGATGGTCGATTGTCTGCCTCAAACCTACACCCGTACCTTCCATAAAATCAAACGAAAGGATCTGCTGCCCACAATCAAAAAGCTGCTGCTATTATTCAAATGACTAAATCACCTAAATGCTGGAAAAAACTGCTACTGCTAGAATCATGAACAATTTACCATTGACCACTGATTTGGAAAACGTCATATAAAACAGGTGCCTGTGCCCAAGCTCTATAGTACTCTACTAATATCACACTATAGCTCATTCTTTATATAACTTATCAACTATAAACTGTAAAATTCTCATGTGTAAAACTATAAATTTAATAATTAATTTATTATGTAAATTTCGTTGATAATCTAACTTACCTAATTCTTTCTCTCTTGGGTACGTATTTCTAAATTTTACAGTTATATTATTTAATTATCGCATGCTTAAAAGATTTCCGACTGGACCTTGCCAAATTTAAATTTAGTTTAATCAAGATGGATGCCATCTTGTCCAGTGGCCTCTTAATATATTTCTTTTATATACTGTTGGCTAGTCCACTCAGAAATCTCCATAATTTTCTAAATGCTTCATTTATTGTAATGCGGGGGTCTACTATTTAGCAAGTGGCTGACTTATTAGTTATTAATGCTCACTTAGCCTACCTATTGTTTTATATTTTATTAAGTTTTTAAGTAATAATTCCGTAAATTACATTTTTTTGAGAGTCACAAACGTTCTTTATTAAATGTTGATAATGTAAGGCCGAGTTATAAAATATATTTCAATCTTAACAGAAGAGTCCATAAATTATACATGTGTTATGTTTTAGAGATGCGATGCCCTATTATAAGCCTTGAATGCTCCAGATTCTTTAGGATTTAAAATACTTCCAGTCATTCTACAAAAGCTGACAAATGAATGTCCCATAGGAATTGATGACCATCACGCAGCCCGGAAGCAATCATGGCACAAACCACTTGCCCCTGGTTATGCTTATATGACATCTTATCTCTTTGGGCCTACGGCAAATGCCAGCCCATTGTTCTCAACTCATCCACAACTTCGCAGTTTCAATATACTGCCACCCTTATATCACCTTTCTAGATGTACCACATGTTTTGCTTATTAACTTTAGTGTTCAATATATAACTCCGTCTCTGCATTAGTGACATAACTCACTTTCAGATAAATGTTTGCCCATAGTAATTAGTAAATATCTTTAATTAAATAAATATATGTTTGACACTACGATTAATCCTACTTTAGACTCTTTCATCGCAAAGGTATAAATCCCGAAGGCATGATTCTGAAATACTTGCTCGAAAATTGTAGGTAGCTAGATTGTCAGCCAAATAAATATCTGTTTTTAATATCTAACAGTATCGGAAAATCCCGCTACTGATATTTTAAATGTTACCAAATATTATTAGTTAAATGATTTATTATTAAAAGTTTTAAATAAATAATTTCAAACTATACGTCTGCCATTACATCTTTCTTTATTCGATACCCTTTTCATATAATATTTCCTCGATTCTGTAAAATATAAATATTTAATATTAATGTTATTATTGGTTAACTGGTAATAAAATTCTTGATTCTCTTGCATCTCCCTGATCACTGTGTCTAAAGAAGTAATTACTAATGTAGCATCAGCTGTGTTGTTTGTAGATTGTATTGTGGAACCAATAAACTATGTTTGAACTCAGTATTATGGGTAGCTTCACTATCTAGATGGTGCTGCAGTTCTGTGTGGTAGTCGAATTCTGTACTATGTTAACAAATCACACGTTTCTGACCGTTACAGTATTTCTTAGATATTTTATAGATTAAGGATAATAGTCGTTTGTATTTTGTTCAAGAATATTTAAAAAGAAAGTGAAAGAACCTTTTCTTGTTGATCAGTTGAGATCGTTATATTTACAGCTGAATTTTATTTGTGTTTTTGACTAGGTTGTCAGTATCATTATCAGTGTAGATTGATAAATCCATAAGAAAATTATGCTAGATAGTGCCTTGGTAGTAATTTAAGCATGAAACCAAAGAAGGTGCTTTTTAAATGTAGGATTTTGTTATGGAAACCGAAATTAACTTTATGATCTTAATAATTATGCAGCCACAGTTAACAGAGCCCTGTAACTTGTATATTTTCTGTGGGCAGTGTTTATTTCATATTGAATATTGATGTTCTAGAAAGCTGAAGTAATAGCTTTGACATCGCTGTTTGTAGTGGAGGTCATTAAACAGATAAGTCATGCCTCTGTTTTCTTGATACACTGTACCATGATGATTATCTAACATATGTACTATTCAGTTGAGACTCTAGTTTTTCCCTATACCTACGCATCTGTTCGCTATCACAATTTTCTAATGCATTACATCATACAGTATTGTATTCTAAATGGAAATGATAGATATTTTAGAGTTTAAAGATTCTGATTTAAAATGAATAAGATACGTTTACTTACTTTGGAAGATGATAAGAATAAATGCAAATGGAATTGAGAATTATACAGAATTAAACAAAGAATCATAGAATATGTTCTATAATTTCTTTTTTGAAATAAAATAAATTTCATGAAAGTAGGTAAATGATAAATGAAGTTGTTCTTGAATTTTGAATAACTTTAAGTATTCTAAAATGTGAAGGTATTGCATATTTTTAAATGAAAATATTAAAATGAAACCGTATAATATAAAGCAAATTTATATTTCATAGTTATATTTAATGATTAAGAAATACATCAATACTTGCAACTATTTCATATTAAGTCAATATTAAGTAATAGATATTATATATGACAATTTAATGAGCAATGGTGTCCACTCATTTTTTTAATGAGCCAAAGTGAATATATTTTGTTTAACAGTACAACATTGCTATAGGAAACTATTTTAGTGATTGAGAATAAATTGCGAGATAAATATTCGAGTTGTTATTTTTTTATTTTCTGCTTTATGCTTCGATGTATGTTTAAAGGAAGCATATCGAAATAGCACTTAATGATAAATAATATATAAAAGTTATGTAGATTAATTTTATCATTATTATAAAATTCTGCTGAAGATGTAAAATAGATAAATTATTTTTAAAAGTCGGAGTGAAGACTTAATTTTGTATTTTATCTTATTAGTTTGCTATGAGAAACTAAAAAATGTAATGGTGCAAGATTTATTTGAAAACTGTAAATATTGTAAATAGAGTATTGTTTAATTTTATTGTAATAAAAACTTTGTTAAACTTGTTTTCAAAATTTGTGTGTTAATCTGATTTTTTTATCCCACTTTGCAAAACATCTTCACCACAGAGGGTTTGAACGAAAACATAACATTTGCAAAGAAGTAAATAAAAGTATTATTTAAGAATTATAATATTTTCTTAAGATTATTTATTTAAGAAATTACATTTACATTATCTTTATGGTCATAAGATAGTTATTATAATATTACTCAGAATTATAATGCTATCCATTGCCACACATATATTTTTTAGATATATAAGTTACTACCACATAATTATTACGTTATCATACAAAAGATAAAAGATTATGTTACATTATTTCTTTATTGCTATTATGGTTAATAAGAATTATAATGGGGGAAGATAAGTAAGATTAAATAATACAATGAAGATTATTATTATTTATTATTGTTGTTATTAATTAGGTGTGGTGGAGTATGATATTAAATCCCTTTTCATGCTTTACTACAGTAAATTTGATTGACTTAAACTAGTTTAAGAACGTGAGATTTATTTTAGCTAAATTATTTTAAATAAAAAGATTAAGATTTATTTTGTAGTGTAATCTTAATGATTAATTATTATTGACGTCGTAAGAATGCTATAGATTTATTATTTGAGATAATAATACAGGAGTAGTGTTCTTATGCCATTGAAGAAGTATCCTGTGGGATATTGGCTCAATGTATTCTTTATTTCCACTTTTATCTCACTTCCCAGTCTCATGATTTAATAAATATTATTTTATTTATTTTTATAAACAGAACCATTATTATTAAATTTATTAATTTGAGCTAGTAGAATAATTAATATCAATGTAAAATATTTTATTGTTAATTATATGCATTTAAGCCAAGCGAGCGTAATTGTTATCTGAGCTAGACCCATTTTTGTGATATATTATATTTTCTCGGAAGTGAGGGTACAACCGGTAGTTGGAATTGGTGCCGCAACATTGCACCTCGATGTGTAAGAAAGCCATAATGATTAACGTAAATTCAATACTTTTCTAAAAAATTTGTACTTCAAGTCTATTTAAAAATTGCTTTAGAATTTGTGTAACTTTGAAAGACACAAAATTACAACAAAAAATCCCACTAAATTACAAGTGATGTTTGCGATTACTGGTAGAAGTACACATATAGCAATAATAGTAAATATGATTCACTCAAATTCGCAAAAATATTTTATGAATTTTGGTTTTATTTTTAAAACCAATGAATATTATTCATGTTTTGTTTTCACTGATAGCGATTTTTTTATTATTGAAATAGATTCTAATGTTATACTTTAATTTGATAAGTCTGCTCTAAGCTATTTTAATCGGCAAAAAGTATCTAGGCAGCGATGAATCATCATCCCTGTTTACAAAAACAAAAGACAAATATTGTCAGCACACTATTTAATGGGTAATCACAATGGATCTTCATGTCTCAAAGCTGTTTGACTGTTTGCAACCTATAGACGGTATTGCGAGCCCATAGCCAACATGCACATACATAAGAATAAAGTAAGAAATTAATGATTTGAAATAATACATTTTTAAAATAAACTTATTTAGAAAGTTAAGTTGAACAGAATGATCTATAAATATTATAAATAGATTTTAAAAGATAATGTATTAATCTAAGTATGAAATAGGACAATGTAAATTTAAATTACGTTACATAGAAATGTTCTATTTAGTTAGCAAAAATCCTTTTATATTTCCATTTATATTGTTAATAATAATAAGCAAGAATTAAAAAAAAACATGTCAACATTACTAAAAAGTATTTTAGACTATTTCATAAATCTTCCCGATTTTTTTTATATGTATCGATAATATATTGTGTACTGCTGTTTTTTCATCTATATTTTATTTTTCATAATAATAATAATTATTCTAATAAACAGAAAAAATTTGAGTCGTGAGTATGAGAGACTACCCAAGTGATTTCAACTCAGGTCTATTCGCAGATCAATTCTTAGTCGATCCTGTAACGTTTCTCTATGTACACCATGCATTTTCATCAGCTCCTTGCTTTCCATCTATCATTGCAAGTTTAACCGGTTAAATCACGAGTAATGGTGAATCCGGATGCTGGTAACTTGTCTGGTCTATACAGACGAGCCTGTAACTCTGCCCCAATAACAATTCATAGCTTCCATGGAGCTGGATTTCAGCCACTACACCTAGCACTTTGAAGAAGTTGAATTAAATTATTTATCGTTATTTTTATAATAATAATTTTAATTTTTAATTGCCGAATTATAAAAATTAATTTTAATTATACAGAAACTTAAATAGTCACAAATGTAGTTATTAATATTTTTATATACATTTTTTTAGTTTTCGTTAGGATTTTGAATTATACAGAAAGTTAACTAGTCACAAATGGAGATATTATTAACTTTTTTTTAAATGTTATTATTATCTTTATGGACTTTTTTTTAGTCTTCGATAGGATTTTGAATGTTTTCTAGCGCTAAATGATTAACATGGGATCAATACTTTTCTAAGAAATTTGTACTTGAAGTCTATCTAGAAATTGCTTTAGAATTTGTGTAACTTTGAAATACACAAAAATAAAACAAAAAACACATTAAATTACAAGTGATGTTTGCGATTACTGGTAGAAGTACACATATAGCAATAATACTAAATATGATTCACTCAACTTTGCAAAAATATTGAATGAATTTTGGTTTCATTTTTAAAACCAATGAATTTTATTCAAGTTGGGATTTCACTGATACCGATTTTTTTATTATTGAAATAGATTCTAATGTTATACTTTAATTCGGTAAGTCTGCTCTAAGTTATTTTTATCAGCAAAGAATATCTAGGCAGTGATGAATCATCATCCCTGTTTACAAGAATGAAAGACAAATATTGGCAGCACACAATTTAATGGATATTGACAATTGATCTTCTGTCTCAAAGCTATTTGACTGTTTGCCACCTATAGACGGTATTGTTAGCTTATACCCAACATGAATATATGTAAGAATAAAGCAATTGGCAAAAAATCTTGAAGTCATAAATAGAATATCTGAATAAAATGTTTTTTATTGCCATATTCAACTGTTTAATATTGGCTTTATTTTGTAATCAGAAAACCTATATATGTAAGTATTTTATGCTTTCATGTTTGTAAAGAAGTTGAAGAGTAAGTTAAACATTTCTTTGAAAAACTGTAATAGGAAGATAATCATTTTAAGAAAGAAATGTTTAAAATAAATTTATTTAGATAGTTAAGTTGCAAACAATGTGCTATGAATATTATAAATAGATTATTAAAGATGTGTAAGCAAAGTATCAAATAAAACAAAGTGAATTTAAATTACTTTATCTAGAAATGTTATTTTCCGGTTGTAAAAAAGTTTTTTCTGCTTTTATTTATAGTGTTTATAATAGTAAGCAAGAATAAAAAGTAACCTATCTACATCTAGTAGCTAAAAAAGTATCTTTTTTGGCCTACTCACATAATCGATTTCAATTTTGTATATGCATCGATAATATATTGTCTTCTGCTACTTGCTTGTTTTAAGTTTGATTTTTCATCATAATAAAAAATATGGTATCAACAAAAAATGTTAGTCAGTGTCAGACTAACCAAGCAATTTCAACCCCGTATATTATCAAATCGATTCACTTAAATCTTCTTGACACACTGGCAATTTCTCCTGCTACTTGCTTCCTATATATCACCGCAAATTTGATATTTTTAACATGAGTCATATGGTGACGTGAGATGCTTGAAAATGTCTAGTCAATACAAACAAGTAATATAACTCTCCATAGATATCTTCCCATAGCTTCCATGTATCTAACATTTGGGTGCAAGCAACTAGACCTTAGTATGAAAAAAAAGTATAAATAGATTATTTAACATTATTATTCTTACAATAATATTATTATATCATTCCTGAAATATAATGATTAATTTGAACTATACAGAAAATTAATCATGCATTTACATATTAATTTTCCTACGAACATTTTTTTATTTTCGTTATCATTTTGAATGTTTTTATGGCTTAAAATATTAACAGTTGTACCGCCTTTTGTAGACAATTTGTATCTTAAGTCTATTCGAAAATTGCAGTATAATTTATGTTATTTTAAAATACAAAAAAAATAATTTAAAAAACCTAAAGAACAGATGAGGCTGGCAATTATTGGAACTGGTAAATATTAAAGAAATAATCTAAATAATAAACAATCAAAATAACTTAAATCTTCAATTGGTTTTGGTTTCATTTTTAAAAGACACTGGCTTTTTGATAAAGTTCCAGTTTCAACAATAACCATGTTTTTGTCTTTGAACTATACTTTTAATTTTATAATTTAATTTGGTAAGTATATCGTCTGGTTATTTGATCAAAAAACAGTATCTAGGCTTTTATCAAAAATCATTGTATTTTACAAGCCACAGGGAATACATATCTATGACACACTACTTATTTGGTATTGCCAATTCACCTTCATATCTCAAAGTCATTCTATCATCAACATCGTTTCATCATTATTCTGGCCCTTTTAGCTGACATACAATTACATGTAATGGCAACAATTCTTAAAAAAATTAAAATTACAATATATTATCTAAATACTTTTTTTATTGTCATACTGAATTGCTTGGGTTTTTCTAATTACAAATACCGTTCATGTGTGTCATTTTTATGGTTGAATGATTGTACAAAAATCGAATAAGTTAATAATTTATTTGAAATGGTGTAATAACAAGTTAATGCAGATGTTAAACTCTTCATACAGTCGCATCACTGAGTGAAATTCAGAGTAATCATTAAATGCAAGAAGGTTCATACATAATTTTTGTCTAAGTGCTACTCAATCATTATCCCCAAAATAGATTCTAGATTTAGTTTCTATCAGTTAAAAGCCTTATATCTGAGAGCACTTCCGTTAGAACTAATCTAATGCAACTCATGTGCAACCACCTTTTACAGTTATTAGCTATCTATAAAGCTTTTATTCCAAAATAAAAACACATGAATGTTTTCAACTCAAATCTCATTAGATTTTCATGGTAATATAGATCTGAAATCTCTTCAGAAGGAATAAGTTTTATTGGCTTTGATAATTTAATAACCAAAGGAAACATAATCTAATTAGAACAGATTAGTATTAAAACACCAAACAACACATGGTCACCTTCTATATGTTTACATAAGGTTGCCTTTACTAAAACACTAAAGAACACATGCGAACTTTTTATATGCTTACAAGAGCTTGCTGTTAGTGTAAATCTTCATACATATGCACAATTCATTGCATTCCAAAGTAATCAATGGTTGCATGAAGTTTTATGCATGAAATCTTTATTTATGCTTACTCATTCAATATCCACAGACGAGTCTATACTAGTTCAGATCTACACAACTATGCATGCTTTCTTTTATTTTATAAAAAAACAATATGTAGGGTTTGATGACACATCATTTATACTGCAAGTAAGAAAAGACAAATGTTGGCAGCACATTTTATTTCTTATTCACAATTGATCATCATATCTCAAAGACAACGCACTTTTTGACACGTTTGGACAATATTCTCAGCATTCTATCGATATACATATACATAGGAGTAAAACGATTCATAAAAAATTGAAATCGTACATAAAATATTTAAATGAAATGTTTTTTATCGTCATATTTTATTGTTTGGCATTCTTTTTGTTTTCCAGTTAAATAGCCCATCCTATGTCTCATTTTTAGGTTTTAATGATTGTAAAAGTTGAGAATAGCAATTTGACGATTTTTGTTAAAAGCTCTAATAAGAAATTAATGATTTGAAAGAATACATTTTTAAAATAAACTTATTTAGAACGTTAATTTGAACAGAATGATCTATAAATAATATAAATCGATTTTAAAAGATAATGTAACATCTAAGTATAAAATAGGACAAATTAAATTTAAATTACGTTACATAGAAATGTTCTATTTAGTTAGCAAAAATACTTTTATATTTCCATTTATATTGTTAATAATAATAAGCAAGAATTAAAAAAAAATATGTCAACATTACTAAAAATATTTTAGTCTATTTCATAAATCTTCCCGATTTTTTTTATATGTATCGATAATATATTGTGTACTGCTGCTTTTTTCAATTATATTTTATTTTTCATAATAATGATAATTATTCTAATAAACAGAAAAAATATGAGTCGTGAGTATATCCAAGTAATTTCAACTCAGGTCTATTCGCAGATCAATTCTTAGTCGATCCTGTAACGTTTCTCTAAGTACACAATGCATTTTTATCTACTCCCTGCTTTCCTTTTATCACTGCAAGTTTAACCCGTTAAAACACGAGTAATGGTGAGTCCGGATGATTGTAAGTTGTCTGGTCTATACAGACTAGTCCTGTAACTCTGCCCCAATAACAACTCATAGCTTCCACGTAGCTGGATTTCAGGCGCAAGCCACTATGCCTAGCACTTTGAAGAAGTTGAAATAAATTATTTATCGTTATTTTTATAATAATAATTTTAATTTTTAATTGCTGAAATATAAAGAGTAATTTTAATTATACAGATAGTTAAATAGTCACAAATGGAGTTTTTATTATCTTTATAGACTTTTTTTAGTCTTCGTTGGGATTTTGAATGTTTTCTAGCGCTAAATGATTAACGTGGGTTCAATACTTTTCTAAGAAATTTGTACTTAAAGTCTATTTAAGAATTGTTTAGAATTTATGTAACTTTGAAATACACAAAAATACACCAAAAAACCCACTTAATTACAAGTGATGTATGCGATTACTGTTAAAAGTACACATATAGCAATAATAGTAAATATGATTCACTCAAATTCGCAAAAATATTGAATGAATTTTGGTTTCATTTTTAAAACCAATGAATTTTATTCGAATTGTTTAGAATTTATGTAACTTTGAAATACACAAAAATACACCAAAAAACCCACTTAATTACAAGTGATGTTTGCGATTACTGTTAAAAGTACACATACAGCAATAATAGTAAATATGATTCACTCAAATTCGCAAAAATATTGAATGAATTTTGGTTTCATTTTTAAAACCAATGAATTTTATTCAAGTTCGGATTTAACTGATACCGATTTTTTTAATTACTGAAATAGATTCTAATGTTATATTTTAATTCGGTAAGGCTGTTCTAAGCTATTTCTATCAGCAAAGAATATCTAGAACGAAAGACAAATATTGGCACCACACAATTTAATGGGTATTGACAATTGATCTTCATGTCTCAAAGCTATTTGACTGTTTGCCACCTATAGACGGTATTGTTAGCTTATACCCAACATGCATATACGTAAGAATAAAGCAATTGGCAAAGCATCTTGAAGTCATAAATAGAATATCTAAATAAAATGTTTTTTATTGTCATATTCAACTGTTTAATATTGGCTTTATTTTGTAATCAGAAAACCTGTTCCTGTAAGTATTTTATGCTTTCAAGTTTGTAAAGAATTTGAAGAGTAAGTTAATGATTTTTTTGAAAAAACTGTATTAGGAAGATAATCATTTTAAGAAAGAAATGTTTAAAATAAATTTATATAGATAGTTAAGTTGCAAACAATGACCTATGAATATTATAAATAGATTGTTCAACATGTGTAAGCAAACTATCAAATAAAAGAAAGTGAATTTCAATTACTTTATCTAGAAATGTTATTTTTCGGTTGCAAAAAAGTTTTTTCCGGTTTTTTTGTATAGTGTTTATAATAGTAAGCAAGAATAAAAAGTAACCTATCTACATCTACTAGCTAAACAAGTTTCTTTTTGGCCTCCTCACATAATTGATTTTAGTTTTTTATATACATCGATAATATATTGTCTTCTGCTACTTGTTTGTTTTAAGTTTGATTTTTCATCATAATAAAAATTAAGATATCAACAAAAAATGTGAGTAGTCAGTGTAAGACTAACTAAGCAATTTCAAGCCCGTATATTATGAAATCTATTCACTTAAATCTTCTTGACACACTGGCAATTTCTCCGGCTACATGCTTCCTATATATCACGGCAAATTTGATATTTTTAACATGAGTAATATGGTGACGTGACCTGCTTGAAAATGTCTAGTCAATACAGACAAGTAATATAACTCTGCGTAGATAACTTCCCACAGCTTCCATGTAGCTAAAATTTTGGTGTACGCTACTAGACCTTGGTATGAAAAAAAGTGGAAATATATTATTTATCATTATTTTTCTTACCATAATCTTAATATATTATTCCTGAATTATAATGATTAATTTGAACTATACAGAAAATTAATCATGCATATATATATATATTAATATTCCTACGAACATTTTTTTATTTTCGTTATCATTTTGAATGTTTTAAGGCTTAAATGATTAACAGTTGTTCTTCCTTTTCTAGACAATTTGTATCTTAAGTCAATTCGAAAACTGCAGTATAATTTATGTTAATTTAAAATACAAAAAAAATTTAAAAAACCTAAAGAACAGATGAAACTTGCAATTAATGGAACTGGTAAATATGAAAGCAATAATCTGAATAATAAACAATCAAAATAGCTTAAATCTTCAATTGGTTTTGGTTTCATTTTTAAAAGACGCTGGATTTTTGATAAAGTTCCAGTTTCAACAATAACCATGTTTTTGTCTTTGAACTATACTTTTAATTTTATAATTTAATTTGGTAAGTATATCGTCTGGTTATTTGATCAAAAAACAGTATCTAGGCTTTTATCGAAAATCGTATTTTACTAGCCACGGGGAATACATATCTATGACACACTATTTATTTGGTATTGCCAATTCACCTTCATATCTCAAAGTCATTCTACCATAAGGATCGTTTGGTCACCCATCGTTTCATCATTGTTCTGGCCCCTTCAGCTGACATACATATACATGTAATGGCAACAATTCTTAAAAAAATTAAAATTACAATATATTATCTAAATACTTATTTTATTGTCATACTGAATTGCTTGGATTTTTCTAGTTACAAATACCGTTCATGTGTGTCATTTTTATGCTTTAAGGGTTGTACAAAATTCGATTAATAAGTTAATTTATTTGAAATGATGTAATAACAAGTTAATGCAGATGTTAAACTCTTCATACAGTCGCATCACTGAGTGAAATCCAGAGTAATCATTAAATGCAAGAAGGTTCATACATAATTTTTGTCTAAGACCTACTCAATCATTATCCCCAAAATAGATTCTAGCTTAGGTTTCTATCAGTTAAAAGCCTTATATCTGAGAGCACTACCGTTAGAACTAATCTAATTCAACTCATGTGCAACCACTTTTTACAGTTATTAGCTATCTATAAAGCTTTTATTCCAAAATAAAAACACAAGAATGTTTTCAATTCAAATCTCATTAGATTTTCATGGTAATATAGATCTGATCTCTCTTCACTAGTAATAAGTTTTATTGTCTTTGATAATTTAATAACCAAAGTAGACATAATCTGATTGGAACAGATTAGTATTAAAACACCAAGCAACACATGGTCACCTTCTATATGTTTACATAAGGTTGCCTTTACTAAAACACTAAAAAACACATGGGCACTTTCTATATGATTACAAGAGCTTGCTGTTAGTGTAAATCTTCATACATTTGCACAATACATTGCATTCCAAAGTAATCAGTGGTTGCTTGAAGTTTTATGCATGAAATCTTTATTTATGCTTAGTCATTCAATATCCACAGACGAGTCTATATACTAATTCAGATCTACACAACTATGCATGCTTTCTTTTATTTTATAAAAAAAACAATATTTAGGGTTTGATGACACATCATTTATACTGCAAGTAAGAAAAGACAAGTGTTGGCAGCACATTTTATTTCTTATTCACAATTGATCATCATATCTCAAGGACAACGCAGTTTTTGACATGTTTGGACAATATTCTCAGCATTCTATCGATATACATATACATAGGAGTAAAACGATTCATAAAAAATTGAAATCGTACACAAAATATCTAAATGAAAGGTTTTTTTATCGTCATATTTTATTGTTTGGCTTTTTTTTTGTTTCCAGTTAAATAGCCCATCCTATGTGTCATTTTTAGGTTTTAATGATTATAAAAGTTGAGAATAGCAATTTGACGATTTTTGTTAAAAGCTCTAATAAGAAATTAATGATTTGAAAGAATACATTTTTAAAATAAACTTATTTAGAACGTTAATTTGAACGGAATGATCTATAAATATTATAAATAGATTTTAAAAGATAATGTAACAATCTAAGTATAAAATAGGACAAAGTAAATTTAAATTAAGTTACGTAGAAATGTTCTATTTAGTTAGCAAAAATACTTTTATATTTCCATTTATATTGTTAATAATAATAAGCAAGAATTAAAAAAAACATATCAACATTACTAAAAATATTTTAGACTATTTCATAAATCTTCCAGATTTTTTTATATGTATCGATAATATATTGTGTACTTCTGCTTTTTTCAATTATATTTTATTTTTCATAATAATGATAATTATTCTAATAAACAGAAAAAATATGAGTCGTGAGTATGAGAGACTATCCAAGTAATTTCAACTCAGGTCTATTCGCAGATCAATTCTTAGTCGATCCTGTAACGTTTCTCTATGTACACTATGCATTTTTATCTGCTCCTTGCTTTTCTTCTATCACTGCAAGTTCAACCCGTTAAAACACGAGTAATGGTGAGTCCAGATGATTGTGAGTTGTCTGGTCTATACAGACTAGTCCTGTAACTCTGCCCCAATAACAACTCATAGCTTCCACGTAGCTGGATTTCAGGCGCAAGCCACTACGCCTAGCAATTTGAAGAACTTGAAATAAATTATTTACCGTTATTTTTATAATAATAATTTTAATTTTTAATTGATGAATTATTAAGATCAATTTTAATTATACACAAAGTTAAATAGTCACAAATGGAGTTATTATTATCTTTATAGACTTTTTTAGGCTTCGTTGGGATTTTGAATGTTTTCCAGTGCTAAATTATTAACGTGGGTTCAATACTTTTCTAAGAAATTTGTACTTTAAGTCTATTTAGGAATTGTTTAGAATTTATGTAACTTTGAAATACACAAAAATACAACAAACAACCCACTAAATTACAAGTGATGTATGCGATTACTGGTAAAAGTACACATATAGCAATAATAGTAAATATGATTCACTCAAATTTGCAAAAATATTGAATGAATTTTGGTTTCATTTTTAAAACTAATGAATTTTATTCAAGTTCGGATTTCACTGATACCGATTTTTTTAATATTGAAATAGATTCTAATGTTATACTTTAATTCGGTAAGTCTAAACAACGTGAATGATAGCTCTCCTCAAAAATTGAAATCAGCAGGAAAGGGGATATCAAACCCCATTCCAAACCCCTAAATACAAGGTAAGAGAAGTTTTATATATTTAAAAATGGAATGTGATAATGATATAGATAATATACATAGCAATTCAAGCTTAAAATGTCACACTCAGTCGTTCAACAGAAACGATGGCCGAAATCTTCATAGCTATAATAACAAATCTCAGGTTCCATCTGAGATCAAAAACCTTCCAATTAGCAATAATAAGCACCAAATAATTACTGACAACATTAAAATGCAAGAAATTATACAAACTTTTTCAGTTATATGCACTAGCCTTGGTTTTCCATCGGGCAAAATAACAGCCAATATTAATAATACATATGAAAACAGTAACAACACTCACTGTATTTCCCAAACTCCTTTAGGAGAAGTAAACAAACACAATTCATCCACAACCGTGAAACACTCTCAGAATAATTTGGAACAAAAAATAAAATATCAGCAAAATCTATCTGAAGAAAGGGAAAAAAATTTCTTTAAATCACCAGAGGTCACCAAATTCGCTGCTGTAACACCAGAGACTGTCAACAGTATTTCGGGAGAAAAAAACGAAATAACAGATAAAAAAAATCAACAAAACCATTCACAAACAAATGAAAATTTCAAACTAGATGAACCTTTAATATCTACATCGTTCGCACATTTCAAAACCGACTCACAAATACAAACCCAAAAAAATCTATATCCTACGCTAATGCTTTAAGTATCAACAAAGACGTTAAAACAACCGTGGAGACTAACTCGGTCAGCAATATTAATAAAATGCTTATAGGCATATTGAAATATGAAAGAGAAATCACAACAGAAGACAATCACCACCGCCAATCAATTAAGATATTAAATTATAATAATATTACTGACGAAATGCATCAAAACATAAACTTTAATTTCAACAAAACTATTTCAAACATGCTCTATAAATCTTTCCAAAATTATTACAATGACAAAACTCTAATCCTAGCAGTAACGAATGAAAACTTGTCATTACACAAATTCCCCATAGAGCATTTATATTCCGTAATTAAACAACATGATTCAGAGTTGGGAATTTATCAAATACTAACACTAGAATTTAAGACCTGGGCAGACAGGCTCCAATTTAAAATATTAAAATACTGGGAAATAAAACACATTGCACTGTAGAAATGAAGACCTATGATACTACAAGGGAAAAACAAAAACTGCCTAACAAGATTCACTGAACAAGAGCTCCAAAATATCCTCAATCCCTACGGCACTGTATCAAAATTTAAATTCCTTCCAGCACCCCATCTTGAATGGAAACATATCAAATGCAGCAATCTTCTCACTAGCCATGAAAAAAAATGTTTCTCCCACTGACATCCCTACTGTATTTAATGCAAGAGGTTCACCAATGGTCTTAACATTCAGGGTGGTGTTGCCTCAGTGCTTTCACTGTTTACAAAGGACACACTTTATAAAAGACTGTTTGGCACATATCTGCACTACCTGCAATCAAAAAAAGGCAAGGTCCACCATTGCAATGGAAAAAATATAGAAACAACAACAACTACAGACACCAAACAGTCACCTAAAACAGACAATAATATTGAAAACCACACTGATAAACATGGGACTTCAACATCAAACTATACCGAATCTATAGACATAACTTCCACAGATGTATCACCAGACCACATAATATCTAGAGATGAAGATCAAGATGATAATCTTTCCCAACAAACTGAAGTGGAATTCCACAACAATACAACCAAAAATAGAAATAATAAACAAACAACTACATCAAGTACACCTCATCTTATTTCAAACCAATACACAGATAATATTCAGTCAATAAACAGTACAACATTGGGGAAAAAAGGGCTATGAATCAATGCTTGACAATCCTTCAGACTTGAAATCACTTCCAATAGAAGAAACAGACACCAGAATCAAAATAGACAAAAATAACACCCAAGTACCTAGAAAGTCACAAAGTAAACAAAATACAATAACTCCACATTCTCAAAAAGAAAGTAGCAAAACCAATAAACCAAGGAAAACATTCAATCCAGCACACACCAAAACTCCAAACTTGGGGGGAAAGAATGGTTTACCTGGACATTGGAATCAGGATCTTTTACAAGAAGTAGAGTTAACATGACAAGCTATACCAAATATTAATAAACAAAAATCAGATGTTCCGGATAAATCAAGCTCAGATGATGATATGAATTCTGGGTTTATAACACAACTACCTACATTAAAACCAGATTCACAAGAATCACAAAGTAAACACAAAGTGTCATGGGAAAAAAAAAAAACCTCTGAGCACTCTGATACTGATTCAGCACCAATGGAAGATGATTCCTATTTGGAATTACCAGATTCTATGGAAAATGAGGACCTTCCAGAACTCATGGAATCAAATCAACATCAACTCTCATTGGAAGAAGCATCAGATCAAGAAACCAATTATAGTCATTTACTTCCAAATTCTCCCCGAGACCAGGAGCCGGCTAGGGGGCAGGGACACTATATTATGAACTATAAAATTGCAGGGATTTATGTCCGTAGCCTCAACTCATTGGCCTGTGCTCACGCAATTAGAAATTGGATAAGCATTAACTCTCCCCACATCCTTCTAATGGGGGAAACCAAATTCCATAATAACACTGACACTAAAATAGAAACATTAATTGCCACTATGGGCTTCACTAAATTTTCAGTTGGACATTCAGCAGCTGGAGGGGTTGGAGTATTAATAACAAAAAATTTTCTCCAAACAAATTCTGTATTCTCTATTTGGATAACAACTTAATCTTATTAGAAATAGACTATTGGGACTACAGCATAAATCTAGCTTATATATACACTTCAAACAATCCTACTATTTATCACAAAATCATTCAGATTTTAAATGCTATCCTTAGCAACAAATCAGGCTCTTTACTTATATTGGGAGATTTTAACACCACATATGGTCGCTTTAACCTAAAAAATTTTCCACTGACAAATAGAAACTTGATGTGTGGGGAAGGATTCCTTCCTCCCGTATCCTACTCCTTTTACACCAAATCCCACCAAACCCTAATAGACCTATTATATTATTCACCAGAATAACATTTTCATCTAAATGCAAAATGTTTACCGGTTTCTTTTTCAGTCCATATTGCCCTTGTAGTTATTCTTGAAACCATGGCTGGCCTCCCAATCCCAGAGGCTCTTCACAAAACCATGCGGATAGTAACAAAATCAAACACGACTGAGGCTATAGTGTCCGAATCTTATATATATTTTCACAAAATCAACATCCTTTCAAGACCAGCTGAAGAAACCTGGTTTTCATTTATAGGCATCCTACAGACAATATTAAAACACCACACCATGAACGTCAAAGGCCCTAATGGCCTCTTCAGTGATCTACAAATAGAGAATCAGCTTCAGATGCTCCAAAGTCAACCTATCAAAACACAAGATATATATAGTCTTAAAAACCTATACTGATCAAGACAAAAATCCCTGGCGGAATACCTATCCATTAGGAGAGCCAAATGCTATTTATCACAACAACATCACTGGACAAAAGGCTACTTGAGATGGGCACTTGCAGGGAAAAATAACAAAACCACTCCCACCTCCATCATTGCAGATTGGAAAACCTTACTGGGAACACCTATGATGAACACAATAAAAGAACACTTCCGGCAAAAAATGCAAACCACAATCTTCAATGGCACCCAATCCTGGTCTGATGTTGATCCACAGGCACCACATGGGATCACAAAAAACCTACTCCAACAGAAAATATCTTCCCTTCCAGATGGTGTACATCCTGGATTACATGGGATTTCCAGATTCCTAATCCTACACGTCAATCAATTTGCAATTCCCATAATGAAGAAGATGGTGGATTACCAAGCAACTGGTAATAGAGTGATACCTAACCTTTACCCAGTGGCGCTAGTTCCATTTATAAAAAAAATCAGGTTATGGATCTCTCAAACATCAGACTATTTCCATGACACCCCTGCTAATTAAAATTGTAGAGTCTGTGATCAAAGACCTCATCCAACCAAATGTCTTAAAGCACATATCTAACAACCAATATGCCAAGAAAAGATCCTCTACTGCACATGCAATGGGCAACATAATCTCCATCATTGACTATGTCAGAATCCATTGGAAGTCAGGGCTGATAGCTATTCAACTGGACATTGCTACAGCCTTTGACTCGGTACATATAGACATACTCTTAAATATTTTGGCCGAGTATGATGTTCCTTCAGCTGCTGTCCAGATCATAAGCAATTTACTATACAACAGGGAAATTTTTATCACTATGGATGGTAACATCACCTCCGGATTTAAACCAACACAAGCTCTCCCTCAGGGTTCCCCCCTCAGTGCCCTATGCTTCATCACATATATAAATCCTCTCCTGTGGATTTGGAAACAAATCTACCAGGTGTTTTTATACCCAATTTAAAAAAAGAATTCAACATGTTTGCCTACATGGATGATGTAATGATCATCCTACCATCAAGAAAACATATTCCTTTGCTACAAACAATATTAAGCCACTATACTGAGAAATACAGGCTGCAATTCAACCCCAGCAAGTCTGCCTCATGGCAAATTGTTTCAGGAAGGAAAATTAACACCCTCTTCTCTTCCAAGCCACAGAGATATCTTGGGTTTTCCATATTCAAATCTACCACAGCAATTACCAAAAAGATTCAGGATAACAACCTAGAAACAACAAACAAATTCATCACTTTCTTGTCACAAGTCTACCTTTCCCTCCCTGGCAAGGTAGCACTAATTAACATGAATGTGATGCCAAAAATAGCATACTTTCTTCCATTTATCAAATGTAACAAAAGCTTCATAAATAAAATAAATGGCTTGTGCTCAAGGCTTTTCTGGAAAAGTAAAATGGTCGCGATCAGCCTCAAAGGCACTCAGCGACCAAAAAAGCTAAATGGTCTTTCTCTCCACTCCATTCAGGCATTGATTTACCAAAAAACCCACAATGTCATACACAACTTGGTAGCATCATATGGTTTCAACACAATTCTCCAAAAAACTTTCCTTCAAAAGGTAACACCTATTGACCGATCCCCACCAGACAGACAAACATGGATCATTAGAAACACAAGCTTTATCAAACAGCACTGCCCAATAAATGACTCCACATTCAATTCTAAAATACATTATGGCAAGGATACACAATCCTCCATCTAATCATACATCCTATAATCAACACATTTTATTACAATAATCAGAAACTGGTATCCAACTTTAAAAGATGGAGTCTAGAGTCCAAATACCTAGACTTCCTCATTAAATACAACATTAATGGACTACCTACTAATCACTTCCTCTTTTACAAATGTGGCCACAACATAGACCCTACTTGCAGCATTTGCATGAATGGCGATGAGACATTGGAACATCTTTTCTCACAATGTATGGGATTCAAAGTGATCCGAGAAATCATACTCTCCAACACCAAGATAGATTTCCAACTGATCTCATCTCTGAAAGATAGTATCAATACTAAAACCTATCCAATAATATGTCTCTGTGTTTTTGAACTATGCCATATGGGTTACACATTGTATACTAACCATGGAACACCCACAACCTAATATAAACCAAATTTTTTCCAAAACAATGATTAAAATCCAGAAGAGAGACCAACTCCTGGCATTGTCGAAAACATTTGAAAACACTTGGACATTATACAATATGCCAAACTAACAAGGCAAAAGGGGGGGAGCTAACAATCACATAACAAATATGTGAAGGATCTAATGTTCACACCATATTGGACAACATAGACTCATCAGAACCCAAATGGATATAACAAAATAGTTAGAACAACGATGTAAACACCAATTGTATGATTACACATCACTGTATACATTTAAACTAATTCGGTAAGTCTACTCTAAGCTATTTTTATCAGCAAAGAATATCTAGGCAGTGATGAATCATCATCCCTGTTTATAAGAACGAAAGACAAATATTGGCAGCACACAATTTAATGGGTATTGACAATTGATCTTCATGTCTCAAAGCTATGTGACTGTTTGCCACCTATAGATGGTATTGTTAGCTTATACCCAACATGCATATACGTAAAAATAAAGCAATTGGCAAAAAATCTTGAAGTCATAAATAGAATATCTAAATAAAATGTTTTTTATTGTCATATTCAACTGTTTAATATTGGCTTTATTTCGTAATCAGAAAACCTATTCCTGTAAGTATTTTATGCTTTCATGTTTGTAAAGAATTTGAAGAGTAAGTTAAAAATTTTTTTGAAAAAACTGTAATAGGAAGATAATCATTTTAAGAGAGAAATGTTTAAAATAAATTTATTTAGATAGTTAAGTTTCAAACAATGCGCTATGAACATTATAAATACATTGTTAGAGATGTGTAAGCAAAGTATCAAATAAAACAAAGTGAATTTAAATTACTTTATCTAGAAATGTTATTTTCCGGTTACAAAAAAGTTTTTTCTGCTTTTATTTATAGTGTTTATAATAGTAAGCAATAATAAAAAGTAACCTATCTACATCTACTAGCTAAAAAAGTATCTTTTTTGGCCTACCCACAAAATCGATTCCAATTTTGTATATGCATCGATAATATATTGTCTTCTGGTACTTGCTTGTTTTCAGTTTGATTTTTCATCATAAGAAAAAATATGATATCAACAAAAAATGTGAGTAGTCAGTGTCAGACTAACCAAGCAATTTCAACCCTGTATATTATCAAATCTATTCACTTAAATCTTCTTGACACACTGGCAATTTCTCCTGCTACTTGCTTCCTATATATCACCGCAAATTTGATATTTTTAACATGAGTAATATGGTGACGTGAGATGCTTGAAAATGTCTAGTCAATACAAACAAGTAATATAACTCTGCATAGATATCTTCCCATAGCTTCCATGTATCTAACAATTTGTTGCAAGCTACTAGACCTTGGTATGAAAAAAAGTATAAATAGATTATTTACATTATTTTTCTTACAATAATATTAATATATTCCTGAATTATAATGTTTAATTTGAACTATACAGAAAATTAATCATGCATTTACATATTAATTTTCCTACGAACATTTTTTTATTTTCGTTATCATTTTGAATGTTTTTATGGCTTAAATGATTTACAGTTGTACCGCCTTTTGTAGACAATTTGTATCTTAAGTCTATGTTACTTTAAAATACAAAAAAAAATTTAAAAAATCTAAAAAACAGATGAGGCTTGCAATTATTGGAACTGGTAAATATTAAAGCAATAATCTGAATAATAAACAATCAAAATAACTTAAATCTTCAATTGGTTTTGGTTTTATTTTTAAAAGACACTGGCTTATTGATAAAGTTCCAGTTTCAACAATAACCATGTTTTTGTCTTTGAACTCTACTTTTAATTTTATAATTTAATTTGATAAGTATGTCATCGGGTTATTTGATCAAAAAACAGTATCTAGGCTTTTATCGAAAATCGTATTTTACTAGCCACAGGGAATTCATATCTATGAAACACTACTTATTTGGTATTGCCAATTCATCTTCATATCTCAAAGTCATTCTACCATAAGCATCGTTTCATCATTATTCTGGCCATTTTAGCTGACATACATATACATGTAATGGCAACAATTCTTAAAAAAATTAAAATTACAATATATTATCTAAATACTTTTTTTATTGTCATACTGAATTGCTTGGCTTTTTCTAGTTACAAATACCGTTCATGTGTGTCATTTTTATGGATTAATGATTGTACAATAATCGAATTAGTTAATAATTTATTTGAAATGATGTATGAACAAGTTAATGCAGATGTTAAACTCTTCATACAGTCGCATCACTGAGTGAAATCCAGAGTAATCATTAAATGCAAGAAGGTTCATACATAATTTTTGCCTAAGACCTACTCAATCATTATCCCCAAAATAGATTCTAGCTTTGGTTTCTATCAGTTAAAAGCCTTATGTCTGAGAGCACTACCGTTAGAACGAATCTAATGCAACTCATGTGCAACCACTTTTTACAGTTGTTAGCTATCTATAAAGCTTTTATTCCAAAATAAAAACACAAGAATGTTTTCAATTCAAATCTCATTAGATTTTCATGGTAATATAGATCTGATCTCTCTTCAATAGCAATAAGTTTTATTGTCTTTGATAATTTAATAACCAAAGTAGACATAATCTGATTGGAACAGATTAGTATTAAAACACCAAACAACACTTGGTCACCTTCTATATGTTTACATAAGGTTGCCTTTACTAAAACACTAAACAACACATGGGCACTTTCTATATGCTTACAAGAGTTTGCTGTTAGTGTAAATCTTTATACATTTGCACAATTCATTGCATTCCAAAGTAATCAATTGTTGCATGCAGTTTTATGCATGAAATCTTTCTTTATGCTTACTCATTCAATATTCCCAGACAACTTTCTATACTACTTCAGATCTACACAACTATGCATGCTTTGTTTTGTTTTATAAAAAAAAACAGTATTTAGAGTTTGATGATACATCATTTATATTGCAAGTCAGAAAAGACAAATGTTGGCAGCACATTTTATTTGTTATTCACAATTGATCATCAGATCTCAAACACAACGCACTTTTTGACATGTTTGGACAATATTGTCAGCATTCTATCGACATACATATACATATGAGTAAAACGATTCATAAAAAATTGAAATCGTACATAAAATATCTAAATGAAATGTTTTTTTTATCGGCATATTTTATTGTTTGGCATTCGTTTTGTTTTCCAGTTAAATAGCCATCCTATGTGTCATTTTTAGGTTTTATTGATTGTAAAAGTTGACTATAGCAGTTTGATGATTTTTGTTAAAAGCTCTAATAAGAAATTAATGATTTGAAATAATACATTTTTAAAATAAACTTATTTAGAAAGTTAAGTTGAACAGAATCATCTATCAATATCAAAAATAGATTTTAAAAGATAATGAAACAGTCTAAGTATAAAATAGGACAAAGTAAATTTAAATTACGTTACATAGAAATGTTCTATTTCGTTAGCAAAAATACTTTTATATTTTCGTTTATATTGTTAATAATAATAAGCAAGAATTAAAAAAAAACATGTCAACATTACTAAAAAGTATTTTAGACTATTTCATAAATGTTCCCGATTTTTTTTATATCCATCGATAATATATTGTGTACTGCTCCTCTTTTCATTTATATTTATTTTTCATGAAAATGATAATTATTCTAATAAAGAGAAAAAATATGAGTCGTGGGAATGAGAGACTAACCAAGTAATTTCAACTCACGTCTATTCGCAGACTTAGTCAATCCTGTAACGTTTCTCTAGCTACACCATGCATTTTTATCTGCTCCTTGCTTTCCGTCTATCACTGCAAGATCAACCCATTAAAACGCGAGTAATGGTGAGTGCGGATGATTGTATGTTGTCTTGTCTATACAGACTAGTTCTGTAATTCTACCCCAATAACAACTCATGGCTTCCACGTAGCTGGATTGCAGGCGCAAGCCACTACGCCTAGCACTTTGAAGAAGTTGAAATAAATTATTTATCGTTATTTTTATAATAAGAATTTTAATTTTTTATTGCTGAATTATAAAGATTAATTTTAATTATACAGAAACTTAAATAGTCATCAATGTAAATATTAATATTTTTATAGACATTTTTTTAGTCTTCGTTGGGATTTTGAATGTTTTCTAGCGCTAAAGATTAACATGGGTTCAATACTTTTCTAAGAAATTTGAACTTGAAGTCTATTTAGAAATTGCTTTAGAATTTGTGTAACTTTGAAATACACAAAAATACAACAAAAAAACCCACTAAATTACAAGCGATGTTTTCGATTACTGGTAGAAGTACACATATAGCAATAATAGTAAATATTGTTCACTCAAATTCGCAAAAATATTGAATGAATTTTGGTTTCATTTTTAAAACCAATGAATTTTATACAAGTTCCGATTTCAGTGATACCGATTTTTTTATTATTGAAATAGATTCTAATGTTATACTTTAATTCGGTAAGTCTGTTCTATGCTATTTTTATCGGCAAAGAGTATCTAGGCAGTGATGAATCGTAACTGTTTGCAAGAACAAAAGACAAATATTGGCAGCACACTATTTAATGGGTATTGACAATTGATCTTCATGTCTCATATCTATTTGACTGTTTGCCACCTATAGATGGCATTGTGATCCCATAGCCAACATGCCTATACGTAAGAATAAAGCAATTGGCAAAAAATCTTGAAATCATAAATCGAATATCTAAATAAAATGTTTTTATTGTCATTTTCAACTGTATAATATTATCTTTATTTTGTAGTCAGAAAACCTGTTTGTAGTATTTGTAAAAATGGCAGACATTTTTGTGCACTCCAGAAAATCTATAATTTATTCGTAAGGCTGTTGTTAGATCGCGCTCTGATAGCTGAGGAATTTAACTAGTGCATTGACGTAATGGCGATCGACAATTCCTAGAAGTATTTGCTAATTACAAATGCTTCTAGATAAGAGACGTTACCTTATTGGTCAGTGCATTAATTGAGATCGTTGCAGTTGTCAGAGAGCGAATAGAAGACTGTGTAACATCTAGCAGGAATTAGAGGACAACTCCAGTAGAGAGCAGTCACGCAGTAGTGAGTAGCGAGCAGTATTGGAGAGACATCTATTTAACATCAGCAAAGATATCTCGTGTCAGTGCTGGCGGTAAATGACTAGCACACCCAGTGAAAATGTAGTTCATGGGTGTAGCTGAAAGACACCGCAGCAGAGAAGAGCATTAGTTGCAAGAAGAGCATTAGTTGCACGAAGAGCATTAGTTGCAAGAAGAGCATTAGTTGCAAGAAGAGCATTAGTTGCAAGAAGAGCATTAGGTGCAAGAAGAGCATTATTTGCAGAGAAGGGCATTAGTTGCAGAGAAGGCCATTCGTTGCAGAGCAAGGCATTCGTTGGAGAGCTTCGTTAAGAAAGAACAGTGTGGGAATTGTATAACGTTATTTGCTGACCGCACAGTATGACTTGCAGTTATAACCTTGGCACAGTCATAAGTGCGGATACTACACTGTTCCTGTATGTATTGTATATTTTCATGTTTGTAAAACATTGGAAGAGTAACTTAATGAGTTTTGTTTAGGAAGATAATCATTTGAAGAAAGAAATGTTTAAAATAAATTTATATAGATAGTTCAGTTGCAAACAATGCGCTATGAATATTATAAATACATTGTTAGAGATGTGGTAAGCAAAGTATCAAATAAAACAAAGTGAATTTAAATTACGTTATTAGAAATGTTATTTTTCGATTGCAAAAAAGGTTTTTCTGCTTTTGTTTATGGTGTTTATAATAGTAAGCAAGAATAAAAACGTAACCTACCTACATCTACTAGCTAATAAAATAACTTTTTTGGACAACTCACATAATCGATTCCAATGTTTTATATGCATCGATAATATAAAGTCTTCTGCTACTTGTTTGTTTTAATTTTTATTTTTCATCATAATAAAAATTATGATATCAGCAAAAAATGTGAGTAGTCAGTGTCAGACTAACCAAGCAATTTCAACCCCGTATATTATCAAATCTATTTTTTAGATCTCTTGACACACTTGCAATTTCTGTTGCTATTTGCTTCCTATATATCACGGCAAATTTGGTATTTTTAACATGAGTAATATGGTGACGTGGGATGCTTGAAGATGTTTAGTCAATACAGACAAGTTATATAACTCTGCATAGATAACTTTCCATAGCTTTCATGTACATAAAATTTTGGTGCAAGCTATTAGACCTTAGTATGAAAAAACTGAAAATAGATTATTTAACATTATTTTTCTTACAATAATGTTAATATAGCATTCCTGAATTATAATGATTAATTTGAACTGTACAGAAAATTAATCATGTATATACATTTTAATATTCCTACGAACATTTTTTTATTTTCGTTAACATTTTGAATGTTTTTAATGCTTAAATGATTAACAGTTGTTCCGCATTTTTTGGACAATTTGAATCTTAAGTCTGTTCAAAAATTGCAGTATAGTTTATGTTACTCTAAAATACAAAAGACAATTTAAGAAAACCAAAAGAACAGATGAGGCTCGCAATTATTAGAACTGGTAAATATTAAAGCAATAATCTGAATAATAAACAATCAAAATAGCTTAAATCTTCAATTGGTTTCATTTTTAAAAACCACTGGCTTTTTGTTAAAGTTCCAGTTTCAATAATAACCTTGTTTTTGTCTTTGAACTATACTTTTAATTTTATAATTTAATTTAGTAAGTATGTCATCGGGTTATTTGATCAAAAAACAGTATCTAGACTTTTATCGAACATCATTGTATCTTACAAGCCACAGGGAATACATATCTATGACACACTATTTATTTGGTATTGCCAATTCTTCATATCTCAAAGTCATTCTACCATAAGCATCGTTTGATCATAATTCTGGCCCTTTTACCTGACATACATATACATGTAATGGCAACAATTCATAAAAAAATTAAAATTACAATATATTATTTAAATACTTTTTTTTATTGTCATACTGAATTGTTTGAGGTTTTTCTAGTTACAAATACCATTCATGTGTGTCATTTTTATGCTTTAATGGTTGTACAAAATTCGAATATTAAGTTAATAATTTATTTGAAATGATGTAATAACAAGTTAATGCCGATGTTAAACTGTTCACACAGTGGCTTCACTGAGTGAAATCCAGAGTAATCATTAAATGCAAGAAGGTTCATACATAATTTTTGTCTAAGACCTACTCAATCATTATCCCCAAAATAGATTCTAGCTTTGGTTTCTGTCAGTTAAAAGCCTTATATCTGAGAGCACTTCCGTTAGAACTAATCTAATGCAACTCATGTGCAACCACCTTTTACAGTTATTAGCTATCTATAAAGCTTTTATTTCAAAATTAAAACACAAGAATGTTTTCAATTCAAATCTCATTAGATTTTCATGGTAATGATCTCTCTTCACTAGCAATAAGTTTTATTGTCTTTGATAATTTAATAACCAAAGTAGACATAATCTGATTGGAACAGATTAGTATTAAAACACCAAACAACACGTGGTCACCTTCTATATGTTTACATAAGGTTGGCTTTACTAAAACACTAAACAACACATGGGCACCTTTTATATGCTTATGTGAGCTTGCTGTTAGTGTAATATCTTCATACAGTTGCACAATTCATTGCATTCCAAGGTTGCATGAAGCTTTATGCATGAAATCTTTATTTATGCTTACTCTTTCAATATCCCCAGTTGAGTTTCTATACTAGTTCAGATCTACACAACTATGCATGCTTTTTTTTATTTTATAAAAAAAACAGTATTTAGGGTTTGATGACACATCATTTATATTCCAAGTCACAAAAGGCAAATCTCAGGACCACATTTTATTTGTTATTCGCAATTGATCATCATATCTCAAAGACAACGCAGTTTTTGATATGTATGGACAATATTCTCAGCAAAACCATTCATAAAAAAATATAAATCGTACATAAAATATCTAAATGAAATGTTTTTTATCGTCATATTTTATTGTTTGGCATTCTTTTGTTTTCCAGTTAAATGGCCCATCCTATGTGTCATTTTTAGGTTTTCATGATTGTAAAAGTTGAGAATAGCAATTTGATGATTTTTGTTAAAAGCTCTAGTAAGAAATTAATTTTTTTAAATAATTCATTTTTAAAATAAACTTATTTAGAAAGTTAAGTTGAACAGAATGATCTATAAATATTATAAATAGATTTTAAAAGATAATGTAATAATCTAAATATAAAATAGGACAAAGTAAATTTAAATTACATTATCTAGAAATATTCTATTTCATTAGCAAAAATTGTTTTATATTTCCGTTTATATTTGTCACATCTTACGATCCGCAATGATTTGCTATCATGACGTCTGTGATATACTATTTAAAACCTGACATGAGATACTACCCAGAACAATGGATACATCTGCTGATGAGGTATTCGGTAACATATTCGTTGTCAAATAATTATTGCTAAGAACAAACAACAATAATAATCGATGGAGTATTCGTTGCTGCTAACATACTTACGTGCTTGCGTGATATATATAATAGGTATACGGAATTATTAACAGGGAAGCTTATGCAGGAACTATCTGCTAGTAATATAAATTAATTGTGAAGTAGAACGAGCGCCAGTTGGACGTTTTAAAGGTTGGCAATAAATACTGATTAACCTCGGCAGTTAAACAAACCAATTTGGCACAGTCAAATACAGAACCTGTAAAAGAAACATTAATCGTAATCAGCAATGGCCACCATGTTTCAAAAGTCAATAGGAAAATTTGATATCGAGAACCCTACCAACTGGTCACTATATGTTAAACACGTGGGAAAATTTTTTCTTGTTAACAATATGAAGGGAAACCCCATAAAGGTGGCCATATTACTTGGATTTTCCAAAATGAAAGTGCTCGAGGTCGCAAACCATCTATGTGAACCAGCAGAGCCTGAAACTTTTCAATATGATGAAATTGTTCAAAAATTAACAGAACACTTCTGCCCTCACTGTCGAAACACATCACGAGACTGCATTTTAGAAATTGACTGCAAATGAAACCAGAAACTTTCAAAGAATTTGACATAGCACTAAGAAAACTAGCAAAAAATTGTTTCTATGGACAATTTCTAGAAGAGGCCCTGTGAGAGCAGTTATTATGGGGCATGTATGACACTAAATTCCATAAACAACTACTAGCAAATTCAGAGTTAAATTACAAGGATGTCATTAAAAAAGAAATTTCACACGAGTTTGTGATGAACCAAGCTAAAGAATATCTGGATATCACACCATCAGTAAATTTTTACCAATCAATTAATAAAACCATTGAACAGGGAATTGAAATGTCAAAACAGCAAACAATATAAAAACAAACTGTTATGGCTGTGGTATATTGGGACATATCGCTCGAAATTGTAAGAAAAATCTAGAGTTTTCTACAAATTGCGGATTGAAAGGTCATCTAGTGAGTCTGTCATAAACAAAAACCAGAAAATACAGACAAAATAAATCTTAATACAGGCATTAAATCTTTGAAATGTAACGATGCAGAATTCAAACTGCCAATACTTATCAAAGGGTAATATGTTAAAATGGAAATTGACAGCACTTCCGGAGTTACACTAATGTCCCTTAGTGATTGGGAAGTTCTCACTGTGTAAAAAAATGTTACACATAAAATGGAAAAACCCAATGTAAGTTCCAAAGATGTAAACAGCAATAGGGTGGAAATAGTTGGAATGGTAAAAGTAAAATTTAAATTAAACTCAAAACTAAGAAAATCACCTCTATACATAGTCTATAAACAAGTAAATCCATTAATAGGCCAGAATTGGTTTAGTCCATTCGAGATTACCATAAACGAGATAAAAAGTCAAAGTGGAAATCAACTACATAGACAACTGGAATTCATGGATAAATAATAAAAAAGTTGCAGAGTGGACAGATAATGATCCAGAATATCAATTGCTTATAAAATGGATTAGTAAAGGTTGGCCCAACAAACGACCAATGAACTTGCCACTGGCTTTCTGGAATGCTCATTCAGGCATATCAGTCTGCAAAAGCTGCATACTAAATGGAGACAGAGTTATAATACTTTCACAGGGCCAGAATCAGGTACTCAAAATGCTGCACAATGGACACCCAGGAGTTGTTTGGGCAAAAGCACTCACCAGAAGCTATGTTTGGTGGCCTAAGATAAATGAGGACATTGAGTTTTTCACAAAAACATGCACAGCATGTCAATCAAATGCCCTATCAACAATAAAAGAATATAGTTCATTGCCACCAGCTAAAAATGCATGGAAACGTATCCACATGGACCACGCAGGTCCATTTATGGGAAAAAACATGTGCATGTGGGCCAAAACAGAACATAAAACATTTATAGTGGGAGAAAAAGTATGGATTAGAGATAGTCTATACAAAACATGGATAAAGGGAAAAATTGTCAACTTAACATCCAAATATATAGCAGCGGTGAGAACTGAGGATAATGTAGTTTACAAGCAACACATAAACAACATATGCCATCACAGTTCTCCAAGCTGGGAGAACAATAAACCCAGTGGAATTAAAATAATTGAACCAGCAGAAATGAAATCAGAGATAAACCAAAAACTAGACAACTATATACTCAGGAGAAACAAGGGGTAGATGATGACTATAGAGAAAAACAAAATGTATTCCATGTTTCTGCATAGTTCTGTGTAGTGGGAGAAGTGTGATATATAATTAAAATTTGACATGAGATACTACCCAGACCAATGGATACATATGCTGATGAGATATTCGGTAATGTATTGATTATCAAATAATTATTGCTTAGAACAAACAACAATAATAATCATTGGAGTATTCATTGTTGCTAACATATGTATGTGCTCATGTGATATATATAATAGGTATGTGGAATTATTAACTTGAAAGCTTACACAGGAACTATCTGCTAGTAGTATAAATTAATTGTGAAGTAGAATGAACATTAATTAGTTCAGAGCCAGTTGGACATTTTAAAGGTTGGCGATAAATACTGATTAACCTCGGCGGTTAAACAAACCAACATCTTTGAAAGAATGACTGTGGAATTAGATTATCATTGTCTGCAGTATTAATGTTTTGACTGTAACTAGTAAACAAATGTTAATATATAGCACTAAGTCATTTCTTCAAATCTTAACAAGTTTTTGTCTGGTTTGCCATTTTTAGACACTATAACACTACACCAGTTTTGGCGATGAGGATCGGATACATGAGATATTGAATATATATATATATTGCAGAGATGTGGTTTACTATTCAATAGTGTTCTTTACAATATTATTATTAATCGTATGTAGGACTCCAAACATTTTTTTTACTCCAACTTTGTTTTCTCTTTGATTTATAATGGCAACTATAGGTTCTTTAGCACCTTTCAATGTTCACTCACCGCAAATGTGGGATACATATGTGTCACAGGTGAATTTCTTTTGTGAAGCTAACAATATTATTCCCGATGAAAAGAAATGTGCAACACTCATCGCTGTCTGCAGACTAAGAACATTAAGCATTCTTCCTTCTTTTATATCACCTGTGTTGCCTCATTACCAATCATATCAAGAATTAGTAAATATTTTAAAACAGTATTTTAATCCACAATCTTCTGTTATTTACTAACATTTTCAATTTCACCATCGTTGGCAATGAGAATGAGAAAATGTAAATGCATTTTTAGCCAACCTTCGACATTTGGCAGAGAACTGTGATTTTGGTCTTTCACTAACAGAGTGTCTTCCAGATCAATTTGTCTGCAGGCTTCATGATAAAACTATACAGTGCAAACTATTAACAGAAGACACTTTAACATTAGAGATAGCTATACAGTGTCACTTAGCTGCTGAATCTGCATTGGTGCAGGTGCATGAAATCCAAGCCACAAACACTCCCATGTTGACTGTTAATATTATTCAGGAAAACAGATTAACCTTACCTTGCAAAAATGTTTCTAGGTTTTTACCACATTCACAAACATCCCATGCACATAAAAGGAACACTGTTGCATCTCAATCAGGATTTCCACCTTGCAATGGTTGTGGCAGTCAACACAATCGAGGAAAATGCCCCTTCAAAAAAACCAAGTGCCATTTCTGCCAGAAAATAGGTCATTTACAGTGTGAATGCTGAGCAAAACAATGCACTATTTCTGGATCTGCAAACCAATGCATGGGAGTAATGGAGATGGATGATGACACTGTAGATTATATTCATGAGATATGCTGTGATGCCTCAATACCCAAATCCTCTGCCCATGCATACATTAATGGCAAGAAATGTAAAATGGAAATTGACTCAGGATCATAATATTCTATTTTATCATTTGACACACTATCTGAATTGTGGAATAAAAAAATACCTTAACTACATCCAGTAACAATTATATTACGAGATTTCCAGCACCACCCAATAATATTTAAAAGATATTGTGAAAGGTAAACAAATGTGAAGTCAATCCTGATTTAAATAGTTAGCTCTCTAGCATAATGGAATGTCCACAAAACCCATGGGCAATCAATAAAACTTAAGAAATAATAACAAAAGAAACAGTGAGAATTAAAACGAATTTTAAGGGAGTAAATTGTTTTGCCACATATTCAAACTTTAAAATCCCTCATGGCTTAGACTTTATAGACAAACGATGTTTATATAACAAAACCTTACAATAAACCATATATATATATATATATATATATTTGTGTTTATATATATATATATATATATATAAACACAAATTCAATTCTGATGAGATTTTACAAATCCTGTATGATAATTAATACATAGGCATTAAAGATCAAACAGAAATGAGATATACAATGTAAATACTGATAAAAATTATTTTTAAAATCTCTATAATAAATTTTACCTAAAGAGCTAAGTTTGGTTTAGGAAAATGTGATGGATTTTGCTTAAATAATTTAATAAATTACATTTTCTTTTGAGAAATGATTACAGGTAAATATTAATTGATGAATAGAAAACTTAAAATTTTAAGACTATTCCTATCGTTTAAATCATTTCCAAAATAACAAACATACAAAACTAAATGAGCTTCATCTATTAAGTACTTAAAGGAAAATCTACATAACTTCCAATAATTTTGACCGGAGAAAAAAATAAACTAGGGTTGCAACGTGCTTTTTGAATTTTGTACTTAACTTGGCAGCTTAATCTAAGTCATTAAAATAAATAAATTGCTGTATCAAAATAATATGGAGTTCTATTAAGATTAAAACGGTTAGATTTTATAAAAATAAAATTAATGACATATTTAAAAAAAAGTTGCATAGACAATGAATATAAATATTTTAGAGCGAATAAATGGGTATAAACTAATCATAGATTAATATTACTTTAAAACCAATGTTGTTAAAGGATCAGGGGCTTGCAGTAAATGGATTTACCTCAAAACATAGCTGGAGACAGGCTTATGAAGGCAGGCTTACTTGATTTATACAGCATCATGGGCTAGATGTTGACTGCACCAGAGATGCATCATGATAGGTGAGAGGAGACAGAATACAGGAGGTGAATAGTCTTCTTTTACCCCATTATTTAGATGAAATATAATGCCTTGAAGTATATTCATTCTGTGAACAAGACACCAACTGATCCTGATAGCCAAAACTGAGCTATTAATATGATTCAGCCTTGCTTTATCAGGATCCAATGTGCATGACGTTTTTTGATGACTTTCTCTTTGGTCAGTGTCTGCCTGGGTGGGAAATCTACAGTCCTGCATTAAAACATGCCCCAAGGGTTCATTTTCTAATAAAAAACTATGACACAAATCTGATTTTTATCGTAATTAATTTTCACAAACCATCGTATTAAACAAAGCCTATTGAATTTGAGATTTGTAATGAAAATTAAATAAAATTTAAAAAATAAATTTACTCACAAAAATTTGAGAAATTTTTTTTAATACAATGGCTTTTAATGCTTACATTTAATAAGAAATTCATAGAATCATTTTACAAAAATATACTTTTCTACAAATATAAAATAAATGACTATTATAAAGAGGTTAGCTTTAATATAAATTAATGAAATATGAATCAGATAAAAATTATAATATTGATTATAAATTATACATATACTACTGCCTCAAGCGAGATGGGTGTCAGTTAACATACATGATTGGGTTCAAACCCATACTAGCACTACTAACATTAGCATTAGGTGAAGTATAAATGAATAAGATGATATTTACAGATTCAATATGTATATATTACATTTTTCTTAAATACAATTTGTATATCACAGTTTTACATTTGATATACATTTGATGTATATCTTTTCCAGCAATTTTTCTATGTCTTCACTAGACTATTTTTTAAAAATTTGTTCATTCCTAATAGATTTCACATATTATCTTTTTATTGCTGAAATAACTTGCTTTCCAATATCAAAATGGTAGCTTACATTTTTTAACAAATTTTCTTTTATAATTTTCTGTACCATTTCACATTTATATCTTTTTATTTCATCAGCACCTTTTTTTCTTTAAAGAATTTTAAATATTCAGTTTTTCTAAATGTTTGCTTACAATTTTAAAAAAACCTAAGATACTACATTTAAAAAATGTTACAAACATATTAAACTGCATTTGATAAAAAAAAACCTATATAATTAAAAAATTTCATATAAATATAGTTGATAACCATGTTAATATGTACACAAAACCTGCTATATTTTTTTCCAGGCAATCCTGGCATACATTATACATAATAGACAGTAACTCAATATTTGTTGATAAGCTTCAATTACAATACAATATGTATATTTCTGTACAATAAGTTTAATTAATTAAAACAAAATTTCTTAACCAAAATATTAAAACCTTACTATTTTCACTCCCCTTTTTTAAAAAACTTTATTTTATTTACCTTTGTCTTTAACGTTATTGAAGTGAAACTTTTTGTTATCTTAGTACTTTTTTTTTTCAAAATTAAAATCAAAACTGGTAAATAATTAAAATTTTTGAAGAGAGGAAATAAAAAAAATTATTTATTTTTTACCTTTTTTTACAATTATTTGAGAATTCTTATATTATCATTTAATAAAGAAAAATATTTAAATAAATCAAATATCCATTATTATTTTTAAAAAACTACATATAAACGAAAATAAATCTTGCTATTTCTTCAATTTCAAGTGTTTTAAGAAGCTTGTAATATTTTGACATGACCAGAGTTGGCCTCTGTTTACAATATTACAATATCGTCTCTTTAAATGATGGACAATGAAATGGGCATGTACATTTCATTTCTCATTATTTTAAATTTACATCTTAATTTTCACCTTTATTTCTAGTGCTATACAAGGTTATATGGACATTTAAGGAGGTCTTCCAGTCTGTGAATTACTACAGATTGATTTTCATCATGCCTTAATTCTTCACGTGAGTTGGACTGGGATGGTGTTTTAATAAACTCCTATTCCTATTGTCCCCATCATTAGTTCTATGAAATACCCTTGGTTGCTCTGAACTACTCTTAATCTTTCTTCTTATTCATGCCTTCCCCCATGGACTAGGTGTATTATTTCTTTTAACAACCCTACTCTTTAAATTAGTTTTTATCTCTTATTTTTGATAATCACTTATTTTGAAAGTTGGATGAGCCAAAATCTTCTCTTCTTAATCCTCATTGAGCTTGTCATCTCAGCTATTCCAATATTTGCTCACATTGTCATCATATGCAATAATGTGATTTACCTTATATGACAGGTTATACCTTACAAATTTTAAATTTTATTTATTCACAAATAAAGAATCAACAGTCAGTACTTTCAATTGAAATATTTGCCTCCACAAAACTGAGTATAGGTCTTTTTGGTATCTATTCTACATATCTTTTGGGATACTTGATCCTATACTTTTCCTATTAATTCAACTTTTATAGGCTGCAGTTTCATTCTTTCTTTTTTGATTTATTATTCCCATATACTTTTTGTTCATTTTTCTATATTTTCCTCCAATTGTTTCAGTTTATTTATTCTTTCATCTTCATTTATACATTTTCCCCATCCATGCTATATTTATTTGTAGCAGTTGCTACCAATATCTATTCTATTGTTCTCAGTTATTTGGTTTATATTATCATTATCTTTGTGAACACTCTTTTTCTTGTGATGGTCTTTATTTTGCTGATTATTTTCCTTTATTTTTTTTTAAAAACTTTCTTTTGCTCCATGCTATATTTATTTGTAGCAGTTGCTACCAATATCTATTCTATTGTCCTCAGTTATTTGGTTTATATTATCATTATCTTTGTGAACACTCTTTTTCTTGTGATAGTCTTTATTTTGTTGATTATTTTCCTTTATTTTCTTTTAAAAACTTTCTTTTGCTCTGATATATTTCATCTATTTTTCTTAGTGTACCTTCTTTCATTTCTTTAAATATCTCTTGTATTTTTTGGGTTCCTGGAGTTGTTTGCTAATCTTTTTCTTGATCATATATTAAATTACTCTTTCTCTTAAAAGAAAAATTGTCTTATATTCTTTTTATAACAAACAAATTAAATCTTTTTAAAAATATCACATAGAGTTAAGCCTCACATCATCTCCTCCCCTCCACCTCCATGCAACCTTTCACTATTATCTAAAATTACTATTATTATTATTATTCTTTGAACATGATTGTCTAAATACCTGACTTATATAATTTATTTTATTTCCCATCCTATCATGCATGTGTGAGTAATTTTTTTAGTTATCATTATTATTATGTACATGTCCATGCATAAAATGGAATTTGTATAACAAACCATTTGCTCAAAATCTGTGTCCAGAGATCTGAACCATATCTGACAACAGAAATGAATTGTGACCTGCAATTCTGGGATTGATACAAAATCCAGCCACTGGATTATAAATACACAATGCATTATAAACATCAAGAGGTATATCTCAATTTAGACTCTCTAAGCTACCTAAAATCCTAAATAAAAATAATAATGCAAAAAATCTTTGCAAAGCTCTGCTCCTTTGAGTCTTAAAACCTGATAAATAGGAAATGTTAAACTTATGCCTTACACATTTTCCTTGATACTTAGAGGCTAGGGTTCATGTTTATGGCTATAATAAGTGACCATGATAAACAACTGGAAACCTAAACCTTAAAAGTGGATTGGTATATTGTTGAGATAGAATACCTCATGATATTGAATAAAAATATTATATCCTCAAGCCAATGATAAAATACTTCACCCATACCCAGGGATTTAAGTACAGCTAAACAAACTTTAACAGCCAAAAGCTGAATCCACTTGTCAAAAATCATACTTTTATTTTCTATTCTACTTTACATATAAATTCTATTTAAATATACATTTGCATCATTATTTTTGTAATTATATTTTATTGAGCACACAGGAAGTATATGTAAATATTTAGACAGGCTTTAGCCTATATCGCATGTGCCTTAAAATTTCAAATATTCAAACAATATTATTTTGCCAATAGAGGGACCTCACAAGCCATGACACAAGATAGTAACTTTTATAAAGATAAGAGTGGCATCTTATTATTAACCTAAATTTCTACTTATATAGGCCAATCTGAAGCATCCTCATTTGGGAGTGTAAAGTTGCTGTTCTCTTCACTGTTTAAGCCCACTATTTTTTACTAATTAACCTTCATGAAATTTTGCAATTTACAGTGATAATGTTGTGATCTTAATACTGGAAACTCTATAAACTATTGTAGAGTTGTGATTATATTTTATTGAGCCTACAGAAAATATATGTAAATACTTAGACAAGCTTTAACCTGTATTGCATATGCCTTAAAATTTCTAATAGTCAAGCAATATTATTTTGATGATAGAAGGACCTTACAAACCATGACACAAGATAGTGACTTTTATAAAGACAATAACATTTTATACACAAATTATAATTTAATCATAATATATCTAACTGTCACAAATTTCACAGTAACACATTTTTTAAAAATTAACTCGGCATTAAAATACAGTGTTTTCTTCCTTACATATAATTATATCTGATCTTCAAGTTATTTGTCCATCTTATAAAGTGACCACCAGAACCCAATCATCATCAGTCCCATGCTGGGTGCCATTTCTAATGCTGTGAAACCAGGGAATGACTAATGGGATGTTCCCAAATTTTACAATCAAATAATTAATAATAAAGAAACAATCTCTCTGGTCATGTACTTTAAGATATTACATATATAGGCTGCGATATGTAAATAACAATATTAATCAAATAATTAAGTAAATAAAATGAATGAAAGGATAAAATGAATTATTAAATAAGAAGCATGAGAACAGCAGCATGAAAAAAGCCATCAAATGTCATACTAATGTTATAAACTGCCAATTACTCAACATTACGCATAAACTATGAATTCATCATTTAACAGTCATTCCTTGTGACTGGATCTAAAAGCAATGCACTATAAACAGGCTAATTATTAGCTAGAATAAAAGCTAATTGAGTTTTTAGTTGGTTGATTTTATTTTTCACAGCATTTATTCTGTGACTCTGAAACTGATCTCATACTAGCAAGACAGGTTTATTTAACAATTTACCAGCATGCCTAAAGTACACATTGTCTATCCACAACTTTGTCTACCATTCATCTATCCAGCACTTGGAATGAGGTTTTTTTCCTTGAGCAGATTATCTTTAAATAACAAAAAAAATTATGGAAATGATTTATTCAAAATCACTGTTTCACAAAATAACAAATACAATAAACTTATATATATATAGCCCGGATTGATTTCCGATTCAATTGTTTTATTACTAAAATTAAAAAGGGAAAACAACTTCATTTTCATTAAATGTCTAATGCTCAATTTTTTATTATTATTTAAAACACATACGCATTTATATTTTAAAATAGATTATTTAATGTTTATAAAATTGATTGTAAAATAGTTTACTTTCACCGTCTGTTTTAATCAATTTGATTAAAAACAGGCAAGCTTGCTAATTATATATTCCTGTTGCTTTTATTGTAATTATTTTTAAAGTTAATTCTAAAAAAAAAAGCGGAGATTTAGTTTTGTATTTGTCATTTTTGTTTCAATTATCCCTGGTTGGAAGTCTTAAATTAGATTGAGCGGGAAATTAATATTTGCCCTGCCTGGAATATAGAATGGACACTAATGAAAGTTTTGCATGGGAAATGTAGCAAGGCAAGGATAGCCCGCCAATTTTTGGAGAGAGAAGAGATTCATTATTAGATACACACTTGGGTTATTGACTGCTAAGAGTCAGATGGTTTTGAGTAGCTGTTTGGACATTTAATTGCCTGCTAAAAACTTAAATAATTATTGACAAACTTCGTTGCTGTGCAAGATGTCAAAATCTACCACTATGGGTTTTGCCATCATTAGAATGTCTTGCTAATTTAAACAAAGGATGGACCCACGACTACCAGCTCTCCTTCAGTCATGCCATGAGCCTCTAAAATAAACACTGCCTCTACCTTGCCGCTGTCAAAGGACCTGAAAGATGAACTATTATCAAAAGTGCGCACTCGTCACTAAATCACTAGAACTCTGCCTTACCGTAAGCTAAACTTTTTCCTATTCTAGCCAGGGTAAATAAATTGCGTTTAATTAAATCTCCACTCAATCTAATGATAAATATGTTTTAAAATGGTATTAATTGTTTTTAATTATTTATTATCTGTATGTACTTTTTCTAGTATTTAAAGTGTGTCTTGGAATCTTAGTTTTAAGATTCCAAGTTTGTTTGCAATTTTCGTTTATCAGAGGGTGCATTAGGAGATTGTATTTTATATGTTTAATATATACCTGATTATTTTGTTAACTATTACAAAACGCATTGGCAGTTTTCGTAGTCTTTATTTATTCACCTGCCCTTAGTTGTAAAATAAGGAATCTTTAAGCATGTTTCGTTTGCGCTTTTTGTGCAAACAACAAAATCTTTTTGCTGGCTATTTGTTAAGTTATTTCTTCGGGTTGTCTGAAAGTAGTCATTTCTTTCTGGATTACGTAAGATTGTAATCAAATATCTTTTGCTGTCTTGTAAGTGAGATCAACCATGTTTACTTTGAATGTAGTATTACGCGCAGCAGTCCTGCGGCATTTTAACGACAGTAATTAGAATATTACTGCTCGGACGTTCGCGCTGGTTACGTTGATTTCCGATGGGACAGTAACTGTTTTATTATCCCTGATTCAGGAAGCTAAAGTTGTTGTTTGTTTTGTAATTTTGCAACTGGCCAGCAAGAAGATATTTTCCTAACCATTTCTTCTATTTTAAGTGAGATAATTTTGCTGCCAAAATGTTTTATGCCTTCATGTTTGTCGTACTCTTGTGCACTCTCTGGTAAATATGCGTATGTTAACATAAGTCACTTTTATATTCGTGGCTAGATGTCTTCACTCTATTGCACAACTTTTAATAAAATTAATAAATTGTTTAAACTTAATTTGGCTGACGTTTGTCTTTGTGCTTTGATTTCTCAACTGTCTAAATAATATTTAAGATATCTTGTTCCTCCCTGAGTGTAGTTCGGTGCCTTTTGATTCGCATATCCTGTCCACCCTAAAAAAAATGTCTAGTTCCTATTTTCAGACTAGTGGCGCCCTGAGGTCAGTATATGCGAATCTCAAAGATATTTCTCCCATTACATATATAGTAATTTTTGGCATGTCAACGTGGAGTTTCCGAGTTTTCAAACCCATGTGAGATTTTGTTGAGACGGTTGAGAAAGATTTCAGGTGTAAGTGGCAAGATCTAGTCAGTAGAGGTTCGATTTTTGTTAATTATTGCATGTATTGTTGGAGCAGTTTGGTAGAACGGGGTTTCATCTTTTTCATATGACATAAATAAACCAATAAATAGCATATTTTCTAAAAAAGTCTGTCGGAGTTAATTTTTTTTGAAGAGTCAAATATATATAGTTCGTCTTTTTCATATGACATAAATAATAAATAGTTTTGTTGTTGTTGTTGTTTAAACAAAAAGAAAAAATCGTTTGGAGTAAATTTTCGAATTTAAAAGTAGTAAAAATAGTTTGTTGTCTTCTTGCATATAAATAAATAGCATTTTATTTGCTTTGACATTTTTGTTTAAAAAAAAAAAGTTAGTATAGTGAGTTAAATGTGTGTAAAAATGGAAGGTAAAGAAGAAAGTGACAGGGCAGCAGGTTCAGAAGAAAGCCCTGTTTCATTTAAATATCCCCAGATAGTAGAAAAAGAAGAGAGTGAGACACAGATGTTGATAAGGTTAATGTTGGAGATGACAAAACAAAATATAGAAATAAAACAGTCAACAAACAATACTGGAGGAGCTGAGAGCAGAAATGAAAGAAATGAGAAGAGAAATGACAGGAAGAGTAGAAGAAACTCAGGGAGTACAAAAAAAGTGGAGATGGAAAAGAATTTGAAAAATTAGATGAGTAAAGAGAGTCAGGAAGTAGAAAAAGTAGTCATAAAAGATATAGAAATTGAAGTAGCACAGGAGAGTACTAGGACAGAGGGTGGAAATAATGTTTAAAATAAGTAGAGAGTGGAGAGAGATAGATAGTATGGTGGAAAAAGAAAATCTTGGAGACAGTTATAAGTTACCCCAAGAGGTTAAAAATGAGTTGAGTAAAATAACTGTTAGTTATGAACAGGGGTTTAAAACTAAGGAAAAATTTTCGGAATATGATTTTAAAACAGAAATAAAAGCCATTTATAAAGCAATCTTATTCAAGGCATGTAAAAAGTCTGTGGGAAATGAAGTGTTGCCATTTACTAGTGTTGATATAATTAAAAATAAAGTAGGAAAAGATGAAGAATTGGGAAGTTTTGTTAAGAAAAAGATTCAGCTATATATGCTAGAAAGCAAAACAGAACAGGAAAGAGACAAAATCATAAATTCTAGGCAGGTAAAATTTAAGAGAGGGGAAGGAACTTATTTCAGAAAATTGATAAAAAGAGTAAAAGAACCGGACAAAAGTTAAAGGTTCTGCTTTTAGCAATTGAACAGACTGTTTTAAAACAGACAAAAAAATTGTTAATGATTTATGAGAATGGATAAATGTAAGAAATGAAATATTGTTTTGGTTTTTCATGAGTGTGTTCAGCCAAATTCCTAGGGGTAGATTTTGAAATGTTTTTAGTTTTAAAAAAAAAAGTTGCAGGAATGTTTTTTTTTATGATTATGTGTTGATGCAGTTGAGCCGGATTGATTTCCGATTTAATTGTTTTATTACTAAAATTAAAAAGGGAAAACAACTTCATTTTCATTAAATGTCTAATGCTCAATTTTTTATTATTATTTAAAACACATACGCATTTATATTTTAAAATAGATTATTTAATGTTTATAAAATTGATTGTAAAATAGTTTACTTTCACCATCTGTTTTAATCAATTTGATTAAAAACAAGCAAGCTTGCTAATTATATATTCCTGTTGCTTTTATTGTAATTATTTTTAAAGTTAATTATAAAAAAAAAGCGGAGATTCAGTTTTGTATTTGTCATTTTTGTTTCAATTATCCCTGGTTGGAAGTCTTAAATTAGATTGAGTGGGAAATTAATATTTGCCCTGCCTGGAATATAGAATAGACACTAATAAAAGTTTTGCACGGTAAATGTAGCAAGGCAAAAATAGCCCGCCAATTTTTGGAGGGAGAAGAGATTCATTATTAGATACACACTTGGGTTATTGACTGCTAAGAGTCAGATGGTTTTGAGTAGCTGTTTGGACGTTTAATTGCCTGCTAAAAACTTAAATAATTATTGACAAACTTCGTTGCTGTGTAAGATGTCAAAATCTACCGCTATGGGTTTTGCCATCATTAGAATGTCTTGTTAATTCAAACAAAGGACAGACCCATGACTACCAGCTCTCCTTCAGTCATGCCATGAGCCTCTAAAATAAACACTGCCTCTATCTTGCCACTGTCAAAGGACCTGAAAGATGAACTATTATCAAAAGTGCGCACTCATCACTAAATCACTAAAACCCTGCCTGGTGCTGATTTAGTATGCGCTCACGGCCGCCATTTTGAATTACAAGAACCACCCAAACCATGCTGAAACATCCAACCGATAAATGACATCGCTCAAAATGGCCATTTTCGTAGGGAAAAAAAAACAAAAATCGGAATTTTCATATTAGTCAATCACGTGATTAAAATGGTAAAACATAAAAAATCTTAATTTACATTAAAAAATCACGTGATTAAAATATTAAAACACAAAAATCACAATTTTCATAAAAAAATCACGTGATTAAAATATTAAAACACAAAAATAGCAATTTTAATAAATAAAAAAAATCACGTGATTAAAATATTAAAACACAAAATCGTATATGCCAAAAGATTATAACTTATAAAATCTGAATGCTAAAAATGGTAAAAAATAATGATGAAAAGATTTTAAGCAATAATTATATTTTCATTCACTTATAGAAATGGAATCACGAGACCAAAAAGGCGGTAAAGATCTTGAATACACGTTATCTACATCAATCTTTTTAAAAAAAATCATAAATGCTATAAATCCAAGCATTGATAGCAAATCTCAAACGCTATAAATCTGAGCATTGTAATAGCAAATCTCAAAAAATTAAAAACGCTATAAACCTAAGCATTGTAATAGCAAATCTCAAAAAATTAAAAATGCTATAAATCCAAGCATTGTAATAGCAAATCTCAAAAAATTAAAAAATCAAAAACACTATAAATCCAAGCATTGTAATAGCAAATCTCAAAAAATCAAAAATGCTATAAATCCAAGCATTGATAGCAAATCTCAAAAAATTAAAAACGCTATAAATCTAAGCACTGTAATAGCAAATCTCAAAAAATCAAAAATGCTATAAATCCAAGCATTGATAGCAAATCTCAAAAAATTAAAAACACTATAAATCTAAGCATTCCAAGCATTGATAGCAAATCTCAAAAAATTAAAAACGCTATAAATCTAAGCATTGTAATAGTAAATCTCAAAAAATCAAAAACACTATAAATCCAAGCATTGTAATAGTAAATCTCAAAAAATTAACGTATCTTACGGCCTTTAAAAATAAATCATAAATGCTATTTGCAAAAAGAAAGCTTATTCCTGTCTTCAACAGTATATACTAAATCAGTATTTTAAAAAACAATATTTAAAAACTATAATGCTATAAATCAGACATTGTAACGTAACATTAAACAGCCTAAAATGCTACAATGGAAAAAAGTGCGGGAAAAGAAAAAAAAGCAAAAGAAGAAGCTAATATTGAAAATTAAAAAAAATTACACAATCCTTTAAAATAAATCAAAAACGGTAATTTATAGAGTGATAATCAAACATTGTAATTGTAAATCTCAAAAAAATTAACTTATGTTAAGGCATTTTTTTAAAAAAAATCGTAAATGATATTTACAAAAACCCTTTAAAATATAGCGATCACTAGAAAAATAATAAATGCTATTTTAAAAAGCTCAGTCCGGTCTAGCAATGCTATATACTAAATCAGTATTATAATTTTAAAAAAACAATATTTAAAAACTATAATGCTATAAATCAAACATTGGGTTGTAATGTCACATTAAATAGCCAAAGGTTATACTATGGAAAAAAAGTGCGGGAAAAGAAGAGGAGGTGAACATTGAAAATTAAAAAATACTTTAAGATAAACCAAAAATGCTAATGTATATAGTGATGAAAATCAAATATTGCAATCGTAAATCTCAAAAAATTAACGTGTGTTAAGGCATTTTTTAAAAAAAGTCGTAAAACCTAAATATATATACATAGTGATAATTAGAAAAAATGATAAATGCTTCTATCAAGATTACTCCGGTCTTTCAACAGTATATACTAAATCTCAAAAATCAGTATTATAATTTTAAAAAATTAAATTGGTAAATGTGAAATGGCGGGAACACCCATCACTTTCAACACTATCAACAAATAAAAAACCTAATTAACTTATTTTTAAAAATATAATATTTTACATTTGGCTTTGGGATTATCCCTCTAACTAAGAGTTATAATAATGAATCACAAATCTGAATAATAGACAGTTAGCATTTATTTAAGTAATTTTTTACCAATATTTTAAGAATTTTAAAAAAATTACCAACATTCTCAATCGGATGGATGGTGTCGCTCAGGCTAAATTTGGTTTTAGGTTTATTACTGTAAAGAAGATGCCAGTAAAATTAATTTATTCAGGAAATATCGTAGCTTGATATGGTCTCTTTCAAATTTATTTTTAAAACTGTGTATTTAAGTCTCACACAAATAACAGCAGGTATGTATGACGTAAGATAATTTCCAAGAATTAGAGTTTAGGATGGGCCTTTGTCTTACTAAGATAAAAATGTTAAGTTAAACTTTCAAATTTAAAAAAACAACAACTGTAAACCAGCTAATGGACTTTTATGCTTCAAGCCTAACATCATTACGTATGTAATCTTATAATAATGTATTTTGATGTATAATAACGTATGTGTATGTGCACATATCTAATATATAAATATATTTATTTATATATTAGATGTGCGCACATACACGTAAACATACGTTATTATACATCAAAGTTCATTATTATAGGATTATACACGTGGCCTGGGATGGGTTTGAATTTGACAAACAGACCTACTATGATACTTAAAAAGTGAAACGGAATGATAGACAGAATTAGCAACAATAAGTGAATATAAAGAATATATTTTATTAGTCATTCATATACCCATTTTCAAATCATATGATCACATGAACACACACCCTTTATATTTCTTTTTTTTTTTAATATTAATGAAAAGGTCTCTTTTTTGTTTTTGCAATATTTTCGGAATAAATATATATGAGTACAAGTTGTGACTTGTAATATGTTACAGTGCGATTATATTTTTAAATCATTAATTTATTTTTATATTTTTTTATAATAAATTACCAAATAATTTTACTTGTGTCTTTAAAGTGTTAAAACTAAAATCTTAAAAGTAATACATGTATCGGCATACACATATATATATATATGAGTACAAGTTGTGACGTATAATGTTACAGTGCGATTATATTTTTAAATCATTAATTTATTATAAATTTTTAGCCCTCTTTTGCATTTGATGACTAGTTAGGCTTGAGGCATAAACGTCCATTAGCTGGTTTACAGTTGCTTTTTTTTTAAATTTGAAAGTTTAACTTAACACTTTTATCTTAGTAAGAGAAAGGCCCATCCCAAACTCTAATTCTTGGAAATTATCTTACGTCATACATACCTGCTGTTATTTGTGTGAGACTTAAATACACAGTTTTAAAAATAAATTTGAAAGAGACCATATCAAGCTACGATATTTCCTGAATAAATTAATTTTACTGGCATCTTCTTTACAGTAATAAACCTAAAACCAAATTTAGCCTGAGCGACACCATCCATCCGATTGAGAATGTTGGTAATTTTTTTAAAATTCTTAAAATATTGGTAAAAAATTACTTAAATAAATGCTAACTGTCTATTATTCAGATTTGTGATTCATTATTATAACTCTTAGTTAGAGGGATAATCCCAAAGCCAAATGTAAAATATTATATTTTTAAAAATAAGTTAATTAGGTTTTTTATTTGTTGATAGTGTTGAAAGTGATGGGTGTTCCCGCCATTTCACATTTACCAATTTAATTTTTTAAAATTATAATACTGATTTTTGAGATTTAGTATATACTGTTGAAAGACCGGAGTAATCTTGATAGAAGCATTTATCATTTTTTCTAATTATCACTATGAAAATATATTTAGGTTTTACGACTTTTTTTAAAAAATGCCTTAACACACGTTAATTTTTTGAGATTTACGATTGCAATATTTGATTTTCATCACTATATACATTAGCATTTTTGGTTTATCTTAAAGTATTTTTTAATTTTCAATGTTCACCTCCTCTTCTTTTCCCGCACTTTTTTTCCATAGTATAACCTTTGGCTATTTAATGTGACATTACAACCCAATGTTTGATTTATAGCATTATAGTTTTTAAATATTGTTTTTTTAAAATTATAATACTGATTTAGTATATAGCATTGCTAGACCGGACTGAGCTTTTTAAAATAGCATTTATTATTTTTCTAGTGATCGCTATATTTTAAAGGGTTTTTGTAAATATCATTTACGATTTTTTTTTAAAAAAATGCCTTAACATAAGTTAATTTTTTTGAGATTTACAATTACAATGTTTGATTATCACTCTATAAATTACCGTTTTTGATTTATTTTAAAGGATTGTGTAATTTTTTTTAATTTTCAATATTAGCTTCTTCTTTTGCTTTTTTTTCTTTTCCCGCACTTTTTTCCATTGTAGCATTTTAGGCTGTTTAATGTTACGTTACAATGTCTGATTTATAGCATTATAGTTTTTAAATATTGTTTTTTAAAATACTGATTTAGTATATACTGTTGAAGACAGGAATAAGCTTTCTTTTTGCAAATAGCATTTATGATTTATTTTTAAAGGCCGTAAGATACGTTAATTTTTTGAGATTTACTATTACAATGCTTGGATTTATAGTGTTTTTGATTTTTTGAGATTTACTATTACAATGCTTGGATTTATAGCATTTTTGATTTTTTGAGATTTGCTATTACAATGCTTAGATTTATAGCGTTTTTAATTTTTTGAGATTTGCTATCAATGCTTGGATTTATAGCATTTTTGATTTTTTGAGATTTGCTATTACAATGCTTGGATTTATAGTGTTTTTGATTTTTTAATTTTTTGAGATTTGCTATTACAATGCTTGGATTTATAGCATTTTTAATTTTTTGAGATTTGCTATTACAATGCTTAGGTTTATAGCGTTTTTAATTTTTTGAGATTTGCTATTACAATGCTCAGATTTATAGCGTTTGAGATTTGCTATCAATGCTTGGATTTATAGCATTTATGATTTTTTTTAAAAAGATTGATGTAGATAACGTGTATTCAAGATCTTTACCGCCTTTTTGGTCTCGTGATTCCATTTCTATAAGTGAATGAAAATATAATTATTGCTTAAAATCTTTTCATCATTATTTTTTACCATTTTTAGCATTCAGATTTTATAAGTTATAATCTTTTGGCATATACGATTTTGTGTTTTAATATTTTAATCACGTGATTTTTTTTATTTATTAAAATTGCTATTTTTGTGTTTTAATATTTTAATCACGTGATTTTTTTATGAAAATTGTGATTTTTGTGTTTTAATATTTTAATCACGTGATTTTTTAATGTAAATTAAGATTTTTATGTTTTACCACGTGATTGACTAATATGAAAATTCCGATTTTTGTTTTTTTCCCCTACGAAAATGGCCATTTTGAGCGATGTCATTTATCGGTTGGATGTTTCAGCATGATTTGGGTGGTTCTTGTAATTCAAAATGGCGGCCGTGAGCGCATACTAAATCGACACCCTTACCGTAAGCTAAACTTTTTCATGTTCTAGCCAGGGTAAATAAATTGCGTTTAATTAAATCTCCACTCAATCTAATGATAAAGGTGTATGTTTTAAAATGGTATTAATTGTTTTTAATTATTTATTATCTGAATGTACTTTTTCTAGTATTTAAAGTGTGTCTTGGAATCTTAGTTTTAAGATTCCAAGTTTGTTTGCAATTTTCGTTTATCAGAGGGTGCATTACGAGATTGTATTTTATATGTTTAATATATACCTGATTATTTCATTAACTATTACAAAACGCATTGGCAGTTTTCGTAATCTTTATTTATTCACCTGCCCTTAGTTGTAAAATAAGGAATCTTTAAGCATGTTTCGTTTGCGCTTTTTGTGCAAACAACAAAATCTTTTTGCTGGCTATTTGTTAAATTATTTCTTCGGGTTGTCTGAAAGTAGTCATTTCTTTCTGGATTACGTAAGATCGTAATCAAATATCTTTTGCTGTCTTGTAAGTGAGATCAATCACATTTACTTTGAATGTAGTATTACGTGCAGCAGTCCTGCGGCGTTTTAATGACAGTAATTTGAATATTACTGCTCGGATGTTTGTGCTGGTTACATTGATTTCTGACGGGACAGTAACTGTTTATTATCCCTAATTCAGGAAGCTAAAGTTGTTGTTTGTTTTGTAATTTTGCAACTGGCCAGCAAGAAGATATTTTCCTAACCATTTCTTCTATTTTAAGTGAGATAATTTTGCTGCCAAAATGTTTTATGCCTTCATGCTTGTCGTATTCTTGTGCACTCACTGGTAAGTCACTTTTATATTCGTGGCTAGATGTCTTCACTCTATTGCACAACTTTTAATAAAATTAATAAATTGTTTAAACTTAATTTGGCTGACGTTTGTCTTTGTGCTTTGATTTTTCAACTGTCTAAATAATGTTTAAGATATCTTGTTCCTCCCTGAGTGTAGTTCGGTGCCTTTTGATTCGCATATCCTGTCCTCTCTAAAATAAATGTCTAATTCCTATTTTTGGACTAGTGGCGCCCCCGGGGTCAGTATATGCGAATCTCAAAGATCTTTCTCTTGTTACAATATATATCACAGAAGTTTTAGACTGTATAAAAGTTCAACTCATAATTTTGATTATTAGTGCATAAGATGCACCCCATATTTTAGCATATTTTGAAAAGAAAAAAGTGTGTCATATACAGCATTAAATATGGTACATTGAAAAACCAAGAAATACCATTATTGCATAATCTAAGATAAAATTGATGCACCAATATGTTTTTTGCAAAAAATAAGCACCATACAAAGTTCTAATTTTTCCACTTTATACAAAGAAGCATTGGAGTTAACAAATGCTTAAAAGTTTTTTAGTGGTGGTATGATAGTGAATACATGTTTAATTGAAATGGCAAAACAGTCAAATGGCTGAAATAAACTTAAAGGTTCAAAACAATTGTGTCATCTCATCAGACTGCTGCAAGATGTATAAACATATGAAACAACATGTTTCAAAAAAATTCAGCGAGTCAGCAGCAAATTGTGAAGTACTTTTCATTGTGTCTCAATGAAAGCACAGCTCAATCAAATGTAAATTTATTTTTAACATTTGTTTGAACTATTCACGAAGACATTATTAATAAAAGAGATATTCAATCATATATGTTTACATAGGACTACTAAAGGTATTGATATTTTCAAAACTGTGATATGGACTATGGAGAATACAATAAATGTTTCTGCATTGTAACAAATCAGGCAAAATCTATGACCAGGACAGGAATCAGCTTTTGTGAATTATTGAAGGAGAATAATATTAACTGCCCAACAATTTATAGTATAATTCACCTGTATGCAACATTTTATGCATCAATTTAATGTCGTAAAAGTAGCTGTAAAAATAACTAATATTAATGTGGAGGAAATAGATCTCTGACTCATTGAAAGTTTCCTTTATTTCAACTGAAGTATATGCTACACATGGTGATTTGCTTCTCTATTCTAATATTTTCTGTTTGGGTGCTGGAAAATATTTTGAGCACTTTCTTGCCATTTGGAAATAAATACATATATTTCTTAAAAGTGATATAACATCTGACACAAAACTTGAAAATCAATTGAAAGATCCCATATTTTCATCAGATTGTTAACAGATATGACTAATCACTTAAATGTCTTAAACTAAAAACTATAGGGCAAACAACTGAATATTTCTACTTTATATGATCTTTTGAATGGCTTTAAGTAAATTGAAACTTTTTCATTTAACATTGGTGAATAAATTTTTACTTTTTTCCCAAATTGTAAAGAATATTTTGAAAAAATTAAGAATTTTGAAAGTGCATCATTATAACTTCATGAAATATATTCAAAAAATAATTGGAGATTTTAAAAATTGATTTGGTGATTCGATGGAAAGTGATGAAGATATTTCAATTTTTCCCCAACTCTTGGCTGCCAAAAGGAAAGTGATAAAGATATTTCAATTTTTTCCCAACTCTTGGCTGCCAAGACTGAAAGTACATTTTCAGCTGGAATTGTATGATTTGCAATCATATTTTTTTTATATGTCCAAAAGTGAAAAATATTTTTTAAAATTATTATCACGAAAGAGATATTTGAAAATGACGAACTTTGGATTCAAAGTGGGCTCAGAAACATATTTTTGCAAAAGCATTTTTTCAAAATTTAAAGTAATTAAATCAAAGTGTAGATGTTCATTAATAGACAAATCTTCTTCAAATTTACTGCATTTGGCAAACTACATGCATTGAGATTCATATTGTTACTCTAGTAAATATTTAAGCTGAATTACTGAGTTCTCATTCAAAATAAAATAATTATTGCATTTTGTTTACTGTTTAAATAAAAAGTTTTATAAGCACTGTGACTTTATAAAATTTTAGTATGTTTTCTAAACCTAATATCAATCTTATTTTATATATATATATATATGTTAAAGCATTGACCGGGAAGCGAACCTGGGCCAGCTGCTGGGAAGGCAGTTATGCTAACGGCTAGGCTACCAATGCTTGACTTAATTTTTAATGTCTTTTCTAATATCATTTTCATATTTTTCATTTTTTCTCAATCTCTCCATATTATTACAATTTTCTCCATTTTCATTCATAATTTTTTTATTATTATCTGAAATGTTTGTGCATATAAAATATATTGTAAATAAAAATCATTTATTATTTATGTGCAGATTATTTCAGCATTAAAAACTATTCTAGAAAATCTGTAATGATACCATTATAACAGTGAATTAAATAGAATAAAACTTGTATGCAAATATAAACATTTACATATACATTATAGAATTAAAATTAATAAACCTACATGCAGTCAAATATGGCACGTACTGGTTGCCACATAGAAATATTTACTATTAAAAGGTAAATAAGATAAATCTAACCATGACCATAGTGAGAAGTTAGTAGAGGAATTATGACTAAGAAAATAATTTATATGTGCAGCACACGCATGCAAATGAATCTTTAAAGGTCAGAGTGACTTCAGGTCAACATGGGCATGACAACAATATTGGCATCAGCATGGGATTTAGGGATTCTATCATCAGATTCTCAATGGTATGAATGGCTGAAAAGTTGGAGGTTCGAGTAGGTTGAAGCCTGTCCATTAAAATGTGAGGATTTGCTATTTTAATATAAACTGAGCACTGGTTATATATATATGTATGAGAGATGATAATATGGACTAACTGATGAGTGCTGGTTTAGCACAAAATACATATATTGGTGATTATTTATCTTTTCTGCATGTGTGGTCATGTGTATCAGTAGTATGAGATAGTGTGGATAGTGAAGTGGCTTGAAAGTCTGAGTTCAAATCCCCTATATTTACAATTAGGCTCAAAGTTTAAGAGTGCCTGGTATTTCAAATCTTAAATTGAAATAATTATTTTCTGAAAGACATTTAAATTACTAGAATACAATTGCTTCTAAAAGAACTATATGCATGTTTGCATTCAAAGAGACTTGATTTGGAGACACAAATGTGTAATTTGTTTTATGCATCACATGTAAAATGTCTATCCACTTGATGATAAATTATAGAGTATTTGAATTAATAGATTATCAAATTGCCTTTTTTAACAATATTCTTATTATTAATAAATATTTGTTATATAATTACTGTGCATATTTATTATTTATTTTATTGCTGCATGACTGGTGTTTTGGATACCTTGAGGACATAGGAGTTTCATAGTACCTTCTATTATATATTCCCTATATTTCATTTTTTCTTATAATTTCCATATTATCATATCCTCCATATTTATTCTATTACTCATCCTATTCTTTATGTTGTTAATCTTCATCATCCTTGTAAACCAAATTATTATTTATTTCATCTAAGTTAAATACCATTTAAAAAACTCAGTACTTTATTTTGTTTCCAAACACAGCCCATTTAATTTCAATACAAAGAAGACAAATGGATTTCACACACTTTTTTTTCATCCTTGTTTTATGAATCATTTTTCATTTCAATTTTCTTCTAACATTTTGGCTGTATTGTCAAGGATTATTTCTATAAAATACACAAATACATGTTTTCAAAGAATTTTTTAAAAAAACTATATAAAATATTTTCATGATTTTTTTACTTACTTCTTGCTTATTTTTATATTTATCTTCTTGTTTTTATATATATATATTTTTTTTTATAAAAAATCTTTCAGTTATTTATAACTGTTTTATAATTATATTTGTTTTTTCCCATTTTTATATATAAACATTCCTTAATTACTCTTGCTTTATAAACATCAATTTATTTAAATTTATGATTGATTATATGGATTTTAAATACTTGACAAAACCAAAAATAATAATAAAAGCTATATTTTTAGGGGAAAGATTTCTTGTGGTCTATTAAATATTGGGTTCAGATATAAATAGTATACTTAAAATAAATATTATAAACTAGATGTTTTAGTAATAAATTACAGTATTAAATTAAAAAATTTAAGATAACAAAAAATAAAATAAAGATAAATGATTATCCTATTAAATTAATTTTTAATTTATGTGGAAAGAAAAATATAGAAAGAGTAAAAGGAAAATATATAATAAAGACAATGAATATGAAAAGAGAAATTTATAGCAGTTTTAACTTATCAAAAAATACATTTTATAAAATAAAATAATTAAGCGCATAAACAAGAAGTATAATAAAAATTTGTAATTAAACCAGTATATAAAATGAGATAAATGTAAATAAATTGATAAATGTTTTATTTTTAATTATAAAAGAATATTTTCTTCTGAATATTGTTACTATAAAGATTAGGATCACAGGAAATACAACTGTCTAGAAATGATGTCACTCCCCAGACAATTATAATATTCAATGATATCGTAAAAATTACAAAAAAATTGTAAACTTCTAAAGCCTAAATTGATAGATTTAGTGGTTATTAACAAAACTTCTGATTATAATATTCAATGATATCGTAAAAAATACAAAAAAATTCTAAACTTCTAAAGCCTAAATTGATAGATTTAGTGGTTATTAAAAAAACTTCAGATTTTTAAATCAAACATGAAACAAAGATTTCATTCATTTTATAAATTGAATCAGCTCCACCTGAAATTTGATGATTTGACAGCATTTTGTTTTGAATAAATATAATTTTTTTAAATAATTGCAAAAATCAAATGTGATTTTTTTTAAATTTATTTCATTTCTAAACAAAAATATCTATCAAATGAGGTCAATTTTTTTATATTCTGAAAAATTATAATTGTTTACTATCAAAATTAAAGCTTAAAGCTTAAATCTAGTGATGACAAAAGAATCTATCAGAATACAGGAAGGTTACAGAAATATATTGATGCACTACATAAACAAAAGTTGAAAGAAATTAAGGATATATATAAAAAATTAAAGGAATAATTACATTAAATGAAAAAAATATTTTATGTTTAAAATGGGGTTCTTAAAAACAAGGTGATATTAACCCACAATGGCTACAATGTGATTTGGTAACATTCAGATTACAAGCAGTATCTCATACCACTCCAAAGTTATGTATTTGTTTTATATGATTATTGCTTAACATTTGATTTATTTTTATAAGCATTATTTACAATCCATGTTAAATTATTTCTATAAAAAATGTAAATATATAGCCAGAAAATAAAATACAATTATTTTTGTTTAACTGAATTCAGCTGATTTTTAATAATCAGATGATTGCTCTTTTATAATCAGCAATTTTAATAAATATGTTACTTATTACTGTTGTCATTAATTACCACAAACTTTAGTCATATTTTTTTTAAAAAGTAACAAAAAAATTGTCATTTGAAAAAGATGAAAAAAAAATTATACAACTAAAACAGAATGGGAAAAATACAAAATTAAACTAATATGAACTAAATTTAAACTAATTTTGTTTTTGCAAAATATACATATTTAGGAAGATACTGAAATGGACACCTATTTAATTTTAAAAATTATGTAAAATTAAGGCATTTAAAAATTTAGTGATACACCATTCTCATTGTATCTGTCATGGTTAAAACATTAAAAAGAAATTAAATAAATTGATAAACAGTAATAAGGTTAGAAGGATAAAAATAATTATTATGATACCAAGTATGAATTGAAGGATATTATGATAAAAATAAGTTTATTATTAATTTAATAAATAAAAAGTTTAATAAAAAAACAAAGAATACTAGACAAAACTTTAAAATATGTAGTAGGAAAAAATATTAATGTTGATAAAAAAAATTACAGAATAATGCAAAAACAGAATAAATAATTGATAAATGCACAAATGAAACAATAAAGAAAATAATAAGAAAAACAAAGATGTGGATCCATATTAAAAGAATTAAAGTATAAAATGGAGAAAATATATGATTTAGAATATAATAAAAAAAATATTTATAAAAAATAGAAAATTATAAATGATGCTAAAAATAAATATTAGAATAATACTTTTAAAAGGTGGTCTGTTATCAAGTATTAACTTATAATAACTGAGAAAGAATATAATAAAAAATAGAAACTTTGTTGAAAAAAAATTATTTCATAGAAATTTTTAAAAAAAAATGAAAGTATAACAAAAAAAAATAAACAAGTTAATAATATAATAACAGAAATGTATTAAAACATGAAATGATTAGAACTGAAAATAATGGATTTTAGAAATGCAGAAATGTATTGACAACCTAAAACATGTAGATGTTCCCTTAGACCAATAATTAATATATACGCATACATATTAAACAAATTGTAAATGGTTTTTTCATATGTATACAAATATAGATCCAAATGAAGCAATTTAAATAAGTATGTCATCATCATCACCAACTATTATCAACCCACTGCTGGATGAAGGTCCCTCCAAGTTCAATCCATCTTCTCCAATCTTTAGCTTCTCTTCTCCACATCATCCCTGCACACTTTCTTATTTAATCCATCCATCTCACATGTGGTCACTTTCTGAACCTTTTACAATATCTTGGAATCCAGTTTAAGATTTCAATTGTCCATCTATTATCATCTCTTCTAGCAATATGTCCAGCCCAGCTCCACTTGTCTTTTTTTCAATAACACTTGTTTGTTCTCTTACTCATACATTGCTTTTGATCTCTTCTTCCTACTCCCAACATGCATCTCTCCATACTTATTTTAGTAGTCTGAAGTCTCTGTATTGCTTTTCTATTAAGTGTCCAAGTCTCAGATCCTTAAGTAAGAACTGGTAAAACACATTTATTAAAAACCTTCCTTTTTAAAAACCCAGGCACATTTCCTTTTAGTATCAACTTATTTCTATCAAAAGCATTCCAACCAAGTTTAATTCTATGATTAATTTCATCCATTATGTTTTCATCTGTATTAATAATCTGACCAAGGTATTTGTAACTGTTAACTTCTTCTAACTCACCATAATCAATCTTTATTTTCATATTTTGAGAAAATCCATTAAACATTACTTTAGTCTTTTTAACATTTATCTATAGTCCTATTTTTCTACTTTCATTTGATAACTCCTGTAACATTTCCTGTAGCTCTAAAGCATTTTTTGCAAAAACAACTACATCATTTGCAGAATCTAAATGGCTTAAATACTCTCCATTTACATTCATTCCTTTAGCTTCCCATTTTAATCCACAAAATATTTCTTGCAGCACTGCTGTAAAAACCTTTGGAGTCATGGAGTCACCCTGTCTTACACGCTTCTCAATGTTGACTTTCCCAGTATCCTTATGTAATCTAATTGTTGCTGTTGCATTTTTATAAATATTCTTTAAACTATGACAATATCCTGGATCTATATCTTGATAATCCAATGCTTTAATCACTGAATAAATGTTTATAAAATCAAATGCCTTTTCATAATCTACAAATCCAAAACATAATGGCAACTCATATTCATTTGTCCTTTCTATAACTTCTCTCAATACCTGGATATGTTCTACTGTACTAAAACCACTTTTAAATCCATCTTGTTCTCTTGGTTGGTGAAAATCCAATGTTTTTTGTAGACAAGTTGTAATTATCTTGGTAAAATTTTTTATATAAAACTGATAAAAGGCTGATAGGTCTGTAATTTCTAATATCTTCTTTATCATCTTTTTTAAATTATAATATTAATACTGCATTCTTCCTATCATCTGGTACATCTTTATCATTTAAACATTTGGTATATAACTTTGTTAAAACTTTTCTATTTCTTCACCTTCTTCTTTTAATATATCAATTATAATTCTATCATTACATGGAGCCTTTCCTTTCTTCATACATGTAATTGCATGTTTCACATCTTCATTTAAAATTCTGGGCAATTTGGAAGATGTAATAGCTATAGGAAATACTTGTTCTTTATTACTATATAATTCTTGATAAAAGTCTTCTACCCATTTCATGATGTCATCTCTCTTTTTAGTAATAATTCCATGTTTTTTTCTTATTGCAGATATAAAATTTCCTATCAATACCAAAATGTTGTTTTACACTCTTGAGATTTTTATTCACTTCTACAGATTTCCTTGCTAGTTCACACTTATACTTCCTTATATCATTTTCAACTCTTTTCCACACCATTTTACAAACTTAGAGATATTCAATTCTTTTTAATGCACCATTTCTGTATACCTTCATATTCCTTCTTTTGTCATAAATTCTCTAGTCTCAGTAAAAAAACTTTTGGTCAATTGCTGCTTTATTCTATTAGCTACCTTTATTGCAGTTTCTAAAAGTGTATCATTTATTTACATATTAATTTCATTCAAATCTGAATCATGTTCAAAATCTACTAATACTTGAAACCGATTGTAATTTCTAATTTAAATTCATTAGAATTTTTCTGAAGATTAGGAATATCAACTGTAAATATTGTTTTTCTTAATTTTTGTCTCTCTAGTTTTGCATTAACACATATCTTACATTTTACTAATCGATGATCAATTTCTGTGTTACATTTATTAAGAACATTGCAATCTTGAAATGTTAGTACAAAATATAAATCCAATTCTGCTGACCCTTCATTTGGATGCTTCTATGTCCATTTCATTTTTCTCAAAAAAAAAAATTCATAATATAAGGTTTTTCTTTTTCTGCAAACTCCACAAGTCTATGTCCTTTCTCATTTCTATTACCATAACCAAAATTACTTACAGCAGTTTCATCTTTTATTTGTTTACCAATTCTAGCATTAAAGTCTCCCATAACAATTTAAAAATATTGTTTCCTCTGATCAATAGCCTTTTGTACATCCATGTAAAAATCTTCTACTACTTCATCACTATGAGAACTTGTTGGGGCATAAACCTGAATTATCTGCATTTGGTATCTGCTACTATGTTGTATACCATCAATCTCCACAATGTTGTTCTACCACTTTTTATTTATAATGAATTTTACTCCACTTGTATTTTTAATATTTGTGTCTTCATCTTTTCTTCTAACTTCACAAAGTCCAATAATGTCCCATTTAATATAAGAACAGTTCTTTTAATTTTTGCAATCTTCCTTCACTTGAAAGTGATCTGCAGTTGCAAGTATCTAAATAAAATTTTGTCATCAAATGTCAGCCTGGGTCTGCAATCAGGGGATTCTTAGTACTCTTCACTTTCAGCTACCAACTGCTGCATTAGTTGGTGACTTTACAGCCTCCTGGGAATAAGGTCCATGATTTATTTTTGCCTGTCATAATTGTATATATCTATTGGAAAAATATTTATCATTTACACAAAAGTTCATTCTACCTTATCGGGCAACTGAGAAGAAAGACCATGGTGTTTTTTTAATTTTAAACACAGAGGTAAAAACCAATAAACTCACCACACTGGCTAATACATGTTGGCGAGCAGCCCATCCATAGTATACGAACAATCACATAGTAATAACAACTGCAATGACAAGAATGTATGGAGTGGGCATTAGGAATTTGCCCTGCTCGGTTTCTTTAAGGCCTCCAAGAGGAATCAAAGAATCTCCTTTCAGTTAATAGCAAACTTTTGAATAAGTATGTAAGTAAATGATAAAGAGAATAGAATAGAATATAAATACTACATGAGTTAAAGAATAAATGTTGTAAAAATGTATTTAATTAGAAGGGACTTGAACTCAGACTTTCATAATCTCTACAGCTATGCATTCTTTTTCAACTGATATATATGATAACATACATAAAAAAGATAAATGATCTTCAATATACATATTTCATACTTAACCAGCACTCATCAGTTGGTCGAGATCACCATCTCCCACACATATATACAACCAGTGCTCAATCTGGGTAAAAAAGATTGAAGCTGCTCTATTAAAGTTTGAGATTTATCTTAATATAGACTCAACACATATTTTATATGTGGGAGATGGTGGTTCAGTGTGAAATACATATATTGGAGATCATTTATTGTTTCACATGTTATGTGGTCATGGGTATCAGTTGTATACGATGTGCATAGCTATAGGGAGCATGAAAGTCTTGAGTTCAAGTCCCTTCTATTTACATCGTTTGGTTGTTTTCTATTCTATCATGTCAGATGTATTACAGCGCTATTTCTAGGTCAATTCCTAGAAATGTACCATTTCAGCAGCCTACACCCAACCTGAGAGGCTTCATTCTATGATAAAACACAGAAAGAGTTCTCACGGTGGCCTCGGCCAACCTGAGAGGCTTCTTTCTATGATAAAACACAGAGAGTCCCCACCGGCTAGCTAGTTTGGCTTTTTTCTATGCTAAAAGCACAGACAAATGCCTTATTAGCTATCGTAGTTGGTTGTGTTATTAAATTTATCGCAATGCTAGAATGTCTATTTTCTTTATACTTTCATGGGAGAATGTGTGGATTTTAGCCTGTTATAATGTTTTTTTTAAGTGCTCTAAGCTACTGTTATGTTGTAACTTTATTAACAATGTCGTGAAGGTTCCATTACAAATGTGTAACCCTCAAAAAAAATTTTTATGGATGCAGCAGAGCAGTATTTTGACGATCATGCGAAAAGTAATGTTTTCACGAGAATTTGTCTGTGACAAATTACTTTTTATATATACATGCACAAACAAAACAACCCAGTGTCTGATTATTAATTACTGTCCAAAAAACAAAAAAAAATTAGTCGGGTATTATTTTTGCATTTACTATTTAATAAGATTAATTTTTATATCTACACACTAACAAAAACAACCCAGTTTCTGATTAATTACTGTCAAAAAAAAAAGAAAAGCAAATGAGTCAGGTTTGATTTTTAAATGTAGTATTTAAATTATGGTACTTTTTATATATACACAATTACAAAAAGAACCCACTTTCTGATTAACTACTGTCCAAAAAGTGCAAATTATTCAGGTATCATTTTTAAATATAGTATTTAAGTAACGGTACCTTTTTATATATACACCCTAACAAAAAGAACCCACTTTCTGATTCATTACTGTCGAAAAAAAAGCAAAGTAGTCTGGTATCATTTTTCAATTGAGTATTTCAATGATGGTCCTTTTTATATATACATACTAACAAAAACAACTCTTTTTCTGATTAATTACTGTCCAAAAAAAAAGCAAATTAGTTGGGTATCATTTGAAAATTTAGTGTAAATTTTTAAATGTCGTGGGTAAATTGAATAATGTAGAATCGTGTATTATTTTCTATTCAAACGGAGAGTTTTGCTTTGTTTTATATATATACTGCTAAAGTTGCGTATATGGAAATAAAAATCTTATCAACACGTATTTTTATTGAAACCGTAAAAGATGGAAAATGTTAAAGTAAAATAAGTATTTGTGTGTATAAACACAATGGACACAGCATTTATTTAATTAAATGCCATTGGAAAACATGTATTAAATTAGTGACAAGAATCATCTGATAAATGAAGTGAAATTAATTATAAAGATAAAAACTCGTATGATTAATTTAATTAAACAAAATTGCAGGTTGGAATATAAGAACCTTATTACTATCACATGGGACCAAAGGATTCCAACCAATTAGATTAGAAAACAAAAATGTGAATGGCGATCTTCACCAGAAGTGGGAAAAGAACATTACTAGCTACTTGTAGCACTTAAAGAAGGGACATGTTTCTTTCACTGACAGATATTGTCAGCCTTGCCAACTGGCCTCTCAGAACTTTTTCCAGACTCAAAACTAATTCTCAAGACAGCAATACCTGGTCGCAGAACCCACATAAATCAACTGCCTTGAACTTGTTGTATTCGAATGTGATAACTTCGAATGTTGAAGAGCTGGAACATTTAGAATAACTGTTTATAATTATTGGAGTATCAATAATAAATTGCCATGCTGCCTGGGATTATATTAGTGTTATTTTTATATTTGCAATCCAGCAAGCGATAGTGTGCCACTGGACACAGCAATAGGCACAGTCACCATTCTGATTACAAACCTCAATGGTCTAATTCTCAGCAAATGGCAAAATTGTCAGTAATAACAATTAGTGCATTGACATCTGAATATGTTGGTATCTAATTAAATTTTTGTGAGTGGATAAATTACCAAAAAAAAGAAGAAAAAAGTTTTTTGTGAAATTGACTAAGTTGTAATGCAGCCGGCAAGATCTGAATTTGACATCAGAGAGGCAAGTGAGTGGCCCCTGTATGTCCAACAAATAGACAAACTCCTGGTCATTAATAAAATAAGAGATGACAAAATTAAAACTGCAACATTATTCTATGCTGGGAGAAGTGTCATCCAAATTGCAAATAGACTTTGGGAACCTAAAACCCTGGAAAAAATAACATTCAAACAGATAAAAGATCATTTGGCCAACTATTTTAATCCTCATGAGTATAAACACATCACCAGACTTTACTTCAGAAATCACTGACAAGGCAAGAATGAGCGAACACAAGATTATGATAGTGCCCTGCATGAGCACAAAAAACTGCATCTATGACCCATACTTGGAGGAAGCTCTCCTCAAACAATTTTTATGTAGTATGAGCAGTGACAGTTTGAGATAGCAGTTACTGGCAGACAAATATATCAATTATAAAGAAGCTATCAAATGTGGTATAACTCACGAACTTGTGTTACAGCAAGCTAATGAATTTGTGGCCATGAATATAGTGGACGATTCTTATGAAATCCACAAAGTCAACAAACCTGAAAGAAGGGTGCCTGACCAAAGTGGAATAACTGAGATTAAGAAAAGTTGAATTAAGTGCTTTTGCTGTGGAAAACTAGGTCACATGGCATGTGACTGTTTTTATAAGGACCAATGCTGGCTGTAAACACTAATAAAGTTGGACATTTGGAAAAAATGTGCCAAAATAAGAAATTTGACAATGATATTAGTAATAACAGTCAAGAACATTTTACTGGAAAACCTAAGCAAGAGAAATTTTCGATGATTAATAATGTGTTTTTGGACCAATTACAGAAATTTGAAATGACTGTCAAACTTTTTGGAAAAACCTTATCGATTGGAAATTGACAGCAGTAGCGAGGTGTCTTTACTGTCCATGAAAGATTGGAAAACTATCATGCCAATATGATATAGTCACCTAGATTTATGTATACCAAATTCAAAGTTTGGGACATCAATGGTAAAGCCATAAAAATTAAATGAGCAATTCAGGTTCCAATTACTTCTGACAATGGCAAAAAACTAAAATTGCCATTATATATAATTTACACCCCGATAAATTCTCTCATTTGCTGTGATAGGTTCAAGCACTTGGGAATCAAATTATCAATGAGAAAAAATAACAATATCAGAATGTTTAGTGAAAAACATAAAAACTGTCAATCACATGTGAAAACACCTCCAGCTATAGTCAAATCCTTGAAAGAAGTCGAGAAATCAACTCCACAGAAAAATCTAGATTGTAGATTGTGGACTAAGCTTGCAGAAAGTAGGTCACCTGAAGAGTATGAAGTATTTGTCCCAAACTACAAATTTGTATCTAAAGAATGCGTAAGAATTAGAAATAAAATTGACAAATTTTGGAATAAGGCTGAAATCATACACCACTTAACCAAGCAAGTGGTGTCCATCTGAATGGTGGATGGAAGTATGTTATGCAAACATATCAGTCAGTTGTGGAAAAATGAAAACAGTCAACAAACTCCGCAGCTGTTTCAGGAAAAAGACAACATCAAGTGGATGTTTGGGAAAAACCACAACAGCAATGCAGTCCCTAAGAAAAATACTTCAAACCTGGAGAAAATCCACCCCCTACCATACTTATTATGTTTTAAGTTCAGAGAATAGGAAAAAAGTAAAGCAGAAATCTCTGAACTGGGGAGAGGTGTGCTAAATACGTGTATATGAAAATAAAAATTTTATCAAACACGTATTTTTATTAAAACTGTAAAAGATGGAAAATGTTAAAGTAAAATAAGTATGTGCGTGTATAAATGCAATGGACACAGCATTTATTTAATTAAATGCCATCAGAAAATACATATTAAATTCCTGACAAGAATCATCTGATAAAAAAGTGAAATTAATTATAAAGATAAAAACTCGTATGATAAATTTAATTAAACAAAATTGCAGATTCGAATGTAAGAACATAATTACTACCATGTGGGACTGAAGGATTACAACCAATTAGATTAGTAAAACAAAAATGTGAATGGCAATTTTCACCAGAAGTGGGAAAAGAACATTACTAGCTACTTGTAGACATTGAAGAATGGACACGTTTCTTCCACTGACAATTATTGTCAGCATACCAACTGGCCTCTCCGAAAACTTTCCCCAGACTTGAAACTAATTCTCGAGATAGCAGTACCTGATCACAGAAGCCACATAAATCAACTGCCTTGAACTCATTGTATTCGAATGTGATAACTTTGAATGTTGAAGAGCTGGAACATTTAGAATAACTGTTTATAATTATTGGAGTATCAATAATAAATTGCCATGCTTCCTGGGATTATATTAGTGTTATTTTTATATTTGCAATCCAGCAAGCAATAGAGTACTGCTGGACACAGCATATACACACAAGGAAAATAAAACCCACTTTCTGATTAATTACTGTCAATCCCAAAAAAAAGTTATTTGGATATCATTTTTAAATTTAGTATTTAAATACTATTAATTTTTATATCTACACACTAACAAAAACAATCCACTTTCTGATTCATTGCTGTCTAAAAAAAATGCAAACTAGTCAGGTATCATTTTTAAATGTAGTATTTAAAGAACAGTACTTTTTATATATACACACTAACAAAAAGAACCCACTTTCTAATTAATTACTGTCAAAAAAAAAAAGCAAATTACTCGGGTATCATTTTTAATTTTAGCATGAATGTAGAAATTTTGTGTAAATTGAAAAATGTATAATTGCATATTATTTTCTATTAAAAAAATATATAACTTTTTATAGATACACACAAACAAAAACAACCCATTTTATGATTAATTACTGTCCAAAAAACATAAATTATTCAGGTATCATTTTAAAATTTAATGTGAATTTCTAAATTTTTGTTTTTTAAATAGTAATATTACTTACTATTAGTTACTCTACTTTCCTATTACAAAACTAAAAAAGCCGATATTTATATAGGTAGAATCACAGGCCCGGTCCGGAATCGTAATATGTATATGTTTGTGATTAGCATCAACTCCATCAAATGGCTGACATGAGAGAATAGAAAACAACCCATTGTTTAGTATACATATACTTATATTTGAATATCAAATGTATTTGAATATGAAAAAAATTTTTACAAGAAAATAAAAGTTCTTAGCATGGGAAATAGTCTAAATACGTTTTAGAATCCTTATTTATGAATAATTTTAAAAACAAATATTTTTATTCTAATAGATATAATCCAATATTTTATATATATATTGCTGATTGTTTTTTTTTTCTTAATTTTTCATGATAATAAAAGAATCTGATTATTTTATAGAATACTTAATGAAATAAATAATAGAATTCAATTTACTATAAAGAAAATAAATAGGACTGATTTTATAAATATTAGAATTAACAAAACAGTAAATAATAATAAAATAAATATTGAAATAAGTATTTGAAGGAAAATATTTTTTATAGTTTAGTAAATAATTGGAGCTCAAATATAAATAGTATAATACATACTAATTCGGTAATTATTTTTTAGAAAACCCCATGTAATAGTCCAGAGGTTATATGCAACAGATTAATATGAATATACAATATATCTATAAATTAGTATTAACATATATAAGCAATTTAGCCCGCTGAAGAAGATGCTGTCAGTAGTAACAAAAACAATTAAATTAAATTAATCTAGGCCTAGTACTTTCTAGGTTTTCCCTCATATTCATGGCCAAAATAGATTATAAACCATTGCTGTAATGTTACTAAATAATAATGTATGCAAATGCATATTGTAACAGTCAGAAAGTGTAGTTACTTTAACCAGACCCAAAGATATAGCTAAAGGGTTCGAACCCTATCCACATCTTTAAATCATATCTAAGCAATTTACTCCCTTAACCTCACAAGAGTTAAGATTTTCCTATGTATCCTGGTGATCAGACAGAGATAAGACACTTCAGGAATCCTAGTTAGGTTGTGATCAGGCTTTAACACCAACTAAAATGATTCACAATATGTTACTATTACATACTACAATTTATTATTAGTCCAATAAAGTCTACCTTTCATTATGTACAAATATTTACATATATATATCATAACAAGCAACTGGTACTCGCGCATACATCCGGTTAGCTATGGCTTACAATATTGAAACAAAAAAACAAAACTTCATTTAAATCGTTTAAGATAATGAAGTTATATAGAGAGTATGTGCATAACTATCTATGGTATGTATACATGGTAAGGTGAATATTCCTTTAATAGTTAAACAAGTTGAAAGATGGTTTAACATAAAAGTCTAGCCTCATTTATGCAACAAAATAAAATAAAGTTATAAGATCCCTGTATACTTTGCCAAAATCCGTTATTAAAATCAAATAATTCCTCTTTTTTCTCTTACTAAAATAAATAGTTAAATAGATGCAAACATAGATTAGCGTCTTACCTGTGGTGTAATTAATTAATTAATAAATCTAGCTGTTTAAACTATGTATTCACCCATAGATTTAAGTAACATTTAAATACGCAAATATATTGTGCCGGTCAAAATCATGTATTCATTCAACAAGACCAATAATCCAAGCAAAAGTACCTTGAATCCAACCATGTACAAGATACATATGTCAGGGCAAGGATGAATCCTAACCTATTTGCCTAAACTATTGCCTCTCTGACTAATGGATAACGTTTGTGATGACACTAGCAGTGCTTGGTTTTTATTCCATCCCAGCTGGAGGTCATGGTTCACATAGAAACTCAAAATAAAAAGGGGGTTATATAGAGAACCAATGATTTAGTGGATTCTGACAATTGCAGAATGGTACAGATAGGATTTGGTTGATTAGTAATGGTTTGAACCATAATAATGATAATTCTTTCTGGCAACATTATAAAGAATAGAATTTAAATCAAAGAAATATTTAAACAAATAGAGTAATGAACCTTAGAGATTGGGAGTGATGACAAACTCAGCTTATTTAAATAACAATATTAGAGGAATTTATTAACAAAATTTAGTACAAATAAGTTAAGTCTTTGTTTATACAACTTGGTTATTTTATTATTTAATTTGTTTTGATGCAGCTTTGACAAACAATATAAAAGTTTGTTAATTGGTCGGCCAAAACCAATTAGCAATAAGATATTATTAGCCCTGTTCAAGATAAATAAATCTCTTTATATATATTAAAAGATATGAAAGTGTACATTTAAAACATTATTACATTTATAATCATTTGTATATAATGAGTGTGGGAAGCAAAATAATTCTTAAATAAATAAATGATAATTGTACAGTCAAATTTAATTAATTAATTATTTGTTTGTGAAGGACGTGCCATCATGGCAGAGAGCATTGCAGGATTGCTACATAAAGCTATAAAATGATGATGAGGAGGAGGGCAGTATGCTATTGCAAATTACAACAAAAGAAATGAGGTTTGCTATGAACCTCTGGGTGGCTTTGCTAAAGAAGTTCCTAATATGTACAGGAGATAAGAGAAATGCTAGCCCTCCAGCTAAAGCATGTCTCTAAATAATCATGATAATATTTCGATGTGTATATACATCTTAATGACAATGCTTGAAAAATCCCCTGGTATGAACCATGTCTACTTTGGGGGAGAGTGAGAGATTGGACTGGTCAGATTCCGAAGGTCCTAAGAAGTTTGTAGCAAAGCAAGAATAGCCATAATAAAGAAATGGTGGTAACTATAAATACACAATGCCCTCGACGTATATATATATAATAATGTATCACTAACAAAATAATGAATCCTGATTCAAATCATTTGCTCCCTGACATAATGTAAAGTCCTAGAAACATTAGGTCATTAATGAAGGAATAGTAAATTATATTACGGCAAGAATTAAAACTAAATATAAAATTGCTTTCCCACTCACACGGAAGATTACAAAATAGGACTTGTCTTTCATTAACACAGATGGGCATTAAATATCAAACTAATAAATCGTAAATCATACTTTTAATATTTTCTGACAAATAAAAATATATGTATGAAATATATATACTGATAAAATTCTATGATATTTTTACTCAATTGACTCACGAAAATTATTTATTCCTTCAGAAATAATTACAGGGCTATTTAAATTGAAGGTAACAGTAAGATATTTTTAAAATAAATCATTCAAAATAAATATATATATACATAACATACAAAACCAAACGAGCTTTCTATTAGTTAATTTACAGGAAGTAAGACTTCTTGTAATGATTTTTAAATTAAAAGAAAATAACAGGGGGAGGATTTAAAGCTAATAGCTCATTGAATTTTGCAGTCAAATAATCTAAACAAACCAACAAAATTAATTTAATTTGCCACATCAAAATAATGTAGTTTTATAAGAATTGATATGTTAACTTAAATAAATTTAAAAGATGCATTTTAAAACCAAGCCGTATAAACATTACACAAATGTATAAAATATAAATTAATATAGATTTTGAAAACAAATAAAATCAATCAATGGCTTGCTGCAAACTGGATGTTACCTCAGAATCAATCAGTTAATAGATGCAGTTAATATAGTCAGGTCATTTCAGGCTTCCTCGACACAGACAGTCTCTGGCTCGATGTTCAAAGCACTGCAAAGGCATGGATAGGCTGGTGGAACAGACCTCTGAGAAGCAAACGACCGATCTTTTCACCCCGTCATTTCTTTAGGCACGATATATATATGTATTCCTCACTTCTCTTCAGTAAACTCAGTAACAATTTTCTTCAATCAAATTTTCCACTATTTATATCTTCTGGTCTTATCTACCGGATTTAATCTATACTGACCACCAATTGTAATTGCTCTAAACGCTTCTCTGTGGTATGTGCCAGCTTTGGAGGGAAATTAGAATCCTACATGCCCAAGGGTTGATTTGCTAATTAAAAAAAATGACAACAAGCATATTAAGTTTATCAGTCATTGTACTAACAAAATCTGTTTAATTAAGGTTTAGATTAACAAAAATGTAGATTTTATTCTGAAAAATTTTAGGAATTTGGTACAATGACTTTTAAACATATTTTCCATAAACTTAAATAGAGATTTACAAAATATAATTGAAATATTACATTGATTAAAAGATAAATATAAAATGTTACCCGCTAATTAATTGAAGAAAATGAACTTTAATAAAGAATTTGAAATATTTGTAACATTTTATAGATATCTAGGATTCAATTTAATTTAAGAAAATAAACGCAATATACATTTTTACAAATATAAATAAATAAACTATTATAAAAGGTTAGTTAATCATAAAATACAAATTAATCAAAAGGTTATAACAATTATAAATATACTACCACCTCATATGAGATGGGTGTCAGTTAATAATGATTGGGTTCAAACCCAGACTAGTGCTGATGACATTGGCACTAGGTGAAGCAGAAATATGTGTACTATATTTCCAGCTTCAATATGTGTGTAATGATCACACTGTATTTTCTCTAGACACGTATCTAAACTAGCGCTTACCCATAGCAAGATTAGTAACACATGTCTTTGTTTAACTACTTATAACAATATATATATGTAAAGATAAAGATTACAAAGTATTTTTTTAAATCATTAAACAAAACACACGCATATATAGACTAGCATCTTTCATATAGCGTAATTAAAATAAGCAAACAGTTTACACTTTGAGGGCTTTGAACCTTGAAAGCACTTAGCCATTTGATTAAATATATATATTAAAATAAAATAAGATATACTTTTCTTTATTTGTTTTTAGCTTTGTGTGCTTGTGCGTGTTAGTGTATTTTATATATTTTGATTTATAGCGTAATTAAATAACAAGCTTCATGGTTTAAATGCATATAACAAATATATATAAGTAAAGATAAAGATTGCAATGTATATTTTTTTTCTCTCCCTATCTTTCAAAATCATTAAATTAAACAAACGCAGTAGAAAGTAGATGAAAGTTTTTCAGAATCAAAATAAATTCTGTCATTTATGATTATATAATTGGCCGAATAAGTTAAAAATCAAAACTTTTAATTGGCCAACTCACAACTTTAACAAAATCTATTGTTAAAATACATTCACTTTTAATAATATAAATACGTTAGTTTCGTTTGTAAAAAGAATATTAATAATTTGTCAGAATATGAAAGTAAACGAAATCTTTTCAAAAATAAAATTTGATTTATAATTTAAAAAATATTCAATTGTAATAAAATAAAAGTAACCACTATTTGACCAACCAAAAAGATTTCTGATGTAATAATTTTTTTTTCACTTTTACATTACGATAAATATGTAGCAATAAATAAATAATTTTTGGTAACATCTTAACTATTTTTCTAAAATAATTTGATTTTTAGTATTATTTTATCAAAAATAATTTGTAATTCAATTCAAATATTGTTTAAAATGTTGTAAACATTCGTTTATCATTTTCAAAATAAAAATCAAAACGAACGTAACTTTTTACTTTTTGGCAGCCATTTCCCTTTCTGACAGAAGTTTGACAGCCAATAAGATTCAAGAAAAGGTGGTGAGGAGGTGGTGCTTTGGTTTTGTTTGACATATATGGTCATTTTTATTCAATTTTTACTTGTAAAATAATTCTGAAGAGGGCATCATCTTACAGAACTTTTGATTTTCTTTTCGATGACGTATCATATGTATATGTGAGATAAAAAGTAGCTGATTTACAGTGATGTCAAATCTTCTCGTTTTTTTACGAATCAGGCAGTTGAAGGGGCCTTAAATAGTAGGATAACATAAAATTTTGAAATGTTTTAATTTAACTTTAAATTTGCCATCCAATTTCTCATCTTTATACTCTGCAAATATATTACTAATCAAATCAACAAACAAAAAAAAAAATTGATATTTTGTACCTACATTAACATTCTATATGCTAAATTTAGTCAGGAAGGTGTTCATCTAAAACTACTGTCCTAATATCTATTCTGTTGATCTACTTCGCATTACCTTAAATCTATTAGCTTTCATTATGTTTATTTGCTAAATAATTTTTCATCTATTTTACTTTAAATGTTTTTTTTACATTTTCTTTATTAATTGTACATGGCCTACACTCACATCTATAACATATATATACATATTTTCTACACATAAATTTCACTAAATATTCTATATCTCATATTAATATTCATTGTGGTTGACTTTAGGATCAGTAACTTAAACAGTAAATGGTGAACACACCTATATGGATATATATATTTGTACAGTTTCAGTATTGAATAGATAAACATCACTTGATCAGCATCTCTTATACTAGCACATACTTATCAAACAAGGCAAAACTCTCCATACAGTAGTGTCACCTTGTCCCAAGTATAAGAGATGGTGATCATGTGATGTTTATGGGTTTAACACCAATCCTGCCTAATAGGATAGTGGTGGCTATGATTATTAAGGAGCCAAAGACACCAAAATGTATGGGTGCTGAACTGAGTTCAGACCCATATGATTATATAAGCTATAGAGCTTAGATTGAAAATATTGTTTTCAATTTCATTCTCATGGTTTTGTAGTTAAGTAGAGATAAAATATGGATTCTGGAAGGTTGCATTAGATCTTAAGATCTAGGTGCAGTGCTCTCAGATCCAAGGCTCCTCACTGATGAACGCCACAAGCCAGAAACTAGTCTGGGGATATTGGATGAGTAGACACTAGATAGGGATTTTATGCATAAGCCTTCTGGCATCCATTGATTACTCTGGTTGGCACAAGGTAGCACTACTGTATGGAGAGTTGTAATTATCCCATTTATAATCTATACTCAATTGAATATGGTTTAACATTTTAAATATAGAATCATTTTCAATATCACTTGTTTCACCTATCTTGGCATTATCTTTATTAACTCTTATTCTAATTCAGATCTGTTTTGTAAAGTGTGTACATGCTGACAGAACATGTTATATGTCAACATCTATTCATTTCAACCACCATGTGCAGAAACATATTAGAAATACCTCTCTAAGTATTTTAAACCCTAAGGCATTCTATCCTAGGAAAGTAGAGAAACTTTCATAATCTTTTGCAGCAAATAATAATTGGAAAGCAAATACTATATTGGTGATCATAATGTGCCAATAAATAGACCACTATTATATAGCTAAATGTCAATGGTTTCATATGATTGAATACACGAATAATTTTTACTTTTACATCAAAACACTCATGTGCGAATGAATATTTTACACTGACCAAAAAATCAATTCAGAAGCATATATTTGAAGACTACTAATGTATCTTCATTATTATTTAATTTTGAACATCATTTATTGTATTTTATTTAACATCACTTCCTTCATACAACATAGCATGTATATTAAAGATTTATGTTAAAAACCTTCATTGATTCAATGTAACTATATTATTTTATTTATATAACTCCAAATTTCTGTCTTAACTGAATGGTCATCAACAGAAATAAATATTTTCTTCATTAAAAGTTACAGTAATTCTCAACATAATATTATTTTATTTCTTATATCAATATATTTTGAGATGTATGCCCACTTCTTACTTTCATGTATAAAATAAACAATTAGCATTAAATATTAATTATTTCATTATATATTCTTAGTGCACATTTTAATTTGCATATATATATATATTGAAACAGATATACTGTTCCAATATATATATATATAGTAAAAATCAGTCATATATCACATGACCTATATAGCTTGCATTACCAATATGTAATATCTAAAGAGCCTGCTACTAGCTCTAAACAAGCTTTTTTTTTTAATGATAAATGCTACAAGAGAAAATACATGAAGCTTTTATCTATGATGGTCCCCATCCCCAGACCGGTTTCGAGCTATGGCTCTCATCAGTGAGGAGCTAGGACATAAGATTCAAAATATTAACTCAAGCCAAGCATTTATCTAATTCTTAAATATTAAGAAAAAGATCCAAATCTTCAGACACCTACATGTCTTCAAACTCAGCTCTTTAACCAAAGAAACTATATGAGCCTGAACTAAATTCAGAGATCCCATATATTAGTAGGCTTAGCAATTTAATATAGCCAAAGCCCTAATAGCAAAATTATAATAGTAAAAATCAGTCATATATCACATGACCTATATAGCTTGCATTACCAATATGTAATATCTAAAGAGCTTGGCTTGAGTTAATATTTTGAATATTATGTCCTAGCTCCTCACTGATGAGAGCCATAGCTCGAAACCGGTCTGGGGATGGGGACCATCATAGATAAAAGCTTCATGTATTTTCTCTTGTAGAATTTATCATTAAAATAAAGCTTGTTTAGAGTTAGTAGCAGGCTCTTTAGATATTACATATTGGTAATGCAAGCTATATAGGTCATGTGATATATGACTGATTTTTACTATTATAATTTTGCTATTAGGGCTTTGGCTATATTAAATTGCTAAGCCTACTAATATATGGGATCTCTGAATTTAGTTCAGGCTCATATAGTTTCTTTGGTTAAAGAGCTGAGTTTGAAGACATGTAGGTGTCTGAAGATTTGGATCTTTTTCTTAATATTTAAGAATTAGATAAATGCTTGGCTTGAGTTAATATTTTGAATCTTATGTCCTAGCTCCTCACTGATGATAGCCATAGCTCGAAACCGGTCTGGGGATGGGGACCATCATAGATAAAAGCTTCATGTATTTTCTCTTGTAGAATTTATCATTAAAAAAAAAACTTGTTTAAAGCTAGTAGCAGGCTCTTTAGATATTACATATTGGTAATGCAAGCTATATAGGTCATGTGATATATGACTGATTTTTACTATTATAATTTTGCTATTAGAGCTTTGGCTATATTAAATTGCTAAGCCTACTAATATATGGGATCTCTGAATTTAGTTCAGGCTCATATAGTTTCTTTGGTTAAACAGCTGAGTTTGAAGACATGTAGGTGTCTGAAGATTTGGATCTTTTTCTTAATATTTAAGAATTAGATAAATGCTTGGCTTGAGTTAATATTTTGAATCTTATGTCCTAGCTCCTCACTGATGAGAGCCATAGCTCGAAACCGGTCTGGGGATGGGGACCATCATGATAAAATGCTCTTGTAGCATTTATCATTAAAAAAAAAAGCTTGTTTAGAGCTAGTAGCAGGCTCTTTATATATATATATATTGTTCCATGTATATATTCAAGAGATCCCCCCCCATTAAAAAAGACTAGCATGATTTGTTTTTAGAAAAGAAAAGACTTAATAATGGTTAAGGAAAACTAAAAAGTTAAAAAAACAAAAGAATCATGAAAATCGACAGCAATGAAAAAGGAAATATAATTTGGTCAAATTAAAAAGAAAAAAGACAACAAATACGTTTAAATCTGCAATTAAAAAAAAAGTACAAATCTTTATTAAGATTCATCAATCTAAGAAAGAAAATCATTATTTTCTATAATTGAGAAAAGAAAATAATAAACATAAATCATTATTGATTTTATAGTTTTAAATTACGATATAAGTAAAAGCTGGCATTTATTAAAAATATTACATTTTTAATTTTTGGAACAATGTTGTCATATAAAGTGTGATAATAGCTTGAGGCAGACTTAATAAATTGGAAAACATGGCTAATCCTTATGATCTCTTATCTGTCCTGCCAAAAGTAGATTGTCCAATCCTTTAGAAGAGAAAAGCACTCACGCTTAAATGAAAGCTGTGCAACAAATAAGATACAGTGGGCTGAGCTGCTTAATCAATCTAGAGATCAGAATATAAATAGTGGAGTTGAAAGTCAGAGGGGATTTTAAAAAAAAGATTTTTACAGTATATTTTAAAGAAGATTGTTTCGAAAAAATTTTCAGAAAAAAGATTTTTAAGAGCAGCTAAAGAAGTAAGAAAAGTGAAGAATTAAAAAGTTAAAATTCTTATTTAAGTATTACCTAACTCTGATTTTCATCACCTTGGAATATAACCTTTACAGCCACTGTTAATGATGGAAAAAGAAAACATTATTAAGGAAAACATAACAATGGAAGGCTAAATGGTAACAGCTTTCTCTCTTCATTCCAAGCCATGTGTCTCCACGATTTGCCTGTATAAACATTATAGAAAGGAAATAATGCCATTCAGCTGAAATACCATGCCCCTTTTGAATGCCGTCACATTATGAATATGAAGGAACTAACTGGATAAAATGAAGGTAATGATTTTATAAAATTTTGATACTATGTGCGTTTATAAAAGACAAGACAAAATGTCTTTCTTAAAGAAAATTATAAATAAATGTAGCTATATGAAAATATGTTTATTATTGATAAAGTATACATGAAACTAAAATTACAAATAAATGTAGCTATATGAAAATACGTTTATTATTGACAAATTATAAATGAAACTAAAATTATGAATAAATTTAGCTATATGAAAATACGTTTATTATTGACAAATTATAAATGAAACTAAAATTATGAATAAAGGTAGCTATATGAAAATACGTTTATTATTGATAAATTATAAATGAAATATGAAAATATGTTTATTATTGATAAATTATAAATGAAACTGCTGATGAATTTATGTATAAAAATACGTCCGCAGCAGACCAAGTAAATATTCATGTTAGAATAATTAAATATAAATCATAAATGCTTAACTGCATAGTATTTATATCTAAATACAATAATAAAGTTTATGTGTATGAATATACATCTATATTTGACTAAATTATAAATGCTCCACAAACCTAGAGTTGCTGGGTTTACATGTTTACATACCTATAATAATTCTCAAAGTAATGAAATGCTGTATAAATCATAACTGCTTAACTGTATATACTTTATTAGAAGGACTTGCAAATGGATTATTGATAAATAAAATGCTTCTAAATTTCTTCTCATAATTGAACTGAAAATAAATCTTCACATGGATACATATGGGCTTTAAAATGAATTATTGTTAAATAAACTGCTTCTAAACTTCTTCTCATAAATGAACTGAAAATAACTCTTCACAGGGCTTGAAAATGAATTATGGTTAAATAAAATGCTTCTAAACTTCTTTTCATAAATGAACTGAAAATGAGTCATCACATGGATATTAAAGAACTATTGAAAGAAAGACTTTATTATACAACAAATTACATTCTTTCAGTGCTATTATTGGAAGGATACCAAGATACACAATGGACTGTAAATGAAATATTTTTTTGAATTAAGTGGGAAATCTGAATCAAATGCTATCAGTTGTCTTCATTATTATCTCTGTTGTCTTCATGTATCGCATTCCTCTCTGTGAATTAACTAAATAACTAAAGATGTAAATGGTTAAAGAACTTGCATTCTTTAATTCATATTGTACTATTATTGAATGTTTACCAAGAGACAAGATAAAATTAAAATGGATCTTCACATGGATATGAAGGAACTTTATTTGATGGACATTTACTTAAACCTGTTATTAAATAAAATTATTGTTACTTAAAATTAATTTCAGTTATCCAGTTGTTCAATTCTATTTTTTTTTTTGTATGGCATCACTTGTTACTGCACTTGTTCACGAGAATCTCATGCCTCCTGAGCTACGTCTGGCATAACTAGACCTAGGTAAGTCAGGTTGAAGTGAGATGGAACTCTAGTGGTTCCGTTTGGAAAACCAAACACAGAAATGCCTAGATGCTTTCAGTCTCTATGGTGCTACATCCTCTGATGAGCAGGAAGTATTGTTGTAGGGGGGAGATAACATCTGCATTGGAGAATGCCAATTGATAGTTCCTTCCTGCAGCATGCTCATTAGGAAAGTGTTACACCCGAGGTAATAGGGGTTGTTTGGTGGTCCAGTTACAATATATATGTATATATATAAATGAGATCATCAAACCTGTTATCAATTGTAATATCTTATATATATATATATAATTAACATTTGACAATGGCGTTATGTATAAGTACATAAAGCCTTTCACAATAGTAAATATGAATTTAATGCTTTCTTAGTTTTTAATTCTTATGTAGTGGGAAAACTTCATAAATTTGGGTTTGAACGCTAACCAACAATATGTGTAACAATATAAGATATTCAAGATTTCTCAAACATCTATCGTTAATGACTGATGTAAAAATATCTCACTATATAGACTTGTAAAGCTTCTAAATACTGTGTAACTCAACTTAAATTAATTTAACAAAACTGATGATAATTTTTTTTTATTATTATCATAATGACTCAAGTATTTTGTTTGTTTTGTTTTTCTATTTGGACACAAGCCAGATGCCAAACCTTTTCAATAAGAAAATGTTTATTTGGAGCTAGTGTAAATAATAACTCTCATCATTTTTTAATTTATTTTTTACCATGACATTCCAATATATCATTCAGTGACTTGCATGTTCTCAGAACTATGGATATTCTTTTTTAACTATCACATGTTATGTGTTAAAGTTGTATTGTATAATCATATATTAAACAAAATGAACAAAGGGATTAATAAATAATAAAATAATTTATTAACGCAACAAAATATAAATAGATTGATTATAGTTATGTAAATTTCAACCATAAATTTACATCTTGTATAAAATTATTAAAGTAACTATAATCATAAAGAATTCATACATTTTTTTATTTAATTAATATAAAAAATACATATTTTTGTCAAGCGCTGGTGGCCGAGTAGTTGGCACAGCTGCCTTACAAGCAGGTGTCCCGGGGTTCGCTTCCCGGCCGACACTTTGACGCATTAAAAAAAACATATTTTTTTCAAACAGTTAAACTATTTCTGAATTTACTTTTATTAATTCCCCATATATATATATATGTGTGTGTATGAAGTGCAACATATAAATTATTTTTCATTTAAATTTATAATCATAATCTATATATAAAAACAATGATATACTTGCAGAATATTTATTTTCATCTTCATAAATCTAAAGACTTTTTCCATATTATGATTAAGAAATAGTTTAGCCTTCTAATACTCTACCTTTTCACCAATATTTCACAAATTGAAACGAACATTAGAAAAATAGATTAACTTTGCATTAATGTATTATGTTTCCAATAAATATAAGTTATGGCAGTTTAACAGCATAATTCATTCTTGCAGACTATAACAGTTGGTATTAAAATTCTGATAGGCTTCATTTACTAGACTGAGCAGTATTTTGGGGGTTTTCAACCCATATGCTATTTGCTTTTATTAACCTAAATGATACTGAAACGCCCAATATAATTGCATGTTTATAGTTTTTTTTATGAGCTTATAATTGTTATTAGCAATAAGACAAATTCTTCTTTATACGGCACCCTTGCATTGCTTTATCATATATTCTTCAGTATATAATCCCAATGATCCTCCATGTAATAAAGCTGACTGTAGACTGTATTTTTTCTCTCTCATTATCTGCCATGCATACCATTATGCAAATTGATTTCCTTGTTTCTTCAGCACTTACCATAGAAACGACTTTATGACATTTAATAAAAATTCATCGTTGAGTCTTTTTTTTCCTTTTATTTAAAATCACTATATTTTTTTCTATTAAAATTATTAAAATTTTGTTTTCAAAATGATTTGGGAATAAGTCAAAGCATAAATCTCCAAATATTGTGTTATTCATTTAATAACTGTATTACAGACTTATTATATACCTGTATCAATATAGTAATATATAGGGTATATGAGGACAAATTTTCCCATGACCCACCACTCTCCACTCTATCTCATAACACTGATACACTTGAACACATATATGTCGAAATGATAAATAATCACTAATATACATATTTCATGCCAAACCAGCAATCGCCAATTGTTCCAGATTATCATCTCTACATATATATGCAATAAGTGGTCAGATATATATTAAGATAGATATAAAGAGGAGGCTCCCTGGCATCTATGTACCTTGTATCAGGAGGTAGTAAAGTGTTTCACCTATATGGATGATATAATGGTGGCATTGCCATCGGCCAAATATTTGAACCTACTTGGAATCATTTTAGACAATTGTACATCTAAATACGGTTTAGAGATCAATATTCTTAAGTCCATGGTCTGGAAAATTTTCCACTGGCAAGAAAATCTCAGCAAAATTTACAGCCAAACCTCAGAAATTTCTGGGATTCCCTATTTACAGATTGCCGACAGGCATGACTAAACAAATCCAAGACTCAATTCTGGAATCCACAAAGAAAATCACCAAATCATTATCCAAAGTGTACCTCTCACTTCAAAAAAATATAGCTTTTTGAACATGAAAATTTTCACCAAAATAACTTATTTCCTCCCCATAATAAAATTAACCAGATCATTTGAAAATAAAATAAATTCTATCTGCTCAAAGCTTTTCTGGGGTGGGAAGTTTATCACCATAAGCTTTAAAAAGATGCAGCAGCCTTGCAAGCTTAATTGGCATGGCCCTTCATTCATTATCAGCTTTCTATGTCCAGAGGGCACATAAAGGCACTATCTTTCAATTATGAGGAAATCACATGACTGAATCCTCCCACAGATTGTCCTCCACGAACTAAACAGGATTGGATCTCAATGCTGGTTAATTTCCTGAGAAAGCTGACATATCTGACTAAATTATCATTTGATCAAAAACACAGAGTATGGAAAACATATCACCTGATTACCCCAGAATTACAAATTATTCATAGCAAATTAAATATAACAAATCAAAAGTTGATATAGAATTCTAGGTTTTGGGGCCTTGAGCCCAAATATCTGGATTTTACTATCAAATATAATGTGGATTCATTGCCCACAAAGTGGTTTCTAGTATATAAGAGAGGTTTCACTACACTTGAACCTACTTGCCAATTGTGTAAACATAGTGAAGAAACTATAGATCATCTAATTAATGATTGCATCAGATTAACAAAAATAAACAAAATAATCGGCGATCACTCAAAAATTGGTCTACATGCAATCATCTCCATCAAGAACTGTGTGAACTCCAGGACTTATTCAAGGATTAGAATTTCAATATTTATAGTATATGCAATGTAGGCTGTTTACTGTAAATTAGTCTTCGGGGTATCAGAACAAGAAAAGAAGCTCTTCTTTCTCAGGACAATGTATAAAATCAAAACAAGAGATGACATTTGCTCCTCCAAGAAATTATGTGAAAACACTTCGTCCCTTTTTCAGATTTCCAATTTAGACTAATCAAGAGCGGACAAAGTGATATCACAGCTCAAATGTTCATAACTCATTATCAATGTCTGTAAATTTCTTTTTTTTTCATGCTTGTTTTTCAGTGTTGATTAACACAATCCTACTATATTACTCGAATAAAAATTATATGTAACTAAAAAAAGATAGCCAATCTTCATACTTTAATGGACAGGCTTCAATCCACTCCACACTCCAACTTTTCAACTGTCCATCCAATTGAAAATCTGATAATGGAATACTCAAAGGCCACCCTGAGACTGAGATTCCTATCACCCCCATGATGACCTAAAGTCAATTACATTTTTTCTTCATTTCTCTTATATATGGGTGTGTAAATGCACACACACATGTGTCATTCTTAAAATCTTATTACATAGCATTTACACTGCTAATACTATGGTTATATATCCCCTCTCTTTAAAAAGTGACAATGGGATAGTGAAACTTTCCATTTCTTATTTACATATTAATACTCCATTAGTTTAAGTGGATTTATTTCCATCTGCATCATATGTAGTATATATCTAAATATATTAATATCCATATTATTCTTGTTTCTCACAAGTTAGAAACCTTTTCATTTAATTAGGGCTGTTTTCAAGTGTCTTTCTTGATTTTTCACAAGCTGTTAATTTCTCATTTTAATTATAGAATATTTTTAAATGTGTCTCTTATATGTTAGCATGCTGGAAATATTCTTTTAAAGTACACCTGGGTCTCGTTTTATGCGGATTATTTTAATGTGATTTTGAAGTTATGCGATTCATGTTTCTTCTTAATATCTTTCATATTTCACTATATTTATTAGATATCAAAAAATTTAAATTATTAATAACTTATTTTAACTTGAAATACTTTTTTTTTTCAAAAATATAACATTATATTAGCAGCTAACATGAATATGGCCTGAAGCTGTATTTAGAATCTTAGTTTCTATGTAAATAACCTATTTATACTAATGAGTAAATAATAATAATAAATTTATACTTATAAAAATATCGCAATAAATATTCAAAAATTTTAAACTTTTAAAACGTATTTTGGTAGATATAACAGAAATAAATAATTTTTTAGATTTTTAAAATAAATAATAATGAAGATTTTATTGATTTTGTGAACTGAAAATAATCTTTCTAATGATAATGTATAATCTTTTTGTTTTGATTGCGATCTCATTTTTTTAATATAGAAATAGAAAGCCATTAACTCAGCACAAGATTGAAAGTGATGCTAGTTGTACATCACATCATGAATCTGATTTCTTACCAGTTCACAAACAAACACATATTGTCAAATAGCGGTAATGATTAAAATATGTATGAAAAAATGTAAAATTAAATACTGTAGTTAATAAAAAGAGTAAAAAAGTTTGTCTTGTATTAATTTTTTGCAAATATTTAAAAAATTTTATTAGTCATACTTTATTTCCTTATTTTTTAATGGGAATTTTAAAGTAATTTTTCCTTGTTGCTTTACTTTTATGTGATTTCTGAAAATTACAGAACCTATCCCCCATTTTTTACGGTAAGTTAAGACTATTTTTGTGTGATTTCTTTTGTGCACATTTTCTGAGGAACCTATCTACCACATAAAATGAGACCCAGTTATAGATCTTAATATTTTTAATGTTCACTTTCTTGATTAAAGTCATTTCTGGTTTGACATCTTCTTTACTTTTACAAAATCATTGTACAATTTAATTTATCATAATTATTAGTTCCTCCAAACAGTTCCAGGGTCAACCAGGAAAGAGTCAGCCTTAATTCATTTTTAATATCAACTCTTGCATCTATTGAGATATTTTCACAGTTAATATGGATTTTGCATTCATATTCACTTCATGTATGTTCTTTCATCTTTATGGTTACTATTAATTTTTTTTGCTGATTTGAATTCCATTGTCTGTTTTCTCTGTTTTTCCATATTTTGTGAGTATTTCACTAGTGTGTGAAACAGGATAACAGATGTTGATTGCCTAGCAGGAGATTCCCTTCATGGATGACTTCTAGAATGATGTATTACTCACATTCTCTTCTGTTATCAGAGCTTCTTCTACTTCTTTGCCACCATGTATAGGGTCAGTATCTCTGGTCATGCTTAATATTAATACAACTGACAGATGTATGATCCCTTCTAAATGACTGTCAGTCTACGATGAAGTTTGCTTTTTTCATCTTGATTATGGTATCTCATATCTAGTGCATTTAAGAAGTCAGCAATCTCTTCAATGATCTTTTGATCTGTACTTATGACCAAATGCTCTACCCATAATAGTAAATTATGTCTGATTATCCTAATTACCTGGCTTTCTTTCATACCACATACTGATAATGTTTGTAACTTTACCATCTGGCATCTAAAAAACTGGATATATGTTTCATGCCTTTTAATACAAAATTTTTTCTGTATAATTTGGCATTTAATGGCTTCTTGTCACTCTTCTAACTAGAAATTACTCAAAATGTAATCCTTACATTCAGAGTAAGAAGTTGGCTCCTTTATTAAAGAATTTCACTACTCTTTGGCAGGTCCATTCAAATGGTTATAGGAAATAGCAACATGTTCTCTTTTCATCAGCTGGTTTAAATTGAAGTAGCTTTCCAAGCTATTGAGGTATTCCATCAGCAACTCTTCTGGGTCACCTCTGAAAGTCTGTATTTTTATAAATTGATTAATATGATTAATATTTTCAAAATAGCATACATTTGAAGCTATGAAACTGTGAGTTGAGTGTTGAATCATGTAAATCTGAAGACAAATAAACCATCTGTAGCCAAATTGCAAACATCAGATGATGATTAGATACCTAAAATGCAACCATAACCAGAGACATAAGCAACAAATAAACAATAAACACTTGTCATAAAGAATCTTTGACCGAATCAAATATACTAGGTCACTGACTTTTTTTAAAAAGATTGATAGCCTCTTTGTACGATTTTGTTTCAAACACAACTGAAAGCTGTTTTACAATGAGGTAAAACCCAGCCTTTGGCATAGGGGGAGATATGCTGTTTTAATCTAATAGTTACAAATTTAGTTATTGATAATGGTCATATACGCTTGACTTTAAATAAAAGCAAATTACGACAAGGTAATTAATAAGTACATTCTTATATAGTTTGTTTGACTTGAACAATGCAGAATTAATTTAAGATGCGATCATTATAATGATAAGTATTTTTGATAACTTAAATTCTAAGATCAAATTATAGTTGAAGGTACCTATATCACATGATCTTATTGTTTTATTTGTGGGACAGATGTAAAGTATAAAGCATCAAATAAAGAAATTATAAATACTTCTCGAGTATTTACTGACCTACAGTTGAAAAACATTTTAGGCAATATTTTGAGTCACATAAACTTCATACATCATTTTTGAAATCATTTGAATTGATGATCTATATCCATATTTTGTATTATTTAGATAATTGCATGTTAACATTTGGAGCAATTTCTGAATTACTGCAAACCCTTTCTAGGGGTACCACAGCATGTAGAAATAAAAAATAAATAAATGCATTATTCCAGTTCTCTATGTCTTATATATGTGTTCAAGCATTTTTTTACATAATGGTATTGAAGACCAAAGAGAGAAATCACCTTTTTTTAAGGATGAACTTCATGGGTGTCTATGATCAAGAAGAAACTCAGGTGTGCAAAAATAAGCAAGCTCAAATATTACATTAAAAATATTGTAATGACATACACTTATATTTAGGAAGCAGTAGAACATATACTAGTAACAAGATCAGTTTTCCATGTTATTTTGTAAAGCGACTACTACTTTTTTTTTTATTTTGTATCTAAACATAGCATCATTAAACTAAATGCTTTAAGTTAAATATTTTACACTATTGTCTTAATTTAAGAAAAAAAACCAGAAATTTAACAGTAATAAACTATTATGTCTTTCACAGAGCTAATAATTAGAATGTAAACAATTTCCAAAAAAATGTGTTTTCTCAAGGGTACCATGAGATATAAAGAGAAAGATCAAGTGTACTATGACATCAAGAAGGTTGGGATACACTGATATAGATGATTGTATGAATTTCATTCGGTTTGTATTATTGGAAGTCACATATCCATGTATGCTCATTTCTGTACTAAATTTATGTATTGAATAAAAATATATTTAATGTCGTGAATGATCCACAGAATTCTGAAAAGACAATGATATGTTCAAAAAGTCAATCCATATGTTCTTTGACTTTCTGGATGTGATTATATTAAAATTTAATTTTATAAGGACATGCCTTTTATTGTATTTGTCATACAGTGAACTGGAGAAGACAATCATAAGAAAGACAGTCCCAGTTTATATTATAAGAATTGTTTTAAAGTCTTTTCTTGAGAAACTAACTCTATGAATAGAAAACAATCAAAAACTACCATCAGGTAAGATGGTGAAGGCTTTCATAAAGAAATCTTTATTGCATGATATTAAAGAAATTGACTAAGAAAATGTCATATGTCATGGTTGAACAGATTCATTCAAAACTCATATTTAATTTTCTGTTCTTTATCTTTCTATTATTTGTGTCTTCTGAAGCTAAAATGGCATTAATGTTACATTTGATTTATAAGTGTTAAATTGATCCTATCTACAACTTTCATACAAATCAACACAGATAAATACTTTAATAATTATCACTAATCATTTTAGAAATTATTCCTAGCCCAGATATAAACTATAAACCAGTTAAGGATTAATATATCTGGGGTTTTCCAATTAAATACACACAAATGGAATATTTCAACTTCATTTTTCTACTTGCATGTGTAACATCTTTGTAACATCTTTTATAGATGTATTTAATAACCTCCACTCCACCACATATTTTTGAAACATGAATAAGGATGCATGAAAAGATAAATAACCTCTAAGATGCATTTCATACTAAACCAGCACTCATCAGTTGGTTTTTAATGAAATGAAAAATATTACCCATTTCATGGCTTATTTAGATATTTAATGGAATTATTATTGACAATTTGGAATGAGATAAAGCGTTTGAATTCCATTTTCTAGTTTTATAATAAATTATATGCAACAAAGTTGGTTCATCAAACCACATATAATCACGTAAAGGGTGAGAACCAGTATAACTCCAGGGTCACCTAATACATTCCTAGTTCTGTGATGTAATATTATGTAGTGATAATATAATTGATGATCTTTATGATTTGATATGGATGACTAGCTATTTATTTAAATGCTTGCTTGTGATTTGATGAATCAATTTTATTATATTGTTTTGTTTTGACATATGGCTTGGATATATTATTTATATCTGAATGTGTGATGAATAATTACATGTAATAGCCTATAATACCCTACACCTTGCTTGTGATAAATGCCTCAAGTTAATTGAACTTGGAAAATAAAAATAAGTAAATGTCTAGTAATTTTAGGTGTTTTTTTCATTTATAAGAAAAAATGGTTTCTTAACACAATTACATCAAACATAATGTTTTCATTTTTTGTTTTGCTTTTTAATTAAAAAATGGTAATTTATTGATAATAAATTGGAATAAATTACTATTACAATACATATGAAGATATATACAAATGGAAACAGCCAAAAATTTACACTAAATTGTAACCCTGTTGATTACATATAAATAAGCATAATCATATATATTGGGGATTATTTATCTTTCTCACGTATATGTGGTCATGTGCATTGGTTGTTTCAAAGAGAGTGGAAATGAATATAGACTGAAAAATCCTAAGTTCAAATCTCTCTATTTAATTATATTAGAAACATTCAGTACACTAAATGAATAGGTTAATTATATATTGCCTTGGAAATAGGTTACACCTATAAATTCAGCCCATCTCTCTTCTGTGAATATATATGGATAGATAATGGTCTGATAATATGAGGGGTTAAATTGATGTAAATGTCTATTTGGGTATGACTATAATGTCAAATCCAACAAGAGCTTTCAGTGTTCCATCATTGATGTTCAATGAAATGGATGGTTAAATAATTGGAAGCTTCGGAAGATTAAAGCTAGTCTATTAAAGTTTAAAGAATTGCTATCTTAATATAAGCTGAGCATTGATTATATATCTTTGTGGGAGATTATAATCTGGCCCAAATTATGAGTGCTGGTTCTGCACGAAATACCTATATTAGGGGGTCATCTATCTTTTTCGCATGTATATGGATAGCCATGTGTGTCGGTTGTTTGAGATAGAATGGAGGATGAATACAGATTGAAAAAAATCTATTTGGATAGAGATTATATTATTCATTCCCCTTCCCCATTCTTTATAATTATTATTGCATAAAAGAAAAATATTTACGCTTTAATGATAATCAATTAATAATAATAATAATGTTTATCAATTGACATGCAATGACAAAAGACCCTATGTGATTCTATAAATGTTTGGGGGAAAGGAACTATTATTTGATCTTTAATCTTAATCTTATTGATTAATAATATAAAAACAAAATACACGTGCTTATGTTTATGTTTGATAATTCAATACATTAAGGCGAAAGTTATATTGATAGAAAAATAACTATTTGTTAACACTTAATTAAACTAAACAATCAGTTAATAACCATGAAAAGCAGTCTTTCTATTAGAAATTAGAAGAAAAAAATGTAAGTAAATTTCTAAACGCAATTAAAATAATAAATGTTTTACAAAGTAATCAATTACTTTTATTCTTTCTAAAATTGGTATTTAACGTTTTTAGCTTTAAATTGGCTCAGAGATAGACTATTACATTTTTATTAAAGTTATGTCTTGCAGTACTTTAAGAGAGAGAGAGAGAGAGAAAGAAAGAAAAGATATGTTTACACGCGGGAACCAACTAGGATTTTTTTTTTTCTCGAATTACCAATGCTAAATAAAACATCTTTGGAGTATACTGAATTGGCTTATCCAACAAAAATTCAAAATTAGAGAAAATTAAACGTTTTGTTTATCAATTATAAAAATAATTCTCATGATGAATAAAAGTATTTTGGTTTGTTCCCTACAGGAGTACACAAAAATGTTCAAAAATCCTAGTTTTTTTTTTTTTTTCAACTCCCAAGGTACTGAATAAAGTTCTAAAGTACTTTAACTATAACTTCATTATCTAATACTTATCTTATTAAGATCGAAGTTCATTATAGCGAAATAGTAAAACCAATTTTCGAATAAACAACACTTATACACTTTTATATGTTGTAACATAAGTAAAGACCTTTACGCATTATACGCTTGAATGCTGAAGTTATAATCAAAATATTTCCATCAAGGGGGAAAACTATTTAAAATACATATATAAAAAAGTAATTGGGTAATTGAGAATAAATATTAATTGTACTTACAAGTTTTTATTACCAATAGGTGGCTGAAAATCATCTTTGTTTTCTTCTATCCACTTTTTAAGATTTATAGCCATTTCTCTAAACAAGAAAATATAGGTGAACCGCAATCACTATTAATAAATTAACTTTTTATTTCTTAAACTTTAACAAAAACCAAAAGATCAGACTGATAAACAGTCTGCTTGCGATAGGTTCATTTTTTTGAACAATAAGACTGAATTTTAATATCAAAAGCAGCTTTCAAAATAAAATAAAAAAGAGGTATAGAGGAAATACTAAATCAGTGAAATATTGTATCGCAACCAAAAACGTTTTTAATTTTTAAATTATTCTAATGAAGACCGGACCAATCAGTTTTGGCGCTTAAGGCAAGCCTAAAAACTATATCTTTTAAAATTATTAATATTTATTTAAAAGACGCTAGGGGTGCAGAATTATCGTGCCCGCCTGCCATGCCTGTAGCCTGAAGTTAGAATTCAGACTGAATGAAATTATTTTTAAAAGTATATAATATTAGTACCATCTATATTCTTTATTACTTTTTACAATGTTTTTTTTTTTTTTTTTACAATCCACTTATGGCAGTTTCTATTACCCCAGCAATCTTCTTCAGAACTAGAACAATCACAATACAAATACATGAATACAAATATACATGCATGAACATATAAATTTTACATATAAAAAGTAATAAAGAATATAGATGGTATTAATATTATATGGATTTGGAAATGCAATAAGAAAGATATTTTTAAAAGTTTTAGGACTTTTTTTTTTCCAGGTAAATAAATAAATATCTAATCTTCCTTAACTAGCACATAAAACAGGAAATGGTAAAATGCAAACCTTCACTCACTGGAAATTCAAGTGAGTGCCACTGTGAGATGCCTTTGAGAAAACCATACCCTATAGTAAGCTATATATTAAAAAAGATGGTTTTAAATTACTTATATATATATAAAGTGAACTATTGAATTAAAATAATGGACATAATAGATAAAAATATGTATTAAATAAAAGTTATTTTTTTAAAAAAACCTACACACACATAAATTAAAAATTGACTGATAAAAAAAGTGCAGAAAATTGAAACAAAATGAATTAAAACGTGATAAATAATAATAGCAAAATCTACTAGAATTGGAAAAAAAAACAATTCTTTGGTTGAAGCAAATAGTTTGGGATAACACCTTGAAATATTTTTGTTTTTTATAGAAATTATTATTGGATCATTTAATTGATCTTGGGTATTATTATTCATGAATAATTTTTTAAAATGTTCAATTTAGAAAAACTATGTTCATCATTAGTAGGTATGTTGGTAGAATTCTTTGAGCATAAACAATGTTTGGAAATATGTGTTCAATGATTTCATATGGAGTTAAATTCTGGTGTAACAATTCAAATTTTCCATTATTCACTTCTCTCGAGATCTGTTGCTAGAAAGAGAAACTTAAGCCTATTTCTTTTAAATTGTAATAAATAAATAAATTCAGTAAATTTGCAAAAAATGTCTACCTGCATGTCTTTATATCTAGGCTGTCTTCTAATATACTTCTCTGGTGGTTAGCTTGTACAGCATAGTTAGGCTGTACTTATGCCTCTGTTGCATTTGTTCTGTTTGACATATTATCTGCAAAACTTGCTACATACCATCATGTGTCTCTGTGCTGAGCTTTGAATCAGTACTGTTCCATATTCTCTTGTATTTTCTCTGCTTTCTGAATATTTACTCTACTATAGAATATTTATATTCTCTGAACCATATTGATTATATTCCATTGTAATAAATGTTAGCATACCTTCCTTAGCCAACATTCTTTTTCACATATTTTTTCATGAATAGCATTCCTACATATATACCATTTCTTCATTTATAACATGTTTCATTTATAATATTCCTCCATATATAATGCTCTCCATTCTTTATTTGCATTAATTCATTAATGTTACTCACTGTCCTCAGGTAGAAAGTTTAATATATAGTTTTTGAGATGCTTATGATGCCTGAAAATTCATTGTTGTCTGACTGGTTTGACTCTGCCCTGTTTATAATTCTCTAGACTCTGAATTATTCTGATTGTTTTCTGTCATTTTGAAATCGCTGCATATCTTGATTGCCTATATATATGCTCTCTTGATGACCTTATTCAAATAAATTACTGGTGTCTGCATAGTTGGTCTTGATGTCTTTGCTAAAGTTTTCTATCTTTTGTCTTTATTACCAGTATGTATTTCCCTTTTTATCCTATTACTACTGCTATCAATTACATTCATATTGGCCTTTCAAGCCAATTGCGCAAACGCTTTGCGAGTGGCCGATATGAATGTAATTACAAATTGTATACAGACGCTATAAAAATAAATGCTTATTTATATATACTGCTATCAATCTGTTTTTTGGATATTTTAGTTTGTTAAATTTTTTAGGAATAATGTTTATTTTCTTACTTCAAACAGAGTTTTATTTTTGGGTAGCCATGGAACCAGGTACCATTATGAACAGAACACCTTCGACAACAATAACTCATTCTGCATTCCATCTTGTAGGTCCTACATTTCCTTAAAACCATCTTCCCACCATACGCACGTCTTTTCTGTTGGTAGAATTCATTTCTCTTGCAGGAAGGCCACAGTGAACCCTTCTATATTAGGCAATAGAGACAACTTAAATGAATCCTTTTTTTCATAAGTGGCCATTTTTTTACTAATGCAAGCTCTCGCAAGTTACGAGACTTTAGATTCAGGTATGCTGAATACCCACATTTCCTAATTTTTACACATTTACAGGGAGGTGATATTGCATACAGTGTGACAATTTGGAAGACCTTATAGTAATTCATTTAGGTTTGAAAATAATTACTTCTGATCGCACATTGGTTCACTTTCCATCATTAAAAGTATTCACACCCTATTATGATAGGTTAGAAGTGTCAGCATTCATATAGAGGGTAAACAACACATATCAGAGCAAACTGATATGGTAGGCTAAGTGTGAATTGCAAGAGCAATTGATCACAAATCACGCTTCAGGACACCATTAGCCAAAAGACTCAATTGCCATCACTCAATTTCTGATAGCAATTGAGAAATTGTGCCTGATAAACAGTATTATCAAGTACTTTTGGCTAGCAACAACACCATCAAGTGGGATGGATTGTCATATGTATCAGTACCATATTTTATAACATTTTGTATATCTTAACTTCTCTAGCTTTCTTTGATATACAAAATTTTAACAATGTTTGATAGATGGTTTCATATTTTTCTCCTGAACATTAATTCACTGGGATATTTCTCTATGATGAAATAATATTCTGCTCGATTTCATTTGCCAATCTTCATTTTAGCTTTTAACAGCTATTTCTTTACCTTCTGAATATTTCTCTCAACTAATCCATTACTTTTTTTTACCTCCTGAAAATTTATCTCAGCTAATCCATTACTTTTTGAATGAAACAAAGGACTCATAATTTTTTTATATTATATTTCTATCACAAAATCTTTTAAATTACCCAGATGTAAAAGCTGTGTCATATCAGATATGAATATCTCTGAATTGCCAAATTTTGCAAATGCACATTGCAGGTGTGCTACCAGTGATGTTGAACTTGTGACCATTTAGTATATGTGTCACATATCACAAGAAATCATTTGTCATTCCACAGACCTGTGTGATCTATATGCAGTTTCTCTCATGGCTAGTGGTTTCAGGCCAAAGTGTATCCCCAATTTTGGAGTTAAATTTAATCTTAACTTGCACTTATGGCATTGCTGAATACATTTTTTCTATACCTTCTTTATCTATGATGTTCACTATGTAATAACAGTATCACCTTTGCTCACCCTTGAAATGGAATCATTACTCTTGATCCCCATGTAATGCAATTTCTGTCATTGTTAATTCCTTTTATCTTCACCAATTGTTTCATGTACTGCTAATGGTTTGAACCTTGGCCATCCATCACAAATTTATTTTTGTAAGAGTTTATACCCCTCATAATCTTTTGCTCACATTTCAATAATACAGCTGTTGATGAATTCATTATGCATTAAGTTTACCTTATTTATAGTCAGCTCTTTACTATATGTAACTTTGGATGCATTTCCCTTCAACATGAATTAATTTTTATATTATTTTTACCTTACAAATAACTGGGATTTGACTAGCTTTGTTGTGATTGTTTTAACTGTAGTAAACATAGCTTAAATGAAAGCTCTTTATTTTTGTCTTGTTCCTCCTAACAAGTTTATTGGTTTTCCTTGATAATTATACATTTTTGTTCCTGTTGGCATCAACTTTATTCCTCTACATTTAATTACTTCTTTCTGTCAAACACCTGAGTTTAACATTACTTCGGATCCTGAATTTATTTCTACTTTTACTAGAATGCAATTTATTTTTTATATATCTGAGAATACTGATACTATTTTTTTTTTATCAAATTCATGCTACATGTATCTTTTTTTAAAACATTCTCACTCTTTTGCTTTGATTTAAGTTTAGAATTTTCTTGACTCACTTTATTTGTATTTTAGGAGTCTTGTGAGGACCTTTTAGGACACCTAGCTTTTCAATGGTCCACATACTGCTTTAATATTGTTCTATTTTATAGTAAAAACAAATCCTTTCTTTAAATCTACACACACCTTGATTATGAATACTGTTTTATCTAAAGCACCTATGGTTCATGGAGCCTTTATTTTTATACTTTCCCCTAATTGGCTGATTATGTCTCGTGGCTTTTAATTCCTGATTTTTATCATTTAATACTGATGATTACTTGGATACCCTGTAAATAATTTCCCTAATGTAACTACCTTGCCAAATGTCACTGAATAATCCATCAATAAGTTTAGATGTAAGATATGGTTTGTCATGTCTCAAATGAATCCATCTCATAACACCTCATTTAATTAAGAAGATATCAAAATCACATTTATTTGCCTGATTCATTAGTTCAGTAGCATATTTGATTATTGTCTTGCTCTCTAAGTGGTTGTGATAATAAAATTTATATCTTTCCATTATTATGATTGACTTTGGTAAAAAATATTGATCTAGAATTTCTATAGCTTTCTCAAACATTGTTTGCTGATTCTATGAGCCCTGCCTTAACTACTAAAATTTTGTATGTGAATGCTCACACACACATATGTTGCTAATCTTAATTCTTGATTAACCTCACTTATAATAATCCAGAATTTAAATCTCTTTATATATTGTTTCCATAACTCAGGTTGACTTGTATCAAATTCTTCTAAGCTATATTTACTAGCCATTTTATCCCTTATTGCCATGGCTTATTTTCCATCTGACTCAGTTCTTAAATGAGTGATTTACAGCTTTCTTATTATATATGTGGACCTGTATTCTTTCCCCTCATGGCTCTAACTGCTCCAACCAATACTGCTGTTAATACTGTTGCTAAATGTATCGATTTAATTCCTGACTGTTGACTGCAATGCAGTTGAATGTTGGCAATTGTATCAATGCTATTGGTTGCATCAATTCTATCAGAACTTATCCTGCCATATCTTGCGACTGCTGCTGTGTCCTATGATTGTGTCAATCTTGTCGACTACTCCAATGTTGTTGTGTTCTTATCAAGTCATGCCACTTCTTTTCTTAATCTAGTTTTACATATTTATTAGTCATATATACATCTTCATTAAAATTATACAAGAATATACTGTTTGTTGTCTCACTGTCATTTCTCAGGTTTTGTTTACACAATCGATGATTGTTAAATTGTTGTATCTGTCTGATCTGTACTGCTTGATAAGATGCTGCTTTTTATTTGCATTTCTTCCATATAATAGGGAGTTCTGTTATAAGTAATCTTTGCTCTTTAAGACTTGCATACAATATAAAGTGTTAATGATATGTATTATCTAAAGAATCTTGAATGTTGAGATGGACATAGTGACCCTCCAATGCAATGTCAAGCTCCATGTCTTTGAATCTAGGATGGCTATCTTGCAAAGCATAGTTAAGCCATGCTATGACTCTATAATATCCATTCTATCTGACATGTTATCTGCTATTTGCTACATATCACTGTGTGTCTCAATGATCTAAGTGTGCACTGTTCCATATTCCCTTGTATTATTTTTGCATTCTGAATTTTTACTGTATTATAGAGTATTTATACTCTCTGATTGCATTCCATTACAATAATAGATAGCATATCTTCCTCGTAGCTATAAATGTACATAACATTACTTCATGAAGAACATTTCTACATATATAACAGTTTTAATTTATACCATTCCTTCATACACATTACCTTCCTCATTTTATAACAAACACTTAACAACTAATAAAAAAAAGTAATAGGCAAATGAAAAAAAAAGTATCAAAGTACTGTTTGAACAAGGCAAAACTCTCTCCATATAGTAGTGCCACCCTGTGCCAACCAGAGTAATCAATGGATGCCAGAAGGCTTTGTGCATAAAATCCCTATCTAGTGCCTACTCATCCACTATCCCCAGACGAGTTTCTGGCTTGTGGCCTTTGTCAGTGAGGAGCCTTGGATATGAGAGCACTGCACCTAGATCTTAGGATCTAATGCAACCCTCCAGCAGCCACCTTTTATCTCTATTTTACTGCAAAACTGAGAATGAAATCAAAAGCACAATATTTTCAATCTAAGCTCAATGGCTTATATAGTCATATGGGTCTGAACTCAGTTCAGCACCCATACATTTATGTGCTAGTATAAGAGATGGTGATCATGTGATGTTTAGTAGTTTAAGAAGTTTGTAGTGATTGTTAAATAAAACAAGGTAATGTGTATAGGCATCTTGTATTTCGAAGGGCTTTTTATTTTATAATTATATATATTCAAAAAATTATTGAGATATATATGTTGTAATTATTAAGAAGTTTTTTTTTTTTTTTATGTAACGACCCAAAATTCTAGCTCGCTGTAGGGAAAAAAAACTTGAACAAACACAGAATAAAACATACATTTCAGTATGTATTATTAAATCTATTTTTTAAATGTAATGCCAGATAATGTTTTGGATTGCTTAAAATGAATATATTATATGAAATTAATATTTTAATGCACTAAGAAATTGATGAAAGACATTACATGGTTAATTCAAAAATTAAGCAATTTATTTAAGTGACTAGTTAATGCTTGAAATATTATTATCTGTAATAATGATAGGAGAAAAGTTTTATATATTATAATTAAGATAAAAAAAATAATGATTTAAAATGTATGTTTAAAGTTAAGTATTGAATATGATTACTATCTTTTTCATATATTGATTATATTTCTTTTATACTGAAATCTATTCAGAGTTTCACCTTCCCTCTTTTAAACAACCTATAATTTTTTACTTATGTTTATTTTGTACATTTTGAATTATAAGTGTTAAGCTCACTCCACCCACATCTTTGGTACCATCCACTTTAAATAAATGCAGTAATGATTATTACTAATTATTTACTAAATTAGAGATTATCTCTAGCAAAGATATAAATTTTAAAACTCAATTAAAGAATAATATACAGTATCTGATTTTTTAAAATTAAGCACACACACATGGAGTTACTCACATTTCTCTCTTCCACATGTAAATATCTTTATAAATATATTAAATAACCTCAATACCATTAAATATTCTTTTTAATTTCATATAAATAACTTCATTTGGATCTAACACAGTACACCCAAAGAAGATCCAAGAGCACTGTTCAAAAAAATTCAAAAAACTTCTTACTGATGAAAGTCATAAGTTAGAAATGAGCTTAGGAATATTTGGGTGGACTAACACTGGACAAGGATTTGTTAAGCATTATCACCTGACACCTATTTTTTTTAGTAAAGCTTACACTAGATGGCATATAGAAAAGTAAATTATTCATCCTTCCAGCTCCTAAATATGTAATAAAACATGAGCAACTGTCTATTCTTAATGCCATCTATAGCAAGTTTTAATAATTCGTAACTGACAGATGCTAGTCATTTAACTTTATTCACAACTGCATCACTTTCAACCTTAAATCTCAAGTCTCAAGGATATGAATTATTAGGAATCCTTGAATTAGTGAATTATTTGTTAATGAATATTGCAAAGATGCATAACATAATGTGGACAATGATTGATGCATTAAAGTTCAGCCCATTTCTGATTTCATAGTATTTAGCAGCTGCTGTACTCCATTGCAATGCACTTTCCATTGACTTCTGATATTAGTATATGATGGTATAGACACTTTTAATTAAAACTCCAAAAAAACTTGAACTGAGTGAAGCCACTATAAAAAGATATAACCATATAGATATATTCTCACTTAATAGCATTGAGATTACTTTTGGTGAATTCTCACCAGAATCATAGTGTGAAATTAATTAACTAACTGTGACAGAAGCAGGATGAATATATAGTTTATAAAATATGCAAATTATTGTAATAAGAAATGGTAAGTTTTAAATGTCAGATATTCCATTTTCTTGACAAAGGGATGCAAGACTCCTTCCTTTCTGTTGATTGAATTTGAGTCTCTTGCAATAACCCATGCCTACTTGAACTTTCTCTAACAATCAACCCTCTCTTTGCAGATGATCTTAATGTTAGAAGTATTTGTTGATCAATATTGCATTAATGTGCAAATTAAGATGGGAAAAATTCAGCAAACTGCTTCTTTTCAAGTTTTTACCAGTTCTTACACTCTATTGCAATTTACCATTTTAGTAAAGGGGATTTAAATGCACTAACATCTGGCAATACTTGAGTTCCAAAGCTTATTACATATAGCACCAAAACTGAGAATCAGTCTTGGGTTTTTATTCTTTATCATGTAGCTCTCAAGTTGAGATGTAAATTGTGCTAAAGAACCAATGATGATTGACCAACATACATTGGTCATAAGAAAACTTTGATGTCATTTTTGTACCTGATTTCAGATGGAGTAAGCTATACATTGAAGTGGCTGCTTGATTGACAATTTAAATCAGTTGTCAAAACCAGGCAGAGGAAAGAATAGGGAATAGTAAAAAATTAATTAGAAGGGGATGATCTTGAGCTAAATTTATTTGCTCATAAATATAATTTTAATTAAACGTAATATAATTTTTTAATTCGATTTATTACATATTTACAAATCTACACATATAGACACATTAAATTACTTGTACGTGCATGAATGAATATTTGCGAAAGTAAAAAAAAAATTAACAATTTACTCAATAAAAAGTTTAAATTTACAATTTAAGTTTAAATTATTAAACATCAGATGATTGCCATTCTTTATGCTTACACACACTGTTTACACAGAAGCTAAACCTCCATAAATTAGCACCACTCAGTGCAATCCAGAGTAATCAATGGATGCAAGAAGGTTTGTGCATAAAATCCCTATCTAGTGTCTACTCATCCAATATCCCGAGACTAGTTTCTAGCTTGTGGCCTTCATCAGTGCAGAGGCTTACATCTGAGAGCACTGATGAAAGCTGCAAGCTAGAAACTAGTCTGGTGATATATTAAGTTTATTTTGGCCAACAAAAAAAAAACAGGAATTATAATTGATTATATAATAACTGTGGAAAGGAAGAAACAATTTCAGCCTGTTTTGGTCCCCCCATAAAAAGTAAAGAAATGCATGCTCATTATATTAAGAAGTTATATAAAGACATGACTAAAAGGACTTGTGGTAATTCATTCTCCTTGCTTCCAGTTCTAGAAAGTAGTTTGACTGCTTAAATATGTTAGGTATGGGTAAGACAACAAACAAGTGTTACTGACCTTATTGAAAAAATTAAAAGATTGAAATGGAGTTGGGCTGGACATATTGCTAGAAGAGATGATAATAGATGGACAATTGAAATCTTAAATCGGATTCCAAGAGATCGTAAAAGACCCAGAAAGAGACTACATGTGAGATGGATGGATGAAATAAGAAAATGTGCAGGGGTGTTGTGGAGAAGAGAAGCTAAAGATCGGAGATGGATTAAACTTGGAGAGACCTTCATCCTGCAGTGGATTGATAATGGTTGATGATGATGATATCTTTTCTGGATTTTTCTACAACAATGACAACTATTGGGAAAGAAAGAACTCCTAATCCAGCCATTGTGAAGCACCAGCAAAACCTCATTGGTAACTAAAATATATGATAAATGAAAAGAAGACAAGTAAATAAGTTTAAAACTCCTATCATCTCTCTCAGATTGCTTGATTCAGCTCCAAATCTATATTCTGATTAGTATCTTCCATGCTCAATCATTCGACTAAATGCCCAAGTAAGAAAATTAACTATACTATTACTTCACTATAAACTCATCAACACTCCTTTAACACTTTAAGCAAATAATTTTATTTATTATAACAGTTTCGACTGTACTAGAGGGAGAAAGAAGAAATGGATGTTATATGTGAAATATACTATAACTTGTTTCATATATGGTACCTTGCACAAGAAATAAAAAATTGTCTACAATATTTCAAATGCTTCAAAGTCCAGAAACAATTTATATTGCTATTTAAAATTTTTTGAAAATCTACACACACCACAAGAAACAATACAAGTTTAAAAGCCATTTAATTGGATAATATTGTGATATATTTATAGATTTTTATCCATGCATTTACTATCACTTCCATATAAAAAGAGAATCAAATTAATCATTTATAGATTTAATTATGCATTACAAATAAAATTTATTTTTAACTTTCTATTGTCATTAATTATTTTAATATTTTTATATTTATTTGTGTGATGTGCTAATATTTCTGCTACCTTTGAACTAAGGAATCAAGTTGGGCGGCTGAAAAAATAATCATTGTAATGCGATGGTATTGTCTAATTAGTTAAGCATGGCTGAGAGAAAATCAGTGATGATAAAAAAAAAGAAAAATTTTGCAAGATATTTCTATAAAATTATTATGTAATTCTTATTATTATATACATTTTTCATATAATTATGTAATTCTACCAAACTTATACTACTCAAGTTAATATGAAAAGGTAAAATAGAACTAATATGAAAGTCTTAAATGCACAGAGTCAACTTTTGGAAGATTGCTGCCAGAATCATAGTGCCGAATAGAACTGCGCTGTTAAAAATATGCAAATATAATGGTGAAGACCAATATGCAAATCAGGCACTATATGTAAATTAGATGTTCCATTAGTGGGATACATCTTTTCTATTAATGGAATGAGGATCCCTTGCACCATCCCAAGCCTCTCTACATTTTCTTTTCCCATCATCCCTCCTGGCACACATTGCTCCTACACCAGATGATGAAAAGATGTATCCTTCAGCCAAATCGTGATCAAAAAAGATTAATTTATATTAACAATTTAATTTAGTTTTATTATATGAATACATGTACTGGGCAAATCTTACCAATCTGTCGCAAGAGATTCACAACACAAAGAGCCATAGGACAGGACATAGTATGAAACCCCGTACACAACCTGGTAAGCACATTCAAAAGAGGGGCAATCTGAAGTGTGTACATTCATATCTTCAAAAGTTCTTTGCAATATGACAGATGTAAGGCAGACTTATCCATAGTTTAGATGGATTATTATTGTCAGCAACCTTGTTAATGTTATAAAAATTTTCAACTGTTTTTGTTAGTGTATTATAATTATATTCAATATCTGTTAAATCCTTAATATAAAAGTGGAAATTGGATTTTTCTTTCAGCCTCATACTTGCATAACTTTTTGTTTCTATGTAAGAAAACTTTCCGGCCTGCATGCTTGTGTTTGGAATTTTAGACTCTGGATGGATAGTTTCTCTCACTTGGATTGGTTTCACGTTCATTTTAAAATCCAGCTCACCCTTGTTTCTTTGGATATATTCAGAAAGTTTATCTCCTGATTCTTATCTTCATTTTCAATAGCCCATTTCAGAGGTGACACTTCATCAAGTTCTAAATATATATTGTTAGTCTGATTCTCTGAAGCACACATGAATACATCTTCTACATGTGATGCATTATTTCATGTTACCTTCATCGATCTTTAGGTAAAGATTTCTTATAGATAAAGAAATAGAAAAGGTTTAAATAAAATGAGATTGCTGAATAATAAATAAGTTAAACCACTAAATCACATGATCACCATCTCATGCTAGCACATAACTGTTATTAAATAAGCGAAAACTCTCCATATAGTAGTGCCACCTTGTGCTAACCAGAGTAATCAATGGATGCCAGAAGGCTTGTGCATAAAATCCCTATCTAGTGCCTCACTGACAAAGGCCACAAGCCAGAGACTAGTCTAGGGATATTGAATGAGTAGGCACTAGATAGGAATTTTATGCATAAGCCTTCTGGCATCCATTGATTATTCTAGTTAGCACAAGGTGGCACTACTATATGGAGAGTTTTTGCCTGTTTAATAAATAAGTTGATAGATGATAAAATAAAATGTATCTTTATATGAACATTAAAATTAAATACATTTTTTAATAACTAAAATGAGATTCATTTAACATTAGTGTGAATATTTTATGTAAAGTTATATTTGTAGTGTAGAATTCAATTTGGAAGTGAATTATAGTATTTAGATTTGAACTAAAGTATTATGAATTATTAATTTTAAATAGATCGATATTTGAATAGTTTTTTTTAATAGATATAATTAATAACTTTCGCTCCACCACACAATCTTGAAACATATGAATAACGGTGTCTTGCAACACAAATGACCCCCAAGATGCATTTCATGCTGAATAAGCACTCATCAGTTGATTTAGTCATAAAATCTCACACATATCTTTATCACATGTTCAGTATTTATCAAAAGTAAATTAAATGAGATTTAATGTTTATAAATAAGGTAGAGATAATCTCTACTTTAATACATGTGATTAGTGATAATCATTAATGTATTTATATGGATGGACTAAGTTTGAAACTTGTAAATCATAATAAAACAATTTATTTGAAATATCTGAAACTGCTTATGATCCCATTTTACTTAAATGCAATAAACTTAAAGAGGAAGAAAATATTGAATAAGAATTTATTTTTATAATAATAATATATACTTTACCACTGGTATTGCATATGATTTGGATTAATCACAATTGACTATTAGCAGAATGATTATAAAGACTTAAATGCAGAGTTGTAGATGTGTTCTAGTATTGATTACTATATAGCCATGTATGATTTGCTGTCATTGGATATATTTACTGTTACCTTTGTCCACAGGGTGGCACTACTGTATGGAAAGTTTTGCCTTGTTTATTAACAATTATTTGCTAGTATAAGAGATAGTGATCATGTGATGTTTAGTGGTATGTCCACTTTTATGAGTTAGGAGAATCAACCAGTGGTTTATTTCTAGTTGTTTTTCATAGTCAGTTAATGCAACTCTATCCCACGAGTCTTACTTAGATATTGGAATTAATGAAGTTATTGATGTTATATTACTGATAAAATGATTTATATTTCCTATATCCAATGATTGTAGTCCTGCTTTACATATCACTGTAGATATTACAAGTTATTTTACATAGTTTGCATGGCATGTTTGGTTATATTTGATGAATGTGGTTTTATGACATGAGCGTATCTATTTCTTAGTAATTTTATTAATTAGCCTTATACATGGCATATTTCAACTCTGATATCTTTCAATTGTGTTAGGCAGCATAAACAATACCATGAAAATGAGCATTTGAAGTAATTGATTACTGGAAAAAAATTAAAACTTACGATTAAACAATTATATCAGTAATAAAAGAATTTGTAAAAATGAGAGAAAATGCATTTTCAGAACATGGTACTCCAAACCCATGAATAGATGCACAAAAGCTAAATTTAAAATAATATGTGTAATGTGCTTTCAATAACAAAATCAAGAAGATAATTAGTGTAAGAGCAAATGAATTTTGTATTTAAACCTGAATAGTAAATTATTTAAATAAGGAGATCATTTTGAAAGTATAAAATAAAAAAAAATCAAACTCATTTAAAAACTATGTGTTAGGACTAAACAGTATATAAAATGATAAGAATATACTAAAATCTATAACTACTAATATATGTTTATTGTAATGGACAGCTGAAAATGTGCAAGTTGTAATCAATATCCGTTACAAGAGAATGCCCCACGGGTTTAACCACTGACCTTTATAAAGAAAGGTTATAATTACTGGTTAAAACATCAAACCAATAATTCCTACAAAGCAATGAACCACTGTTAGTAAGTCAATTAGGTCTACTAGGAAATGAAGATCTAGAGACTCCTTAAACATCCAATCAACCATCAGCAGATAATAGTACAAATAACAATAATTAATAAGAGATCTACTAAATAAACAAAACAAAATTTATTAAAAATTCATTAGGTTATATGAAAACACACCCTAAAATATACGAGTTGTTGAATTCTATAACTAACCTGGATAATGCATCCATTATGTAATCTGTTTATTAATTACCTTAATGGGTACTAACTCTAAATCTTAAGTTATATAAGCACTTATATGGCAATTTTAATATCTTTCTGAATACTGTCATGAACCAAGTTTCAATTATTTAGTTAATAAATCAATTGGAAGGGTATAGGCACTGTGATACTTAATCCCCAGTTAGTGGATTGGGGAATAGCCTTCATATGAAAAGCAAAGAAAACGCCAATAGGCAATCACTGATAATGGACTACATTGATTATCAGGAAATGGTGAAAGGAACAACAGCATGTCTATTTCTATAAAAGGCACAATTCTTATAATGATGAATATGTAATGACAAATATTGATCATTAAATAAGTCAACACTTCATTGGCTACTGGGTCAACAGCATTCTTTCGAGCTGATAGATCTTACAAGGGAAATCAATGAAGAAGAAATCATTTTATGGGAAGCAGCTAGGGCATTAATCCTGTAACTAAAGTTATTGCTAATCAAATAAGGCAACAACTTTACAATTTGCTTGTTTTTTTATTATAAATATGAACACAAGATTCAGATTGGTACTGAAACCCTTAATTAAAGATTTTGGTGTCTTGCCTAGGAGTACACTTACAAGCTACTTTGGTCATAAGCCTGTAAAATTCTCATATAGCTCATTGACAGAAGACACATTGAGAATTGGTCCTTGGAATGTACACTGAGTACTGGGCAATTGAAAATAACATTGATATTATAAGATTGTGAAGTGAGATTGGAAAAATAACAATAAGTACATAGTGGGTTGTTTTATTCTAGTGGTGATAGACCTATAAATAGAGTTGGTATAGCTGTTAGAAATTTAGAATGAGGATAACTGCAATCTTAAAAAGATTTGATACTCAAACAAGATAGTATGGCAATTACTAGTCATGATATAGAAATAAATTAAAAGTATGAAACTATAAAAGTAATTACATGAAGTGAAAATATATGTATAATGCTATTGGATGATTGTAATACTATTGTTGGGAAAAATAAGAAAGAAAAAAATATTGGAAAATTATGATATTGGAAAAAGGAATGAAAAATCATCTAAGAAGTTTGAATACATGGAACGCTTCAGCTTATAGATGAAGATATCAGATGGACTATATATTGATACAAGATAGATGTAAGAATGCTATCATAATGTGATTATGATTAAGTTTAATTTAATCTAAAAAGGATGAAAAGAGGAGAAAGATATGTAAAATAGGATTTGGATAAATTGAGAAAAATGGAGAAAAGGTTTGATTTCATATATGAAAATATAATAAAGAGGATTGACAAAAATGAGGAAAAACATGGATGATTTTGAGAAACATTACTATAGGATTAAGAGAATATTAAAAACAAAAAATATACAAGAGGAACTATTCGATTAAAGAAAAGTGAAATGATTTTAGATAACAGAAGGTATGCTGAAAAGCAGAAATATAAAGAAGTTTGGAAGAATGTCAATCATAAGGGTAAAAAGCATATAGGAAAGTTAATAATAAACTAAGAAGATTCAGCAAAAGAAAAATAGTTGGAACAAGGATGAAGAAAGACAGAAATACTTCAACCGGTAAAAAAAATATGATCTAGTCTTTGACAGAATTAAAAATATCACTTGGGAATGGCAGATATTTAATGGTTCAATGCAAGAAATGGTTGATTTCTTAAAAACAGAAAGATTGATTAATAAAGATATATTGAAAGGATGGAAAGAATATATTCAATATCTAATTAGAAAAAAAATTATGCAAATAATTATAAACCTGAATGTGAAAATATTGAAGCAGATGAACAAGATATGAATATATTCGTAGAAGAAATAACATCAATTAAAGAAATGAAAAATGGTAAAACTATCAGATTTGTTAAATATTATGAAGAAAATTAACTGATCATGCAATTTGATAAATAATAATGGAATTTAACCAGATTTTTTGAAGATTATAATGATTCCAACTCCTAAAAAGGAGAAAGCTATTAGATATGAAGAGTATAGAACTAAGAATTTTAACTCAGTAATGAGAAAGTTTGATTTTTAGAAAGGGAAAGTACAAGAAATGCTATTGGTGTTAAAAGTTGTAGGAATATATTGAAAAGGATAAAGGAATTGGTTATTGTCCTGCGGATTTGGAAAAACATTTAACAGAGTAATCTGGAATAAATCTATGACCATCCTGAAAAATAAACAAGTATTTTCAAGTTTGATTTGGAATATGTATAATGAGCAAAAAATAACAATCAGATTGGAGAATAATAAAGTTAAAAAAGTGAATATAGAAAGAGGAGTTAGCAAAGGATATTATACACCACCTATACTTTTAAATATTTATTTAAAAGAAATTAGATAAATATTTAGTCAGTGGAGAAGTTAATATTGGAGATACACAATAATAAAATGTATAGGATTTGCAGATGATATGACTCTTATATATAGCTGAGGATGAAAAGAATTTTCAGAATTTTGATTATATTGAAGGATGTATAAAATATGGAAAGAAGGTTAATGTCGAGAAGACCAAGTGTGTATAGATAGAAATACAAAAGTTAATATTCACAATACTATAGTTTAACAGTCAGATTTAGATATTTAGGTAATTGATTGAATAAATATGGAAAAGTGAAGATTAAGTTAAAAGAATAGCATTAATAAAGGAGGCATTTATTAAGAGAAAAAATATATTTTGTGGGCCTTTAAAGAATCAAGAAAAGGACTAATTATTTATGGACTGTATCATGGTTGTAAAACATGAACAATGAGTAAAAAAATTATAAACAGATTGCAAGCCTTCGAGATGTGGTCATGGAAAAAATTCATTGAATGAATAAAATGACAAATGAAATTTTGGAGAATAAATGAAAAAAAAAAAAGATTGATGAAATTAGAGGTAGAAAGAGAAATTGGGTTGGACATATGCTAAGAATTGTTTAATGAAAGATCTTCTGGAAGGAATGGTGAATGGAAACAAAAAGAAAGGATAGAAAACAATGGCTTTGCTGGATGATATAAGAGAATTGAAGATCTAAACAATGAACAGAAGAGAATGGAGAAGTGAATGAATTGACTATATAACTGCTCTCTGGATCTGTCCACAAAACATGCTATTGATTGAAACACCCCCAGGCAATACCCCAGGATTCATGAAATTTAATATTTGCACTTTGCCTCTTAAAACAATACTCCTATTTTTATTTGTAAAGTAGTTGTCTTAATTCTCCTTTTATTAGTTTTTTAATCTCATGAAAATGATGTTATGCAATTTAAAATTGAAAGTAAAATTATATATTTTTTATGATTAAACAGATACCAATATCAAATCATTGTTTATTTTTGTTTTTAACTGTTTAAATATTATATCTCAATTCCCCAACACATGAAATATTGTATCATGCATAATTTGAGGCATAATATTTTATTTCTAAGCTATTACACTTTTCGAATTGCATAGAAATCTATTAACATTAGGCAAGACATAAAATGAAACTTTATATAATTCTACATATGCATTTTTAATAAATTAGCTCGAGCATATGATATATACTAAAACAATACCCATTTTTTATTAAACAATCTTATACTTTTAAAATCAATATAAATTATAGCTAATTAAAATCAACTCCAATCATTTCTATTGTAAATTTGCAATTTATCATTTTCATAATAACACAATTTATCATTAAGAAACAAAACAATTAGTAGTATTTTTATATTGGACTATTTCCATCATCTAATAAGTGTATTGAATGTCTCTAGAAAAATTTAACTTTATATTCCAAATACATTCAACAGTTAGTAATAGCACCTCAAACAGGTTAGTATACGCACAATATTTTGAGAAGTATTTTTCTCCTCTCTTCTTCAGGTGTTGCTGGCCTGATCAGTGACAGTACTAGCATGGGATACTCTAACCAACCCTCAGTTGATTAGTGTTACCTTAAAATTCGATAGTCAAGAATCTAAGGGTCCAGGTTCAAATCCCATGCTAGTACTGTCACCGATCAGGCCAACAACACTTGAAGAAGAGGGGAGAAAAATACCTCTCGAAATGTTGTGCAAATACTAACCTGTTTGATGTGCTATTATTAACAGTTGAATATATTTGGAATATTTAACTAAAGTTAAATTTTTCTAAAGACATTCAATACACATATTAGATGATGGAAATAGTCCAATATAAAAATACAACTAGAACACCATCATCACAAACCTTCGGGAGAGCATAAAACCATTAGTACTTGGATTCATATTATATTTATATTCTATTTCTTATAAAGGTTTAATTAACAATTTATAATTTAATATAGTACCATATCTTATCAGAAAAACAGATATTAAAGGAATACTAGATATATTGATGACATTTTGTTTGAAGATAATAATAAATAACGTTGTCATAAATAAACAAAAGTTTTACTTTAAAATGGGCAATTGTGGGAAAAACAACAGAATAAAAATATTAAATATTTTGATATATATGTAATAAAAACTTTATTTATTAAATTATAAAAAAGAAAATCTTTATACTATAAATCAAAATGTAAACATTTTTTGTAGTTCTTTACACGTGAGAAGTCTGCTTGTAGCAGTGAAACCTTTGGGTGTGTTCAAATTATTTTTCTTGACTAGTCTGGTTGAATTTTGGATTTGGGATAATTTTATTATAAATCAAAAGTACTAACTAATCATAAGATAGCAAGTCGTAGATATCTTTTGTCTCATAATGCTGCATTATTATAAAAGTAATAAATCAAAATGCTATAATTTTACAAGAGATGATTAATATGATAATAAACAAATTAGCTATATTTAATGTCAATTTAAAAAGTATAAAAATTATTCTGTATGTTTTATCTTGTGTTCCATATTGTCAATAGATTGGTGAATAATTTGGTAAATGTGATATTTAAGAAACAAAATAATAACATTGGTGGTCGAGAGGTCAGTGACAGCTGCTTTACAAGCAGTTGTCCCGAGTTAGCGGGTTCGCTTCCCGACTGATGCTATGACACATGAGAAAAAAAATAATAATAACATTAAATTATGTGTGAAAATAAGAATTTTATAGTAACAATGAAGATATAATACCATAATGATTTAGAGAACATCAGCTTTTATATAAATGAATAACTAAAAAAATCATTAATTTAACATCAGCATGTTTACTTTAATCAAAAAAAGAAAACGTATAATTTTAGTTTCAAAAATGAAAATCAAAAAGATAACTTATAAATAAAAAAATATTTGAATACTGGTATATATAATGTATATTACTGAATTTTTAGATGTAATTAGAGGGGATTTGAACATATAGTTTCAAACTTCCTTCAGCTATCCACTCCATCTCATATAAGAGATATACATGACCACATATATGCAAAAAAGATTAACGATCTCCACTGTACACATTTTGTGCTGAACTAGCACCCATCAGTTGGTCCAGATCATCATCTCCCACTGGATCAACTTATGAGTGCTGGTTCAGCATGAAATACGTATATTGGAGATCGTTGATCTTTTTTGCATATATGTGGTCATGTGTATCTCTTATATGAGATGGAGTGGATAGCTGAAGGAATCTTTAAAATTTGTGTTCAAATCCCCTCTAATTACATTTAAAAATTCAGTATATGCATCATACTAGCATTTAAATATTACAGATTCTGCCTGAATTCTGTCCATCCCTCTGCTGTATATTTAAATAGGTACATTAAACTTTTATATATTAGGGATCAGTGACTTAAAGTCAACATGGAGTATGACATTGTTAGCACCAACAAGGGCTTTGAGAGTTCCAGCATCAGATTTTCAATAATATGGATGACCGAAGAATTGGAGGGTAGAGATTGAAGTTTGTCCATTATTTTGAAGATTGCCATCTTAATATAAACTGAGCACTGATTATATATATGTGTGTGTGTGGGAGATGATCTGGACCAAATGATAAGGGCTGGTTCAGCTTAAAATATATATACTGGAGATCACTTATTTTTTTCACATGTATGTAGTTATGTGTATTTGTTATATAAGATGGAATGTACAGCTAAAGGGAGCTTGAAAATTTGTGTTCAAATCTTCTCTAACTACAAATAAAAAAAATAGAAAATATTAAATAGGCAAAATGCAAACATTAAAATTCATGAATCTTGGAATATCACATGATAATGTTTCCTGGAAAATTTAAACTATATAGTAATCAAAAATGCTTATGAAAGTAACTAAAGCTACTTAGTTTTTAAAATTTATCATCGATATTTAATAGTTTCACTTGTATATATATATATTTCAAGTTGTTTTTTTTATTATCAGTACATCTTTCACTTTAGCTATATCATATTTTAATCACCCATCAGCATATAATTCATAACAACTCCACTATGGATGCATTATGAAACACCCATAATTTAACTTCATTAATAATTTTTTTTTTTTAAGATATTCTTAAACACCATATATATATATATATATTATAATGCTATTCAGTAGCGGTACATTTCATTTGAGCCGGGACCGTTTAATAGACTTTTATTTAAATGGTGTAAATCCCCTCTTTTATAATAATTTAAAAAACAAACAAACATGGGAATGGACCGGCCCTTCAAGCAGAGAAGTAGAATACCATTGATAGATGAACCATCAATGGTACCTATAACCAGATCTAGGCTATACACATCATAACCTAGGATCACCTTTCCAGGCTATAGCACTTCTCGAATGCTAAATCAAACACCCTACATCCAAGCATTTTATTTGTTTTGAGTATAAACTCAGGCACCATCTAACTATATAAGCTATATAGCCAGCATGCTCGGATTATAGGCCACGAACCTAGCACTTGAAATATCCCATGACCAGCTCACACTCTGTCACAGGGTCCAGCATATTTACTTAACACATAAAATAATTCTATATTAATTAATTGGTGATGCAGTGAAAAGAATAAGAGAAAATAAACAAAATAACAATTAAGACAAACATTAATATTTAATTATTTATGCACACATATATTTAACATAATATAAAATAACACAATAAATTTTACATAAGAAAATATAAATGACTTTAGGCTATAGTTATAATAGTCTGTTAATTGAAGTTCATTCATTTAAAATAAAGAGACTAGACTGTGATCAGAATATATTTTAAAATATCTTTAACTAGGTTTTAATGATTGTCAGTTTCCAACCAGATGGCTTTTTGGTTTCTATCAATGGTTCCATGGCTTGTTTTCCATTCTTTGTGTTGACAATGGGAGAGTTGTGGCATTTACTTTCAATCTACACACTGAGTCAGGCAAGGGTGTTGTTTTTCTTTTTGTTGAGGGTTTTGGGGCTTGTAGCCCAGCTAAATATCCTAAAGTTGTCTAGCAATGCATGTTGATAGATCTGCGGCTTTTGCATGGATGTTAACTGCAGCAGTAATTGACTGGTTTACTACTGCATTCTGAATATCTGGTTGTTTGGATTCTGCATTCTGTCCAAACTGATGAATGATCTAGCAAATTGCCGCCTGACTGTACAGCAGTAACACGAACCTAATAACAAATTGATGACTGGAATAACTTGATCACAAAATGCAGAATCAGACTGTATATCATAAACCAAACTGTATAACAATAGAGAGAGTGATTTTATATACTTTTTTTCTCCTATTGTTTTAATTTATCGTTATTTTAATTTTGATCTTAACTTAAATCTGTCTTTTAATTAATTTTACATTTCTTTAATTAATTGATTTTTAAATTTGCCTTAATCTTAATCCGTTCAGATTCATTTAAACAATCTTGATAAGATAGTTTAGTTGTTTTTTTTAATTAATACAATTTAATCAGTAATCTTATAAACTAATTAATTACATTTTTCAAAGATTTACAAGCATTTTATTCTTACAGACTAAATATTATATACGTTTTTCTTTACAAAGAAAGAGAAAAAGGAAAGATTTCCCCTTGACTTGCTAAGAAGTTCTATTCTAAAAGAAAAATATAATGCAGTACTTTTATTTTTGCAAAACTTTGTTTTAAAAATCTTAAACCTAAAAAAAAATTATTTTTTAAAAAAAAAATTATGAAACATATAATGCTATTCAGTAGCAGTACAATATATATGATATATTTTGCGAGTTCGTGTATGATTTTGATTACAAATAGACTGACATTTCGACTTGATCACACAAACCATCAACTGAGTGATGAATAGAATACACCCGGGTCTCCTTTTACGCGGACTTATTTAACACAATTTTGAAGTTACGCGATTCGTGTTTCACCGGAAGTCGAAATCCGATATTGCGCTATTACTTTAAATAATAAATTTCGCGCACTTACGTTATATTGAAAGTAATAGCACATTATTGGAATTCGACTTTCAACTTAGTAATTTCAATATTTTCAGTGCTTTATAATAGTAAGATTTTATGCAATAATGAAATTAAAATCATGATTTCCACATTTTATGTATACACACATTAAATTTTACAAGATTATAACATAAATTTATTCAAACATTGTGCGTGTTAATTTTGCATTTTAAATCACATTCTGTCTTTGCTTTTTAAAAAAGAACGTTTAATCAATTATTAATCATTTACTGTCCGCAAGTTTATTTTTAAAAGGTCAGTAATAGCAGTGGGCACAATTAAATTTGACAATTAAAAATTAAAATCTGATTTTTAATTGTAATTAACAATTTAAAAATTACTTATGGCGACTTGAAATTTGATTTTTAAACGGAATTGAAAATTAAAGACAAAATTAAGAATTTAATTTTTAGTTGTTAGTTTCATAAACAATTAATAAAATCATCGCTTCAAAGATTAATTACTAATTACGTTGTCACCAGAAAACCACTGTCACAACATGAGTGTGAAGTTGGCGCTAGTTGTTTGCAAACGAACGTGTTTTTAGGAAAATAGCTATAATAATTAAAACGGGTATAAAAAAATGTCAATTACTGTACTGTAAATTATACATAAAAATATATTATTTTGAATAAAATTAAATATTATAGTTAAAAAAAGTTTGTCTTGTATCAAATTTTTTCAAATTTGAAATTTTTTATTAGTCATATTTTATTTCCTTATTTTTTTTTTTTTGCGCAAATTTTAAAGTAATTTTACGTTGGTGCTTTGCTTTTACGCAAATTTTGAAAACTCACAGACCGCATCCCCCCTTTTTCAATGTAAGTTACGTCTATTTTTGCACGATTTCGTTTGCGCGTGTTTTCTAAGGAACCTATCTATCGTGTAAAACGAGACCCAGGTGTATTATAAAGACAGTTGTAAAAGCACTGTAAGTACTGGTTTATAACAATGCTCAAGTTTCGATAATTAAAAAACGCAAATATACAAAATTGAAAAAATAACAAAAATCCTCAGAGTAAAATGTTTTTTAAAAACTCTTCCAAATAAAAGGAAATTTGCATGTGTCATCACATTTATTGATACAATTCTCAATGGCCTCTCTGATCTTACATTGGTAGTTTCAACTTCTGGATAAGATCCTGGTATTAGAAAAATCAATATTGTGAACTGAATCCATAACGTGGTGTAAGAGTATTTGCTTAACTGCATTAGAATGTTCATCTCTTCTAGTACTGATGCAATGATTGCTTATACCTACATAAGAAGCTTTACAAATGCCATACGAAATGTCATAAACTCCATGAGTCTCAAGTGTCTCTTGAGGTTTATGGAGTTTATAAAATTTCACGACTTTCATCATAACAGTAATAGAAGAAAAGCAACACTCATCATCGCACTCTCATTCCATGTTATAGAATCAGGCCACAATATTGATTTCATCTAATACCAGGATCTTATCCTGACATTCACTACCAATGTAAGATCAGAACAGTCATTGAGATATTAAAAATACCAAATTATATCATAAACATGATGATACCTGCAAACTTCCTCCTATTTGGAATTTTTTAAAAAACATTATTCTGAATATTTTGATTTTTCCAATTTTGTATACCTGTTTTTTTCTATTAACGGAACTAGTTTTTACAGCGCCTTTACAACTATCTTTATAATATTCTATTCATCATCCAGTTGATTGCTTCTGTGATCAAGCCGAAACATTGGTATATTTATTATTAAATTCATACATGGATGAGTCCATAAAATATATCATTTACATTTGTAACCCGTGAATTTTTTTTTATCAATATATATATATGAACAATATTATATACTATTTAACACTACAAAAATAAAGCCCATTAAATAAAAAGGTTGAATAGTCAATATTAAATGCTGTAAATAAATATTTAAAATTTAGAGATCAAAATATCATCCATGAGTCAAATTTCCATATAGTTTTATTAACTAAGAATCAATCTCAATTATCCCCCAATTTAATAATTATGACCAAACCTTGCATACATTTCATCATCATATTATATATAAGTTGCAATTTTTTATTGCTTTTAAAAAATTATATATTTGAAAAGTGTATGTATTTAAAAACAAAATAAATTTACTATTTACAAAAAAACATTTATTAACAAAAAAATTTTCCATTAGAAAATTATTTTAGTTATTAAAAACATGAATCAACAGAAGCACCAATTTAAAATACTCGATCATGATATTGGCCATCATTTGTCTGGTTTGGAGGAACTGGCTTACCTTGGCTAGCTGAATGGGGATTATTAGGCTGTGCTCTTCTACGCGGTGGAGCCAAATATTCAAACATTGAGGTTGTATGAGCAGATAACATTTTACTAAGATCACAAGGCATAGGATCAGTCCAAAAAAAGTCATGATTAAGGGCATTATCACTATCAATCCTTTTACTTGGATCTAAAGTTAATAATTTATCCAAAAGATCTAAGGCGTAAGGATCTTTTACATAGGCTTTGAGGCGTTCTTTAACCTTTCTCTTTTGTCCTTTTGGAAGTTCTAATTTATGATATAATTCTAATTTTTCAACTTCCGGCCAAACTTCTAAAGTAATTGATCCACACAGTTGGCTAATAAGAGTCAGTTGGTGTTGCTCAGCATTTCCTTGCATGATTGGACTTCGGGTCCACATTTCAGCCATAATACAACCAGCACCCCATAAATCAATTGGTGGACCATAGTTTCTTTCACCAAGCAATAATTCTGGAGGCCGATACCATAAAGTAACAACGCGATTGGTATAACGATTTGGCTGTCCTTTGCTAATACTAAATGCCCGAGCTAATCCAAAATCGGCTAATTTTAGTACTCCATTTTTTGTGATTAAAATATTGGCTGCTTTCATATCTCTGTGCAAAATTTTATTACTGTGAATAAAATATAATCCATTTAATAGTTGTTGAATTACTTTTTTTATCTCACCTAAGGAAAATTTTACATTAACATTGCTTAGAAGACCAGCCAAATCATGTTCACAGAAATCAAATACTAAGTAAAAAGTACTCTTGTATCGATTGAAAGTTGTTGCTAAAAAAAAAAACAAGAAAAAATAACATAAGTGAAATAAATAAATACAGATGAAAAAGCATTATAACTATTTATTAATAAATATATTAAAACATTTTTCTCAACATTATTAATGCAAGCTATATATATTTGAATACATATATATACCTTTATTTTTTTAAATACACATTTGCATATTTATAAGAACAATGTGAATGTATACCAAGATAAGTGTCACATGCTTAAGTAGTGCTACCTAATATTTTTTTTATATGTATATATTTAAATCTTACATATTTTGATATTTTTAATCTATATAAATAAAAATGTAAATGTTCGTTTGTTCAAAATCTTAATTCTCTGAAAGTTCTTCACCAATTGCTTTGAAATTTTGACACAACGTTGCATTCCAATAGTGTGTGTTTTTATATATCTACTATTTATATACTTACTATTATATAGATGTCACATCTGTGACAAGTAAAAACATGGTTTTGAAAAACAGCGCTATCTGTTAAAAGTAACACACTCTATACTAAATATTTTACGATTCCATTTCAATGTTTCTGATTGCATTGTTAAATTGAATTTTCATAGATTTCGATTTATTTTCATTTTGATTTAATTATTGTTTGAATCAGACCAAGCTTCGCTCTGAAGAATACGTTCATTTGCAACATGCAGTTGTAAATGACAGGCAGTCCACATCATATGCATGAGTACGCTAAAGATGCAATTGTGTATGTTCGTCGCTACAAGTGTCCTGACCTAATTTGATTGGCGTTTTCAATCACCATCAACAAAGCTCAGGGCCAATCTTTAGAACTGTGCGGTTTAGATCTAGACATAGATTACTTCTCACATGGACAATTATATGTTGCATGTCCTAGAGTCGGCAAACCAGACAATCTCTATATCTGCACAGACAATGGAACAACAAAAAATACTGTATACCCACAAGCATTGTGAAATTAAACATATTAGAAACATGCACTTTCTCTTTTCTTTCTTTTCCATTTAACCAGACTGAGCCACAGCAACGCATGGCCGGGTATGGCTAGTTAGATATAAAATAGCAAAGGAATTTTTAAATGTCTGCAAGTTTAACTTTTTCAGAATATAATGTAACAATGCATGGTGCTGTAATACCATTAGGATTCTATAATTTAGTCTTCACTTTTGTTCAGGAACAGCCAATTGAAAAAATGGTTAACAGTTAATAAATCCATAAGAGAGAAAAACACAAAAGCAACAGCAAAATCAACAACTTTGAAACATCAAAATTTAGCTAGTATCCAGTTGGCAAAAGTTCTTACAAGATGTGTGTCTAGAAAAACTCAGAATCAATTGCAAATGTCTTTCTCTAAGGTTCTCTCGATTATTTTGAAAATCAGTAAAAAACTGTTTCAAAGACAAAAGCTCTATTAGTATTGCTATAGGAATTCACTAAACAATTTATCAAGAAAGATTTGTGAATATTTTAGATACTTCAAAGTATTCATAGCCAAGTAAGATTCTATTAGCTGAAATAGAAGCAGTTTTATATATAGATGTGACATATCCATGGGAGATAATCTCAGTCATGTAGGCGAAAATAAATAACCATCATCATCATCATCAACCATTATCAATCCATGTCACATACTCTTTTAGCAAATATATTTAAAATAATTATATAATATTTTATAAGCACTTAAATTTTACTCAATATGTGAAATGATTTCTGTTTGATAAGTGGAATGATGTGAAGAAACAACTATAAAAAATTTCTTAAAATATAACCAACAAATATTTATTTACAGGAATTCAAAACAAAATTACAAATAATCCATATTTGAGTCCAAATAGTCAAACGTTTTACAATATCACTTCTTCAAAAATGTACCATGTTTTATTAAAATAAGTTCCATTGGATTAAACAAAAACAATCCATTATATTGAAGTAATTTTCTATTATTTATTTAGTACAAAGTTCTCATTTATCAATTCATTCATACAAAGATAATAACCTTCATGTAAGTAGTGTCCCTTTTATGAATATTTAGCACCCTTAATAATATTAGCTTACCAATCCAGCAATGAAGTAATTACAAGACAGAATTGTCTATTTATGCTTAAAATAAACTTTAAAATTTTTAAATTATTTATCACATTTAGTCCTGATAATTAGTAAAACTCAAATAATAGGAATTACACATTTACAATGTAATATTCACATTTAAGCCAACCAAGAATGCTATAGAGGTAAGGTAGAATTCCTCAATACCTTGATAAAATCACTAAAAATGCTAGATAAAACCATGGTAAAATCTTTTGCATATTTTATTAAACATACTATAACTACAAACAAAACCAATCTTCAATAAAAGTAAGATAAGGCAAAGTAAAAGTATGATGGCATAGATCATAAGACACACCTACTTTTGAAGGTTAATAAAGGATGCAGGGATTTGGCACTAGTCAGGAAAAATGAGAATGTGCATCAGGGACAAAATACTAAATAGGAATTGCCTTAAAAATAAAAAGCCTAATCTACAATCCCTAAAAATATATACTATGAGCATGTAAATGCTAGCAAGGCAACAAATAATAAGAGATAATGCTACCATCCCTTTTGAAAAATGAGCTAGCAAAATAATGGAGACTAATACCACCATCGTTACATAAACTGGCATATAAAAGCACTCGGAAAATGAGAAAGAATAAATCTAATATCTCTAACAAAAATACAATAGCCAATAGACATGATAAATAATAATTAATGCCAAATATGGCTCTATTAACATTAGGCAGTAAATAATTGTAAAATAAATCATATAAATATACATCTTATTGAGCTTACAGTATAATATACCTTCATAAATAAATTATTCATATTTAAAAAGGGAAACACATACTACTTTAAATTATGTAAATATGATCAAGTACTAATCCGAAAACTTTAATATCTAATATTGCAAAATATAGCATATAATATGAAAATAATATTTGCATAATAAACCACATAAAGAAAAATCATAATACAAATAAATTCAACCATTTTATCATCAAATAAATAAATAATGTCTTGCTGCTTCCTTCTTGAATTATCCATTAAACTTGAATATGAAGAAGAATGTTGGAAATAACATCTTGTGAGCAGCAAACATATCCATTATATAACTATGATATTAAAATCTATAGTACAACTATTAAATGTGGAACGCACTTCTTTTGCATATCCTTAGTAAATTTAAAATAGTTCTGTTAACAAATATATGACAAAATTTATGGCGTTCATTAAATAATCTTAGTAAGATTTCAAATAACTCTGCTAGCAAGTATAGGATAAAATTTATAGCTATTCATTAAATACATTAATGGGTTTAAATTATAATAAATGTTCATAATACTGCAGTAAATATATCGTGAGTACTTGAATTCAGGTTTTTAAATTAAACCATTATACAAATTATTTAAATTCATAATAGTAATGTAAACATTATACAACAAACTATTTCTGGTAAATGACATTTATCAAATATTAAATATTTGCAGGAGAAAATATTTAATTCAAATATCAGATCTGCAATCTCAGCAGTCTCCATAGTAACACATAGAGGAAAGAAATAATTTGCAGGTATAAGACATTTTGCAAGTGTTTAATAATCTTTAAATGTAGAAAAGTTAGTTAAATTTATTAAATATAATGTCATTTTTGCAGGTAAATTTATATTTGCAACATTTTATTAGCAGTTCAAAGGTAAAAATGGAAATAGGCTGTTTTTCCAATAATAATAATAATGTAATGTCTTTTAGTTGATATTTTTTTGTAGGTTTTAATCATTGTTAAACTTCTGACAAACACATATTTGCTATATTAATAAAGAATTTTTATTATGAATTAGTCTATTTACATAGGCAAATAAATTTGTGACAATTTGGCCGTACCCAATTTTTTTTTAAGAAAATATCAAGAAATGATTAATATTTTCTGTAATGTTTTTGCCAATAAGACAATAAAATATTCAATGACAATTTTAATTATAACACAGAAGTTCTATTGGATTAGGATATTAACAATGGTTTTAAAATTACGATAATGGTAACAGTAATAATCTTTGAAGTTTTCCAATATAGTAAACTTTAAAATATTCTAAACATTGTAACAACAAAAGGAACTAGAGTTCCTTTGATGTTTCAGTTCTGAGAAATGTGTCAAAATATGTTAAATTGCCCTAACATACTAAGCTAGAAAAATAATAAGTTTAAATAAAATTACACTTTTAAATTTCAGAAGTGTTTTTAAAATTCAACTGTTACAAGCAAAAATAAAATTAAAACTGATTGAGAACCTTAATCAGGTGACAATATCACCTACTTATACTATTAGTCATGTGACCATTTTACCAGACTGTTTATTAATCTTTTAACATACAACTTCTTCCCTGATTAGTTCAAATCATTAACCTATTTATCACTAGGGAAGGGTTGTTTATCAAAAATTATCTAATTAAATATTCAATTTTACAATAAATCAATGTTTCTTAAAACACTTCATGGTTTAATTTAAATAATTAAAAAATTACAAAAGACCAAGATAAAATAAAAATATTACATAATTAAAAATTTGTTATATCTTTAACAAATAAAAAATTAATACAATTTAATACATTTATTTATTGGTTTTAAATCTAGACAAATATCTAAGAATAGATTTTAAATTTATTTTAAGAATATTTTAAAATAAATAATATTAAATAAGTATAATATTTATCATTTACACATACATTCATTCTGCCTTATAAGGCAGCTGAGAAGACCATGGTGTTTCTTGATCTTAAACTCAGATGTAAAAGGCCAATAAACTCACCACATTTGCTAATGCGTGTTGGTGAGCAGCCGATCCATGTTCATATACTATATGAATAATCACATAGTAATAACAGCTGCAACGACAAGAACGTATGGAGTGGACATTAGGAATTTGCCCTGCTTGGTTCCTTTAAGGCTTCTAAGAGAAATCACAGGGTCTCCTTTCAGTTAATAGCAAACTCCTTTCATTCACTCAATATTCATTTATTCATTACTTTAAAATTCTAACTTTAATTATTAGCTTTATTAAACTCTATTTAAATAAATTTAACATATTCAACTAAATATTATGTTTTAACATTAAAATGAGTTAAAATATTATAGCTTTAGTTTTAAACACCAGCAAACCAAAAATATAGAGTTTGAATCTGGTTTCACAACCTTAAAAATTAATGTAAGCTTTTGAAAACATTTTGACAATCAAATTAAAACTAAATTAGCATTATTAACTTAAAATTGCACTGTTCATCATCAACATTAACAGTGGTTTAAATATTTAAAGACTTTAGTATCTTAAATATTTATTTAAGTTAATGCTCTTACTATTAAGGTTGTATAACATTATTTTACAGCTGTATAACAAATAAAATATTAATATAATAGCTCTTATATGTACAATTATGGCATTATAAAGTATTAGCAATAGTTTATTCTTAACAAAATTAGTTAAATAATTTTTATTTTTTTAGGTGTCTTGGCACAAAATTCGACTTAACCTTTAACTTCTGCCAAAGCTAAAAGTTATAATATATATATTTTTTATTTCGATGAACTATAGTTTTATATGAAACGTAAAAAGAAAATATATCTTAAACTCTCTTATATTTCAAAAAGTATAAATATTCTATAACATATTTGTGTTACATAAACATGTGTTTGTGTTTAGTTTCAATAAGTGGAGATTGATGTACAATCACCTATTTAATTTAAAAAGAATTAATGTTAATTGAAAACCTATTGAATTAAGCAGAATGATATTTTAAATGTTTATTTGTCATATATATATTTTTTGATTTTAATTTACATCCATTTGTTAATACATTTTGAATACATTTAACTAGTTAATGGTCCTGAAGCCATATTAAATTTTTAAAAAAAATGCCATGAGACACAATTTTCGCAATAACTTCAGTTTTAATAATATTAGAGAAAAAAACTTTACATTGCTAGAAACTAGAAATATTAAGAAAAACAATAAGGCTAAGACAAATAGTGATTACAATTTAAAAATATGGAGAAAAAACAAATTTCAACATCCAAAATAATTATTACTTTATTGTTGGTTCATAATTTCTAATTTATCATTAATTAAGTTTAAATTCCTCATAAAATTCTCAGTCAAACCATATAAAATACTTCTTACCTGAGATAATCCATAGCTTCAGAATCTCCAAAACTAGTCACAAAAGAATTCTTTTTTATCTTGTACCCCAAAAATAAATCTCAAAAGTGTCTATAAGAAAAAGATTCATCCTAATAAAAGATACAAAATATATCATGTCCAGAAGGTGGATTTGCATTTGTCAACATAGCAATTGGCCTCTTATCTATCTAAATCTAGAAATTTTAGGCTACTGTCTACATCAATAATAAAATGAGTTTGATCTCTTCATTTTATATTTTTTGCGTACACCACTGATGCTATCTTGTTATATTTATTGTCCTACAGAAATAAAATTTATTTGCATATAGCTCATTTGCTAGCTATAGACTTGAAAATAATGTGATGCAAGATATGGCAAAACTATTGACTCCACAGCGTGAGTACCAAGGCATAGGCAAGAATCAGAATTTGATTCTTTGCCTGCATACAATTCCATGTGGCATATACATAACCATTGTGGCTATCACCATACACTCACCAATTGAAATTTCTCTTTATTCATTTTAAGTGTTTATATTTTCACATGGTACTATGCCCGGTAAATTTTGTGATTGCTTTATCAACTGCAACTCTTCTGAACATCTGTCTTAAAATTTACATTGCACTGCTCTATATATGTAAATCATTACTTCATGCAAGTGCAAACACAAATACACTAATACAAATATAAACACATTAATAAATAATTAAACCTTTGGAAAATCATCATGTCTATAAAATAAGGTTGCCTCAAACTAGGATCAGAGTCCCAAAATTAATTGTACATAAATCACTTTTGTTATATTTGAATACAAATTTATATACTATATAATAATGAGCATAAATGATTTAATATTATATAATTTATATACTACATAGACACACCAATATAAACACAAACACATTAATAAATTATACCACTTATCAAATAATTAAAAAAAAATTTAAAATACTATTCAAATAATTAAAAAATTAAAATTGAATATTTACGATTGATATTCCGCAATTACATTTTTATCAGTTGCAGGCCTTGAAATGCGAATCATCAGCATATTTTTAATCTATTTTAGTAATGAATCTGGCTGATAAAGCAATTCTGCCATTGTCATCTTTGTGTAATCTATAAACTGACTAGAAAAGAAAAAAATTAAATGCACATATTAATAAAAAAATTAATAAAAAATTCAAATTTTATTAAATTTCAACTTGTGATATGCCATTTTAAAAAGGGATTTAAGCAGCATCGAATGCCGGGATTTCAGTTGAAGTCATGCTTATAGTTTTCACGCAATTTAAAAAAGAAAACAAAATTTCAACTGTAATGATATATATAAATATCGTTACATTAATTTAAAATAAAATCTTAAAGTTCGCAAATAAAAATAAGTGTATTAAAAAGTAAAAAAAACTAAACGCTAAAATTAAAATGTTTGTATAACGTATATATTCGCACAGATGCTAAACTTTAAAAATTTTTTTTTTCATAAACAAAAAAAAGTATTTGAATGTACAAGATTTAAATATAAAAATATTTTAATAAAGAAATAACGTAGGTAAAAATAAAAACAGGTATTAATTAATTCCTGTAATCTGTAAATGGAAATGATTGTTTATTAATTGAAAAGCAAGCTAGCTTTAGGGCTCTTGTGTAATTAAAAAGTCAGATGAAAATTAGATAAGAGAATAAAGAGAAATTAGTTTGACCAATGGAAGCACCAAGCCTCAGCCCGGACCTGAATGAAAAGGATGGATTAGTGACGTTTTGTTGGTTGAATCTGTGTGGATACTATAAAAGAAGAAATACAGTTTTCCTGAGAGTTTTCTGGCTTTGTTTTTTTGAGGGTCGTGATAGGACGCACATATCACACACTCTCTCTCTATTTTAAAAATGAACTGACTGTGATACCAAAAGGAACCAGCTAATGCTACCTCCGGAACATCTGACCGGGTTTTCAAATAAAGACTCCGTGGAAATTTACATCAAGAGCAGTGATTCTTCTACTGTAAGCTATTGACATGAACTCTAAAATTTAAAAATAATTAAGAACTTTCATTCAAGCTTATGAACTTCTATCTGACTTTTAAGTTTAAAATCAATTGATAATGTTTAATTTTATATGTTTTGCTTTTGATAAAAATCATTTCCATTTTTTTTTCTTATTGTATAAATTTTAAATGAGGAAATTTAAGTTGGGTATAGACGTTGCATAGATTCGTTAGCGGTTAATTATGTTGCTGTTTCATAGTCGATTGGAATATATAAGTCATCAATGTCACTGCGGCATCTTACGATGAATGCTAGTGGGTTTTTTGTATTCCCTATGCAATTGACATTATCGATGATTTTGTATTTTGATCGGTTGTGTTTATTTTGAGATGTTTTTGACCACGGAATCTGTGCAGCCGATCTATACTCGACATTATAAAACAAATTGTATAAAATTCATCTGTGCGAACGTAATTAAATGTTAAATTTAAGTCGGGCGTGAATGGCTGTATAGATTTGTAAAGTTATATATATAGTTTAAGGGAGGGTAATCTTAGGTTATTTGTTTCGTAGTTGAATTAGCTCAATGGATTGGATATATTTGTGTAATTAGTAGATGTAGTATGAGATCCGCTATGGGCAGGATTGCATATATACGCCACACACCTTCTGTTTGCCTATGGATGGGTTTGTAAGTCGGCAAAGGACCACAGTCCATTCCTATGGAGTTTTTTGTTTATTGTTCTACTCGCCAACAGATGTAGCATTCCTGTTGGTGGAGAGACAATGTCTTCTCTAACTCTACTTACTGTTCAGATGTACATTCCTGACAGTATAGTATTTTGTGTTGTCGTATTTTCATGCTACATTGAATACATAAATGTATCAGATGGATTGGCACCGGTTCGACTGCGAACTTTTTGGCCTAAGGTTAAATAAGGGAAAGAATATTTTCTTGTCAAATGCAGATCTATGTAGTCTATTCATACTCGACTCACTAAATAAATATTAAACTCCTTATTGCAATCTATTTAAATGTAAAATTAAAGATTAATGTAAAAATCTAAAATGTTAAACTTATTCCTCAAATTAGAATGATTTTAGATGTGCGTAAATAAATATTTTTATGTGTTAATTTCTGGCAGTGGCTTTTATTTTTTTATATTTAAGATATAAAGTTATATTTTATAATCTCTGCTGTTCCACTGAGCTAGTGACTTGGGCTAACGATCTGAATATATAAATAGTGGAATCTTAACAGCGCGTATCTGCCTACTTTATAAATTTTTCTAGGCTCAAATGCCTAGATGGCGCCTGTGTAGTGCAAATTGCGGTAGATTCGATCTCCACTTCTTTTCGATCGTTACACAACAAATCAGCTGCTGCTAATGGATGACACCCTGCAAGCTCAACCTGTTAAAACATATAAATTTTTTTGGTTGCCATTTAATTTCACAATGCAAATTTATTGGCTAATAGTATTTGGATGAGACGATATTCACTAATTGATTATATCACATAATTCATTTGAAGCACATAAAAAATAATTCAGAAAACAAAACCACAAGATAGGTAAGAAAGTTTAATTATATAACAATTTCGTTGTATTGAATTTAATGTTTATTATCTGGCCAGATATAATTTTATACAGCAATAAATTAATTGATTTGACATTCTTAAATATTTAATAAGTAATTAGAAGCTTACTGTAATTATATTGTTAGTAATCACTGCTTCCTCTCAGGTTATTTATTATCAGTAATCGGATAAATTATTCAAACCTCATTCACTAAATGACACTTCTAGTCTATCATATGGATTATTTCACAGTTCGATATTAAAATATTATCATCCCTTTATTTCTCAATTTTATTTAATGAAGAGGACTGAACTAATGTTATTTTACTTATATTTCCTAGCTAACTTACATGTACCTAATAGTATACAGAACTTAAGTTTATGTTTCGACTCCCTCAAGATACATTTATATGCACAGATATTGATCATCAGCCTTAAGCACCAATTTTTATGCAATGAGAGAGGACATATAAGAAAAGTACAAATAGACTATTGGTATAGCAATTTCCTATACTAGCTCAATGTTATCTATGTAAAATAATAACTCTCAGGGAGAGTGATATTTAGACTTCATTAGAAATAGACACAGAATATTATTAATTTTATTAATATTCACTTATTATTTTTTTATAATTTAATGAAATGATTGATTGCTAACTAGGTAATTTTAAAAGCAAATCTATTTTAGAGAAGCAAAATAATAATAATAATAGATTAGAAAACTGATCCTTTTCCCTGTAACATATTATAAATTTCCCTCCAGCAAATATGAATAATAAGAATATTAAAAAAAAAATTCTAATAATACAAAAAAAGAAAAGCTATCTATATAATTAATCCTGTAGAGTTCTATTTTTGCCATTATTTGACTATGGTTTAAGTATAATCTTTATACATTTAACTAATTATATACCCCATCTCTTTATTCATTTGGATTTCGCATTTCTGTCTGTGAATCCTTATATACAAGCACATACATAGATATGCCTTTTCACATCCATTAATAAATAAAAAAAGGCAAACGTTCATAATTGGTCATAAAATTAATACTACAAAAAACATAAAAAAATTATAATTAAAATAAAATAAAAAATTAACAAATTCTTCATCTGAATTCCCAGGAATATAACAATAAAAAAAGTAATCTAACTGATATGAGTAAATTTAAAGTCTATCTTCTCCTGTTATACTCTTATTGAACTTTCCGGCACAGGCAACTCCTACATAAATAACTCTTCATTTCTTTTAAGGGGAACACCGTTTGCCAAACAGATGATCCTGCAGCAGACAGATTGGAATAGAAACAACATGATTATATAGTTATTGTGGATAATGAGTCTGTTATACACTGATAATCTCTACTCCATGTTTTTTTTTATTGTTCACTTAAGATTTCATCCATGATATATTTTGTAGTGCACAGACTACTTATTTCAATTCTTTATGTTTCTAATCAACCATTACCGATTAAATGCTTTCCAAAACTCCAGGTCCCTTAAAGTTTTACTTTTAAGGTTCATTTTTAAAACAACACGAAATGCAGTTGAGGTGACTTCCAGTCTATTCAAATTCAAACTTTTCTTCTTATAAGTCTTTTTCATAAAAGAAAATGCTGACTCCTTATGCAGGTGGCCAGTATTCATCCCTTATCTTCATTTCATTCTTATACCAAAAAAAAACTAATACAAAAAATATTTCCATTGCATGCAGAATATTTTTAAATAGCCTGTAATTAAATTTTTTCTAATAAATCAATAGCCAACGAAAGGCAAATCTTGTACCTGAAATCAGTACAAGATTTATTTTACTTTGATTAGATAAAATAAAAAAATGTATATGTAATTAATCCATTCTTGGATATTTATATACTTTTCTATTTTCTTACAGAAAAGACATTTTATTATTTAACATTCCACATACTACTTAACAAAAAAAATGATTATATACCAGTACTAATTAATAAATTATTAATGTAATTACATTTAGTATGTGACCCAAAGATTTTTCTAAAAATAATAAACTAAAAAAAAAAAAATTGCATCATCTTTTCGTTCTCTTAAAAAAAATTTCAAATCTTCTTTTGTTTACATTAACATAAAAAAACATATAATTTATATAAAGTGTATATACCTCTTTTGATCCACAGACATATTTATACTTATTTTAAACCCTTTTACTTTCTTTCTTATTAAAGTTTATTCCACTTATTTTAACCTTGGTGAAGGGGTTCAAATTTTAATCCCCATTACACAAGTAAGTTATATGAAGATAAAAATTATATATGAATAGATTTGATGATTGATAAAGGTACAAATATGATAATCAATGAAGATGAGTAAAGGTAATTGCAATTAAATGTTAGCGTATTTTACTTTAAATCATTATTGATTAAAGTGAATATTATATTAAATCAGTATACAGTCATAAAAATCATAATCTTATTCAGCTGGTAATAGTGATATATTTTATTCTGTTACAAATTAGAATAATCTGCTTTAATTATATTTAAAGTTTGTCGATGTGGATTATAAATTCAGTTTAAATATTAAATTTTAATACTAATATTTGATTATATAAACACTAACAATCTTTCACATGCTTTGACAGTTATAGTCCTAGCTTTATTAAACTGAAGAATAATTGGATATGATAGGTCAATTGTGTTTGAGTAAGCATCAAATAGGAATCTACCATTTATTTTATATATTGTTATGATTGGATATTAAAAATCTTAAGATTATTTAATAGGATGATTTTATTTTATAATAATTTAAATTGGTGAAAGTAGAAAGATATGTTAGGGAAGTTAATACGAATATATTTATATTAATGGAATAGTATAGCTGAGTTAGTATTGCATTTGATTTTATATGATTGTAATTGGAAATCAATTATTGAATTATCTATTTAGTTAAATATCAGTGATATTTTAGATTTGTAGGACATATTAAAATTATTATCTAATCCATCCAAGAATTATTTCATTAAATATAAATAAAATAGTGTTTGACTTTTGGTATAAGTCTGTATTATTATAAAGTGTTTTGAGTTGACAATCCTTTGTCATTATTTTTATTATATTATAAATGGATTATAATAAGCGTAGATTGTTATTTATAAGATAATGATATTTGGTTTTATTGCTTTATCTTTAATCTTTTGAAAATAATGCTCATATTTTAGGGTAGTTTGAAATAATGATTTTGCTTGTTTTCTATTTGTTCTAAATGGTACTATTTGAATTCATGGGCTTACAACAAAGATTATTATCATTGTTTTATTGACTTAAGTGTTACACTGTTATTTATTGATTGATATTTACTTTAGCTTAGTTTATTATTTTCAAACTGTTACAAATGCCGCTATAATTCATGGGCATTGTTAAATTAGGATTGTTCTTCCTTGGTTCATATTTTTATTCTATTACAAATAGTGATCAATAATTAGGCTATGATTCAGGATACAATATGATCCATAATTTTATTCTGTTATAAATGGCATTCAACTTCAGAGTATATTTTTGTTTAGTTGTAAATGGTGACCAACGATTGGAATATATTTTCATTCAGATTATATTAAAGTTTTCATTTCCCATGGTCATTATAGTTATTCATTACAAATAGCTCTTAAATCTGTGAGGCATTAAAAGAGGAGGATACCCTCGTTTTTGTTCTGTTACAAATGGCCCACAATTCAAAAGGTATCATTAAACCAGGACCATTCTTTCATGATTCACATATTTATTCTGTTACAGTATATATACATTAGACAGAAAAAGAGAGAAGTGCTCCTGCTAGTGTGCTTATTTCTATATAATATTGAATGGTGCTTTGTTAACAAATACAGTACTATTTTATTCTGTTAATAATCAGAAATCACAAAATTATTAAAACTCGTAATTTTTATTTTATTTTTAAAAAGACTTACTTTGGAGTAAGTTATTTTGATGTTTAAAAAATTGAAAACATAAAATCAGATTTTTAATTTAAGCAGGAAAGCATATCAAAACAAAAGCTGGATTTTCAATCAAAGTATAAAGATGGCATATGCATAGTCAAAAGATGTCAGTGATAAATTACAATATAATATATGACGAAGTATGAAATGAAAGTAAGCAAGTAAGACTAAGGATAAATGCTAAAAAAAGACCTAAATGATGTTCAACAGCTTTCCAGAAAAAGAGAAAATAAAAAAAATAATAATGAATTAAAGGAACTAGATAGAAACCTAATGTAAAAAGTAATCTTGGAATTAAACTAATACTTAAAGGGACTATACTTATGAGTTTGAAAATAAGATTTTTAACACAGTTCTTAAATATGATCTGAGATTTGAATACTTGTTAAAAGGGCAATATAATGACTTTAAATTTACAAACCAAAATATGGAGATATATATATATATACTGGAAATAACAAGGATAAAGTGAAATACATGGGAGAGAAATCAAACAGATATCCTTGCCATTGCTTAAAAAACTAAGAGACTGAATTGGAATTGGGTTAGACCAATTGCTAAAAGCAAAAAAAAAAGATGGATTATTAAACAGTAGACCAAAATATTATAAAAAACCTAGAAAGAGATGATATATGTAAAAAGATTTGTTGGAGTGATATGAAGAAAAAAAGTTATAAATAAAAAAAAAACTTCATTAGAATTGGAGAGACTTCATCCTGTAGCTAATAAGTGATATCACATAAAATCCTTAAAATCTATCAAATGATTAAAACTGCTTTAAGAAAAGTTTTTTAGATATCCACACCCAAAAATCCCAGTTGCTAACATAGGTCATAGAAGAATCTACCCATCTTAATATATTGTAATAAACAATTCAACAATATTTTATAAAACAAAAATAGGTTTTCAGATTTTAAAAAATAATCATGAATCCAATATCTATTTCTTCATAATATATGACATGAGCAATTAAAATTGATCATTAATTTCAAAACCATCAAAGAAACAAATGGCTTAATTCCATACCCTCTTAAAACATATGGATAACAAACCCATGAAAAAATAATCCCTTAAAATGCAATTTCTGACAGAAACAGCCATTATCACTTGTAAATTAAACTGTAATAAAAACAAATTATAAATTGAAAAAATTACACTTAAAATCATAATTATTAGTGAAAACAATTATAAATCACTTATATACAAGAATATATTTTATACAATTTGATATTATTATTGTTATTTAATTGTGAATATGTTACTCTCATGGTAAACAGAAAAAATTAAAAAGATTTTGATAGTCATGAAAAATCTTTAATAAATACTTTTAGCAAAATTGACTCACCTTTAGTTCTGCAAATTTCAATAAGATTAACAACATTTTCATGTTTCAACAATTGAAGAATTTTTATCTCTCTCAATGCAGTGATTGGAAACTAAAAATAAATAAATATCCTTATTACTTACAGATAAAATAAAATAAAAGTCATAATAAACATAAAAATATCTTTATTCAAGTAATTTATATTAAAAATAGAAATATCAAGCAGTCTTTAATTATCCCATCATAAAACAGGAATAGTAAAGAAGAGTTATTATTTAGCAGCCCAAACAAATACCAGATGAGGAGTTAAATATTTTTCCATCTGTTTTTTTACTCTGTAGCCAAGAATAACTAAATTTAAATTGGCCAATTTATGCTGGATAGTTATTTATAGAAGCTAGTTATCCAAAAAAAAAAAAAAAATGACTCAAGCCTGATAAAAAGAACATGTAAACTCAGCCCAAATTCAAATATATCTTAAGCAGGTCCAGATGGCTATGTTATAATCACCTATGAAACTCTTCTTTCAAATAATTATGGTTTAAGATTTAAAAATAAAATTCAAAGTTGAAATTTTTTGAAATTCTTTTGCTTGAGTTTTTTTTTCTTCTGGAAAATCTGAAAATCTTATTATTAATTAAGAAATTAACACATTTCAATTATCTTTAATATTCTCTTTAAAAAGTAAAATGAATGTATTAGCATATATACAGTAATCCTGTAGAAATCACAATATTTGGTCTCAAACCTTGATATAGACATTGAAATTTGTGAATAGTAAAAAACTATAAAATGGCGATTTAAAATAAGCATATATATATAATATAGGTACTTCATATAATATTTTATGCACACAAATAAAAAAAAATAAAAAATAAAAAATTCAATAAATACCTATAAATTAGTATATCTAATTGTAGTTTTATTTTTTTTCTATCTTAATCCAATAGCTCTATATAATTTATCATCAATGCAGTAATTAAATCAATTGTTAAAAGGAAAAGAAATTACTGAAACAGAAAAAAAAAATTTCAAATTCTTTTAATTTTTTTTTTTTTTTAAAAAAAAAAATTGCAATGAACTGCTAAATGGAAAAAATATCTGGCTTGCATTTTAAGCACAAAAAATAAGTCATTAATTAACAAAAGTAAATTATTATTAGCATTTATTGCTTTTACTTATTGCCGTATAAAAATAAACATATACAATATATTAAAGATTTATATCATTATTAATAAAATTAATTAATAAAGTATACAATAGATAATAAAATTAATGATTATTTAAATTTTCAACAAGCTAGGTAATTTAATAAAAAAACAAACGGGTTTACAAGAGGAAATAAAGTTCCATTATAACTATTCACTTGAAATGTTTAAGTGTTCACATCACTCAGCGTTTGCTTATATAAATTTAAAAATTAGTTTATTTATTTTTTAATTAATTTCTAATTTTTTATTTATTTAATTTTTTTTTTTCAATCGTAGATAAACTAAACTGTGGATATAAAAATTGCAGGCAAATGGAGGCTATGTTAATTTATGAATGGATTTGAAAATACTGATAACCATTACAAGGCTAGCCACAATTTCTAGAGATTATATCCCTAATTTAAAATTACTAACATAGTAACAACATAATTCTTAATACAATATATACAAATCTTTTACATTTTAGTTCATATTTTTTAGTAATTAATGTATTTAGCAAGATTAATTCTGTAAAAATATAACAAAAAATTTTTTTAATGCTTATACCAAATATGGCTTTTGATTTTAAAGATAAACATTTAAAAAATAATAAATTTGATAGGAGAAATATTTTTCATTCTACTCATAACTGCTGTGCAAGCAGTACATAATTCTTTGTCATTATACAATCTATATATTGGTTTATATAAAATATAAGTTCTAAGCATAAGTGTTACACTTAAGCTTTTAAAACATTAATTGACAAGTGAGTGCATATAAATTTAACATCAATCTAATAGCACATATGTGAAAATTAATTTCCTTCTATAAGATTACAATTATATACATTGCTAAAATATTTATTTACATATATATGCATGTATAAATTATTTCAATCTATAATACACATTACTTATAGGCTAAATACTACTATGATATCCCTTTATATTTCATCATAGAATTGCACATAAACCCAATACACACACATATATATATAGTCTATTTTGCTTGTGTTTTTTAAAAAATTAAAATCTTTATCTTCTTTGCACTCATTTTTTTTAAGATCCATTTAGCGGAAACATTGGTTACCTGCATTACAGCATTACTTTGAGATATTCTTAAAGACAAAATGAATTAATTAAATTACTGTTTCTATAATACAAATTAATGTAAAAAATATTACAGAATATATTTAAACTGAATATAAATAAATCTATATTTACATAAAAGAATATCTGACATGCATAAAGTTTACAAAAAAAAAACACACTAAATATTCATAATATATCATACAATTCAAGGCTAAATAGTAATAGAATTTAATATTAAGAAAAAGAAAAGATATCTTCTTTTCATTCACTAGCTGCTAACTTTACTTCTTTGTTATAGATATATCCAATATTTCAAGTTCAATCACACACAATGCATAAGCTTGTGGTTAAGACCTGTAGAGGTCCCTACCTTGGCATTTTCAACCGCACATGCTTTAGGTTTATTGCCTTAGTAAATATTACATACTTTAAGCACATGAATAAAAACATTTGAAAAAAGTAAATAACCTTCAAGATGCACTTCTGGCTAAACTAACTCTCTTCTTTATTATATTAATCAAAGTTGAAAAAGATGAAGAAAACATCTTATTTTATTATTTATTAGCAACAGAATAAACTATATTAATTACAAAATTGACAACTGCAAGATATCTATTGCATTAAAATGCTTCAAATAATATATATTTTAAAAGATATTTTCTATACATAAACACTATAAATACGAGCGTCATAAAAACACCCATTAATGCATCACAGTAACTGAGAAACACATTATGTAAATGAGCAATTGGTCAGCACATCCCTATAAATCCCTTAAACAATACATTCAGAACAAAAATCATAATCTTAAATAAGTACATATTAAATAACATACCCTTCTTTTTCTTTTTAACCTTCCATAAAATAATTATTCTATTCTTCATTGATAATATTAATAAAAGTGGATTGAACTCTATACAAAATTAAACCTAATACAATAAACTTTTAATTGCTTACTACTACCTATTAAATATATACAAATCATTTTAATTTATTTTAATAAGTGTTGTTATTCATTATTATGAATATAATATAGTGTTTGCATAACTATTATGAGTTTATAAAAATATTTTTTTAATTCTGATATTTTTGAGATATATAACAACTGAACTTTGTTTTTGATTTTTTTTTTTCAATGCAGAAAAATTAATTTTTAAAGGTTTATTTTAATTAACAGCAGGAAAAACAAATGTAATACTTAAAAAATAAATTGCATGAATTGGAAGAACTAACTAATATTAAACAGGACATTGTTGGACCTTGTGAAATTAGACGAAAAAGTGAAGAGACAATTGATTCAAAAAGTGGATATGTACTTTGCTATAAAATACAATAATATCCCATTTAATATTAGATAATTCTTGTTCCAATTCATTTAATCTTCCTTTACTTAAAAGTCATCTGCAATTGTAAAGAACTAAATAAAAGATCATTATAGAATGACAGACTTCATCACAATAAGGGAATTCTTAGCACTTTGTGCCTTCATTCACCAACCATTGCCTTGGCTAATAACTTTATAATCTTCTGCAAATAAAGACTATAATTTAATTTTGTTTGTTATGGTGATAAATATTATTTAAAAAAAAAAAAAAGATCATTCATTTATACATTTATTCTGCATTCAAAAATCTCAACTGATATTTCAGTTAAAAACCATCAGGAAACTGAAAAGAAAAATTATGATGTTTTTTGATCTTAAACTTAGAGGTTTGTCAGGTGTTGATAGCCGAGAAGTCAGCACAGCTGCCTTGCAAGCAGTTGCTTGCAGACAGTTGTTGCAGGTTCGCTTCCCGGCCGATGCTTTGACATATGAGAAAAAAAACAACTCAGAGGTAAAAAGTCAGTACTTCTGGTTAGCAACCTATCCATATTCATTTACCATATAAATAGTCATATAGTAATAACGACCGCAAAGATGACAACAGACAGAACGAACATTAGAAATTTACTCTGCTCAATTTCTTTAAAACCTGGCAGAAAACTCAAAGGCACTCCTTTAAGTTGACAGCAAACTACTTTTTGCAGCTACTGATTTCCTCATGCTTACATAAATGATTTTTCAAGAGAATGGATTACTATTGATAAATGCAGATGCTAAATGAAAGCTAACAGAAATGTGTGAAACTTTGACTTTTATTAATAAATTATTGAGCATATAGTTTATACATAATATTATTTTACGTGCAACAAAAAAAAAAGACATAACAATTTCATTCTATGCTAGTTTATGCTTAAATATATATATAAAATCTCTAGGCATAAAAGTTTTCAAAAAGTATTTTATGCAATAGTAATAAAAAAAAATCACTAATTTAAATAATATATAATAAAATGAGTAACTGTTGAGTCTAAAATCACCCATAGCAAGCTTCGGTGGTTGTGATTACTAATTAGATGATAAGGCAAATCCTAATCCCCAGACTGTTTCAAAAAAGCAAAATCCATAAATAAAACTTGCAGTTCAAAGTTGAAAGTGATAAAGACATATGCTAGAAGTCAGTATGACAGATGGGGATTTTAATGCGCTATCATCTGACACTTTCTGATTAGTCAAACTTACTATAGATAATTCAAAAGAGTGACTCTTGCTGTAGCATTTTGTGCAAAAAATTGTCACGAATGTTTAAATTCAAAAGCATACTTCTTTACATGCTAATACATAAATGTGATAATTATATAAATTAATCATAATGTAAAATCTCTGTACTTACACCTTCTTTTTCATTCTCCATTAGCACTTTTTTCAAAGCAACTATTAATCGGCTTTTACGATGTCTTGCTTTAAACACTTCCCTACAAAAAACAATATATACATAAAAATATTACAATTTTGAATACTTCAAAACTAAATATAAATGGGCTAATAAAATCAACCATTATCAATCCACTGCAGGATGAAGGTCTCTCCAAGTTCATCTTTTCTGAACTTTAGCTTCTCTTCTCCACATCACCCCTGCACAGTTTCTTATTTCATCCATCCATCTCACATGTGGTTTCTTTCTGGGTCTTTTACAATCTCTTGGAATCCAGTTTAAAATTTCAATTGTCCATCTATTATCATCTCTTCTAGCAATATGTCCAGCCCAACTCCACTTCAGTCTTTTAATTTTTTTCAATGAGATCAGTAACACCTGTTTGTTCTCTTACCCATACATTGCGTTTTCGATCTCATCTTGTTACTCCCAACATGCATCTCTCCATACTTCTTTGAGCGGTTTGAAGTCTCTGCATTGCTCTTCTATTAAGTGTCCAAGTCTCAGATCCATAAGTAAGAACTGGCAAAACACATTTATTAAAAACCTTCCTTTTAAAACACATAGGCATATTTCCTTTTAGTATCAAGTTATTTCTAGCAAAAGCATTCCAACCAAGTTTAATTACATCAATCACTTAAAAAAAAAAACATCATCTACATGTTACATTCCTATTGAGAATGTTACTTTTGATCAATTATATATAATATACCTTTAAAATTAGTAAAAGCAATGATCAGTTTTTTTTATCTATCTAAATACTGTAAGGGAATGAAAATTAGACTAATATATATATATAAAAAGTAGCTCTGCTGTCAGTCATTATTATTATACTTTACTAATAAAAAAATCACCTGTAATGATTAAAAAAAAAAATAATAATGGTAAGTCCAATCAATAATCATGATTTATGATTAGATTTAAATATAATATAAAATTGGAAACTAATCATTTATCAAAACATCAATGTTCAGGATCATCTAGAACCTGATATACTGGCCATAAAAATAAAACAGTAGTCATCATCGTGAAATATGCAATTAAAGCAAATGGACCTTAAAGATGACCTTTATTATTCTAGCACTATGTAAATAATTCTAAAGAGAATTATATAGACGCTAACACATCCATAACCCAAATTCTCTTAGACCGGTGCTAGCCTCTTGGGTCATAAAAACTCTACTGAGCATCGCAAACAAGAGTAAAGACACAAATATCTAATCTAGTATTTAAAAAATTCATTATAATGATTTAAAATAATGATTAATAAATTCATTAATTAATGGTAATAATAAAAAACAAAAATCTAATAAGTATTTTCCAATAATATAAACTAATTAGATCTGATTCTAATTTGCACACAGATATTAAATATTTCAATAGGTTAAAATTAGATCAATAAATTAATATAGTTTAAATTGTAGTCTATAAAAATATATACTTTGTGTGCACATGGGAAATGTGTTATCTAATACAAAATATTCAAATTATTTCTAATAGTATATAATTTCACTTGGTTTAAGTATAAAGATTATCAAAATGTAGACACATATATACAATGCACGAAGGTGCATTAAAATATATATTTAATTCTTAGTAATTAGTTTATCTTTTAATTAGCAGGTTAGCTATTATAATTTCTTTCAGTATATAAAAAAAGAATAGACTTATCTTTGTCTATTTTCTAAATATAAATAAATATAATCTTTTACAAATGACAACAAAATTTTAAAAAAGTACTTTTATCCCAGTTAACAACACACTTTTATGCAAAATTCACCATAGTAATCATCATCAATTTGTACCCAATATTTTGATTTACAATTGATTATTTACTATTATGACCTTTAAAAAAAATGTCAAAACTTATTTTTTAAAAATAGCTATGATTTTTTTCAAAATGACAATTACTTTGTAAGAGTGATACTATCATAGGATAGCAATTTCACTAAAGCCACATTTCTGAAAATACAATGGCGACATTGATGCTAAAAACATATGATACAGTATACACTACTTGTTATACAATATTCAATAAGTTTGGTTATACAAGATGGGTCATAAGTTTCCATATAGCACTTTGCTTGGATTGGTTGTCATGGCCTCCCAGATCACATCCCACTTGATTTTTATCTTGGGGGGCACTGGAATGCCATAGTGTATCAGCAAAAGATATGAAACATCAATCATCTTAAGGAACATATCACCAGCACTATTATACGCATAACTCCAGCTGCGCTGATACATGTTTGTCAGCAGAAGACATATATTGAAATGTATTTTCAAAACAATGGTAGTCATGTAAAGCACATTATACAAACAAAAATGTTTTTTTGTAAAAAAAATGTCTATTTTTCCTATGTATGGAAACTTATGGCCCACCCTATAGACTTATAATATGATTAATGTATTTTATGTACTTTTCATCCAGTGTGTTTACAAGATAATCAATGATTTTGTTTATCATATAGCCAAATTAATATAAAGACTATTAAAACAAAAAAAAAAATACAAATTTTATTCACTATGGTAAAGTATATTCATATTTAATTTTAAAATGTGCATATTATATAAAATATATTCACTTAATCAATACTATGGATTAAAATTCTTATGAAAATTATTTTGCTTAAAGCAAAAATTACATACATTAATCATAATTGTAAAATATTATACATCACAATCGTAAATTATTTTGAGCGAAAAAAAATGATTCCATGCATTATGCAGTTAATAATCAATTTTATATGATCAAAGATTATTAAACATAAGTTGAAAATATTTTCTCAGATTTAATCAATAATCTCACTATTTGTTTCTGATAATGATGGCTCTTAAAAAAATACACTTTTAGTCTAAGAAAAAAAAAAAATCATTTAGTTTATTAAAACTTCAGGAATTACTGGACATAATATTTCTTTATCAAATTTTTATTCAATTTCACTGCATTTATGTAAAATAAATACAATTCATGAAGCACTTTTATAGAAAAATAAATAACAGCAGTGCTATTAATTACAAAAATAAGACTGATAATAGAACATTAAATACATCAAAATTAAATTTTAAAGTGTACATTGTGTTAATTTTTTTTCATGATTTATTTGAATGAATAGTGAATTGGAAAATATTTTCTCATTACATAAGAAAGAAAATGGCAGCCTGTCAAAGAAAAAAATTGTAATTTCTTTTTTTAGAAAAAATATTACAGCTACTAAAATGTTTTTATATAGTATATTTACCCACAGATTTTTTTTTTTTTAATAATATGCTTAGTAAAACGTTTATAACACTTTTTTCAATGTTTTAATTTTTTAATCAAATAATTAAATATTTTGAATTTAAAGTAATGAATTAATTTTTTCCTCGTAGGAATTCATTAGAATTGCATTTTTTTTTTATGTTCATACTCAATCGATAAAAATAATAAATTATATTAAATGCAACGTAGACTACTTTCAAGTTTAAGCAATGAAATGGTATTTGGACATGAAAATTTACTATTTCATGCAGAAGTACAATGGTTGTCGAGAGGGAAAATATTAACACGATTATGAATTAAGAAAAGAAGTTGAAACATTTCTAAAAACAAAAAATTCAGAATTGAGATATAATTTCCATGACAACAATTGGATGCTAAACTGGCTTACTTGTCAGATATATTTTAAACTAACTAAATTTAAGCCTGAAAGAAAATAGTACTATTTTAGATTTATGAAATAAAAGTGAAGCATTCAAGAATAAGTTAAAACATGGTGTAAGCAAGTAGAAAAAAATTATGAAGTTTCACTCATTTTCAGAATTGATAAACAGTTGATATATGCTTATGGACATTTAATAGGACTTTGTCATCCATTTGATCAATATTATCCACAGGAAAAAGATATATGAAAAGCCAATACATAGATTTTAAATCCATTTATTGACAAAACAATAGCCTAACTGATTTGGAATAAAGAAAAATTTAAGACTTAAGATGGTACATTAAAGTTATTATTTAATTTGACAAGTATACCTCAATTTTGGGTTAAAATTAAAACTAAATATCCAGAATTACATGAAAAAGCCTTAAGAGTGTTATTGTCATTTTCAATCACATACTTATATGAATCGACATTTTTGCAAGGACACTTATAAAATTAAAAGAAAGAAATTGTTTATTAATAAATCCAGCATTATGTTTAGCAGTTACAAATATATGTTCAACACTTGATAACCTAATTACTAAAAAGAATCAGTAACAATCACATTAGTTTTTGATTTTATAATTAAAATTACATTTTGCTCTTATTTAAATATTATTTGTCTTTCTTCCGATTTTGTTTATTATTAGTTTAATATTTGTATCGTTTTGTCGATTATTCTATGTTTTTTTATCATTCTTTGAAAATATATACTAAATTTGTTAAACACTACAATAATTATATTTTACTATAAAAACACTGACCCTTTCCTTCCATTTTTTTCTCCAATATTTCATTTGATCCGTAATAAAAAAAAAAATTTAATGTACTGTCAGTTGAGAAGCACTATTCCGGACACTATCCTTTTTCTTCAATAACTTTTTTCCCATATAGAAATACTATAAGTTTCATTATCAGCAACAATGATTTCTCAGTTGTATTGATGCTTTTAAGTCCAATATCAACTTCAGAAACTATATAGGTATCCCTACCTGCCATTATCCATTTTAAATTCACAGTTAAACTTTTTAAATTAAAAAATTTTTTTGATGCAATTCAAGAATATTTTACAATTCTTTTTCTGCCATTATTAAATCACTAATTTTCGTTTTACTGATTGAGAAAAATATTTTAATTTTCTTAAATTTCGAAAAACTTTTAAATTTACATTTAGAAAACATTTTATTATATGAAATATTGTACCACTTCAAAATTCAGAAAGAATAGAAAAAAAGAAATCATAAAATGTATGTTTTTAATATAATCCAAATAAATAACATTAATAAAAACGATTGCATTCAGTGATTTGACACAAAAAATGGCTCCTGCTATATTATAAAATGTATTGAACTTAAAAAATATAAATAAAGAGTAACTCCTCAGAGCATGTGCTTTAAAATCTGTGCAATCTCCTGTGAGAATCAAGTTTAAAAGCATAAGTATACACTTAATATTTTGAGTTTATATCTATATATACCAGTCTTTACTCACTGTGCTTAAATCAGGCCTTCAATCTATTGCCTGCCCGAGTTATTATTTATCAATTGAATTGTACAAATCTATTAGATCTACCGCAGGAGAGAGATACAATCTCATTTTTAACCACCTGCAATTAAATAGAAAGTGAAAATAGAAATTTATTATAATACAATTTCTTACTTATATAGTGCACATACATATGTAATACTATAAATAAGGAGTAACTCCTCAGAGCATGGTTTTAAAATCTCTGTAAACTCTCCCATGAGAACCAAGTTTAAAAGCATAATTATATGCTTATGCTTACAGTTTATATCTATATAAACCAGTCTTTGCTCACCGTGCTTACATTTAGGGCTTCAATCTATTGTGTGCCTGAGCTATAGTTTATTAATTGAATTGTACAAATCTATTACATCTACCATAGCAGGGAGATATAATCTCATTTTTAACCACCTGCAATTAAATACAAATTGAATTTACTGTAACATAATTTGTTACATAGCACACATACATACATAATATTCAAACTTACACCAAATTCACAACTAACCCAGACTAGCCAAACAAAATAAACTCTAAAACACAACCATATGGTTTCACTACTACAAGCAGACTTCTCAAGTGTAAAGGACTAAAAGATAACATTTATATTAAACATTACTCACAATTCCACTTAATCCCACTCACCCTTAATATTAAAAGAACTTTTAAATAAGTTAATTGCTTTAGAATCATAAATTTTTAATAATAAAGATTCTTTAATTCTTCTTTATTTCATTTTTTTCAAAGATAACCTTAATCTCATCAAAACTAATTGTGTGGCCTATATCTTTGTCGTGGATATATAAAGCAGAAATGAGATTTATTTCTAACCCTACTTTTATGCACCCTTATCCTATCATTTAAGCTCAAACTACTCTGACCTATACCTTCTTACAAAAACAAGGGATAATATACACTACTTCAGGAATAGTATATGTATCAAAAATTTTCTTTGCATTCTTTAACAAATTATTTAAAGTAGGACTATTACTTAATGTTAAATAATATAAAGGAAATTTTTGATAGAAAGACCATTCCTGGAGTAGTGTATATTAGCCCTTGCTTTTATAAGAAGATTATATATAGGTCAGAGTAGTCTGAGCTTAAATGCATAAAGAACATTTTTGAGAGAAAGACTATTCCTGGAATAGTTGTATATTATCACTTGTTTTTGTAAGAAGATATATATGGGTCAGAGTAGTTTGAGCTTAAATGAAATGATAAATGTAGAATTAGAAACAAACATGTTCTGTTTTACATATCCATGGAAAAGATACAGGACACACTATTAGTTTTGATGAGGCTATGGTTATATTCTTTGAAAGAAATAAAATAAAATAAAAAATTAAAGAATGTTTATTATTAAAAATATATGATTCTGAAGCAATCGACTTATTTAAAAGTTATTTTAATATTAAGGGTGTGTGGGATGTAAGTGGAATTGTGGATGATGTTTAATATAAATTTGTTATTTTTTAGTCCTTTACATTTCAGAAGTTTTCTTGTAGCAGTGAAACCATTGGTTGTATTTTAAGTTTATTTTGTTTAACTAGTCTGGGTTAGTTGTGAATTTGGAGTAAGTTTGATTATTTTATTGACTAGTTTAGTTTTAGGTTTTTAATACATATATAATATTATAAATAAGGAACAACTCCCCAGAGCGTGTGCTTTAAAAATGAGATTGCATTTCTCTCCTGTGCTAGATCTAATAGATTTGTACAATTCAATTGATAAATTATAACTCAGACACCCAATAGAATGAAGCCCTGATTTAAGCACAGTGAGCAAAGACTGGTTTATATGGATATAAATTCTAAGTATAAGAGTACACTTATGCTTTTAAAGTTGATGCTCATGGGAAAGTGCCAGGAATTTTAAAGTGCATGCTCTGAGGAATTACTCATTTATAATATTATGTATGTATGTCAGCAATATAAGTAATAGATTATATTACATTTACAAAGGTAAATGATTGCAGTTTTTCTTTATATATATATTTTTAATAATATATAATTGAAGTAGTATATATTGATACAGTATACATTGCGACTTCATTACATATATATATGTAACTCGTAATTGATTTCACTATCACTGCTAATATTTTTTTTTGCATATGCTTCTATACATATATGTAATAGACATCACTGGTTTGTTCACATAAATAGCCAGCAGAAAAGAATTTACTGTTAATTGAAAGAAGACTGATTGATTACTCTTGGAGGCCTTCCACTCGATACGTTCTTGTCATTGCAGTTGTTATTATATGATTATTCATATAGTAAACAAACACTGAGCTGCTCAACAACATGCATTAGCCAGCATGGTGAGCTTATTGGATTTTTACCTCTCAGTATAAGATTAAGAAGCACCATGGTCTTTCTTGTCAGAGTTGCCTGATAACTCTAAACTTAAATATTAGTTGAGTTTTCTTGAAAACAAAATGAAAGTGTATGCGAAAGAATTTTTTTTCCCTAATAGATGTTTTCAATTATGACAGACAAAAATAAATTGTCAGCCAAGGCAGCAATTGTCGGCTCAAGACGGAGCTAAGAATCTCATGATTGTGGACCCAGGCTACTATTTGATGATGACCATTTGTTTAGGTATTTAAAACTGCAGATCATTTTCAAGTGAAGGAAGATTGCAAAAATTGAAAGAAGAACTGTCTGATATTAAATGGGACATTATTGGACTTTGTGAAGTTAAAAAAAAGCGAAGAGAATTGATTTAAAAAGTGGGCATGTACTATATTACGAAGGCCCAAACATTGGAAGTACAAAGTGGAGTAAGATTCATTATAATTAAAACGTGGAAGAACATTGTGGAGATTGGTGGTGTATTGGAAAGAGTGGCAAAATTAATTATTCAACTTAATGGCAGATATAACTGCAGATAATTCAGGTTATGTTCCAACAAATTCTCATAATGGTGAAGAAGTAGAGTATTTTTATATGGATGTATAAAAGGCTTTTGATCAGACCAAACAACATTTTAAAATTGTTATGGGAGACTTCAATGCTAGAATTAGTAAACAATTGAAAGATGAAAGTGCTCTTAGGTAAATTTGGTTATGATGATAGAAATGAGAGAGAATGTAGATTTGTGGAGTAGCATGAAAATGAAAAACTTTATATTATGAATTTTTTCTTTGAGAAAAATGTTAAAAGGAAATGGACACGGAAGCATCCAAATGAAGATATTGAAGAATAGGATAATATTTTGACTAACAGAAAATATGTATTTCAAGATTATAATGTTCTTAATAAATTCACCACAGGAAGTGATCATTGATTAATGAGATGTAAGATACATGTTAATGCAAAACTAGAGAAACAAAAATTATTAAGAAAAACAATATTCACAATTGATATTCCTAATCTTTAGAAACATTCTAATGAATTTAAATTAGAACTTGCAAATCATTTTCAAATATTAGCAGATTTTGAACATGATTCAGATTTGAATGAAATTAATGGACGAGTAAGTGATACATTTTTAAAAATTACAACAAAAATAGCTGGTAGAAAAAAGCAGCAATTGACCAATAAAATTTCTACTGAGACTAGAGAATTTATGAAAAAAAGAAGAAATATAAAAATATATAAAAAGGATGCACTAAGGATTGAATATTTCGAATTTTGTAAAATGGTGGGAAAAAGAGTTGATAATGATATAAGAAAGTATAATTGTGACCTAGAAAGGAAAGCTACAGAAGGAAATAAGTCTCAAGAGTGTAAAACATTTTGGTATATTGGTGGAAAACTTATTTCTGCAATAAAAAAAAGAAAAAAAGATGCAACTATTACTACAAAAAGAAATGATATTATAAAATGTGAGAAGAATTCTATCAAAAACTATATAGCAATAAAGAACAAGGGAAAGTATCTCCTAAAACTACTACATCTTGTGAATTGCCCAGGATTTTAAATGAAAAAGTGAGACATGTAATTAAATTTATAAAGGGAAAAGCTCCAGGTAATAATGGAATTATAATCAATATGTTAAAAGAAGCAGATGAAAAAATAGAACATTTTTTGATAAAGTTATATACCAAATATATAAATGATAAAGATGTGCCACATGATTGGGAAAAAGCAATATTAATATTTAAATAAGGTGATAAAGAAGATATTAAAAATTACAGACCTCAGTCTTTTATCAGTTCTATATAAAATTTTTATAAAGATAATTACAATTCATCTACAGTGAACTTTGGATTTTAGCCAGCCAAAAAAACAAGCTGGATTTAAAAGTGTTTTTAGTACAGTGGATCATGTTCAAGCATTGAGAGCAGTTATAAAAAGAACCAATAAATATGCGTTGCCATTATGCTTTGGATTTGTAGATTATGAAAAGGCATTAAAGCATTGGATCACAAGGTATAATAAATCCAAAATATTTGTCATGTTCTGAAGAATACATAATGGTGTATAAAAGGGTGATTCCATATCTCCAAAACTTTTTACAGCAAATTCACAAGAAGTATTTTGTGGATTAAGATGGGAAGCCGAAGGAGTAAAAGTAAATGGAGATTATTTAAATTATCTAGATTTTGGAGATAACTTAATTGTTTTTGCAAATAATGCTCGAGAACTTCAGAAAATGTTGCAAGAGTTAACAGATGAAAGTAAGACTAAAAGTAAATGCTAAAAAGACTAAGATAAGGTTCAATAAATTTTCTCAAAAGAAGAAAATAATGATTGATAATGATGAGTTGGAAGACGTTAACAACTAAAAATATATTGGTTATTTATTATAAAATTAAATCTGGGCTCATTACCCACCAGCCATTTTCTATTGTGGAAAAGGGGATTTAACAAAACTATGGCGGATGAAACAATCCAACACATCTTTCATAACTGCCCGATACTCAGTTCACTAAAAACATTTATCAATGATAAAGTCAAAACACAAAATGCAGACTTGTTTTCGATTCAACATTCAATCAAGAACAGAAATTTCTCAAACATCAGACTCAATCTTTCTCTCCTTTGCAATCTGGTTAACCAGATGCAAACATGTAATTAGTAATATGACAGCCAATATCCTGGATACCTTCAAAACATTGATTAAGAGCACCAGCATTAGAGACAGAATGTTAGCTCCAGACTGGCTGTATAAAGAAACATGGTCCAAAGTCGTCCTAATAGAAGAAGAATCATAGAACTTACTCCGTCACCTCAAGACTCCACTCTACAGTAATACAGAGTAAATTTTCTCAAGCTGTGTTAAAAATGTAGCTCATGTATAAACAAAGTCAATAAATTTTCTTTTTTTAAAAAAAAAAAAATATATATATATATTGGTCAAATTATTATTACAGATGGAAACATAATGAATGAAACTAATTATAAAATTAAACTTGGTTTGAGTGCTTTTGTTAGAAATAACTTAATACTAAAAACAAATACGCCTATCTGTTTGAAAAGGAAGGTTCCAAAAAAAATGTGTTTGATCAGTTCTTACTTATGGATATGAGACTCGGACATTTAATAGAAGAACAATATAGAGATTTTGATGAAATACATGGGTGAGAGAACAAACAAGTGTTACTGGCATCATTGAAAGAATTAAGAGACTGAAGTGGAGTTGGACATAGTAATAGCGGATTGACAGATGAAATCTTAAATTGGATTCCAAGAGATTGTAAAAGATCTAAAAAGAGACCACATGTGAAATGAATGGATGAAATAAGAAGTGTGCTGGGATGATATGGAGAAGAAAGGCTAGAAATCAGAGATGGATTGAATTTGGAGACCATACTGTAAAGGATCAATAATAGTTGAAAATGATGATGATGGCACATTCCTAAACAGACAAGACAATAATGGGAGTCCTCAACTCATATTTAGTTTTCCATAATCTTTGAACTCCAGGTATTGTCTTCCAGCATTTGCATTTCTGGCCATGTAAATTTGACAAATGATGGAGACTACTTCAAAATGCCTTCTTAATGTTGTTTATGCTTTTAATCTCACATCAATATTTGTAGTGACACTAACTGGAAAGCAAAATTAAAATAGTTGTCCTTTTTAATAAAAAATTATAATAGTATATAAGTTCAAAAATAATTGCTTGATTAAAATTCTTCTTTAATTTCTGTAAATATAAACATATTAAAAACAAGCTTTATAATTATATGCCCAGTAAAGTAAATATCCTTGATTAGACAAAAACAGTGTTCTTTTTATTACATTAGACATTTAGATTTTCATCAAAATAAAAAAAAAACAACAACAATCAAACATATTTGGATTAGTGAAAGACCATTTTATTTAATTTTAAATAATTGACAGAATTTCAAAAATATCAAGAAATATTATTAGGCATTCAATATTTATCAGTCTAGATCTTATTTTAAATATTTATATATGCAACTTTGTGTTTTCTTTAAACTCTAAATATATGTACATTCACTTAAGTTATACTTTCACTGTGTTGTATTATGAAAATCTGTCTTAATATATATATATTATGAAAGATAAAAATAATGGTGAAACAAACAAATGAAGAGAAAGGATAAGAGGAACTGAAAAAGGATGCAAAATCTGTCCAAGTTTGATGTTCTCTCCCTGAATGAGATAATTAGATTTAAATTATTTTAAATAATTAATATTTATTAATAAAATAAACAAAACATATGTAGGAGTTTATTTGTGGAAATTGCTCTTTTTGAATTAAGATTATAAAGATAAGCCTACAGTTTTACACATACTATTATAATTTAATTAAATATAACTCAAGACATTATAATAATAAAGTACTATCAATAATTAGAAAGTAAAGTTAAGAACATAAATTTTTTATTCACCTTTCATTTAATCATATATATTTTTATTAATACAATTTATCCAAACCACTTCGAACACTTTTTAGCAAAACTCTTCATAAGGTATATGTATATATGTACAAATGAAGAGTTTTGCTAAAAAATGTTTGAAGTGATTTGGATAAATTGTATTTATAGGATATTACAGCAAAAAAAAAAAAAAAGTGTGATTTTGGTAATATTTATATTTTTATTATACTTACAATTTCAAAATTAAATGGATTCATTTTAAAATAATAAGAATACACAATCAATAGCATATAGTGAATTATACATTTCACAAAAAAAGTCCAAAATAAGCGCAAATGATAATCATTAAGAATTCTTTTTTTTTTCTTTTAATATTTAATTTTAATACAATATGCTCAAACTTGATTCTTTATCTATAACTTTATTCTCATATTATCAAGTATTGTTTTAAGCATACTATTTCATTTCCTTTTTAACTCTGGAAATTACTTTAGCCATTTCATTTCATATTTATTTTAACACTAATTTTCTTTAATTTATTTTATTTTAAATTTCTATTTTCATTCATAACATTGTTACTTATAATGGATTCTCTCCAAAATTGCACAATATCTTCACCAATAAACTCCCATGGCAATAACGTTCTTATGATAAAAAAATTAAAATATGACTGACTCCGAAGAAGACTGCAGGACAGTCGAAACATAAGATTGTGTGTAAATATATACAAGAAAAGCTTTTTTTTTTGCTAAAAAAAGTGTTCAAAATAAAGTGGAAAAAAATAAAAAATATATACTGAATGAATTTGTTTTATTTAACAAAAATAATCAAGGCCAGTTAAAGTTACAAGAAAATTATATAATATTTTATAAATATGAAATGCATATAATGCTAAACTGTTGTATATTATAAACAATGGAACAAACCAATGTTTAATTTAGCTGCCTAACTCACATTTCTCATTTCAAGTCTAAGCTTATAATTAACTTGCAAATCTGAACATAATAAATCTAAGGATGAAATTTTTAAATACTGAGACATTACTTACAGATCCATTAGAATAAAATTTACATTTAAATTATCTAATTAGACCTGAGAAGTGGATTTATTTTCTCATTTGCTTGTAAATTAACGAGCTAATCTAGATGGTATGTTTAGCTAATAAACTAAACATTGATTTGTACTATAGTTTTAATATTTTATTAGTATTTTTTAATATCATTACTATTTTTTAATGGGAAAAAATAATGCTAATAAAAATAATGAAAGATCAATTTTATAGGAGGCAAGCATGCACATACCATTTATTTTATATATATATAACTCTACTGGTCATTATTATTCATTTATTAACGGACATCAAGATATGAAATTAGCTCATATAATCTTTGAAAATAAATTGTTTCTACATAATCATGAAGTGTGGTTGAATTTATTTAGCAAATCTTTTACTATTGCTAAATAAAATCAGCAAATTATGAAAAACAAAGCAAATTAGATATTTTATTCAAACTATCTATAATATTTCAAAATAAGTTCTACTGAACTAATTTCAATATTTAACATCATCTAAACACAGCTAAAGGTTATATAATTTAATTTGCTGTCATATAAACAGTGATAATATTTACTATTACCTGATTTTAATTCACTTTGTGCTCTCTAAAATATAAATTTTGAGTAATCAACAAGAAGAGGAAAATACATAGTCTAACATTGTTCGGCATTAAAATGGCCATATGAATAAATAACTATTTACAATATCAACCTCTTGACTTGATGCTACTATAGAAATATAACTTTCTTGACTTCAAAAAAATCTAACACAACATTGAACATATGATCTAATTTTTGCTCTAATCATATATTTATTCAAGAATAATTCTTTGTTTTATTCTAAAAACATCTACTGTAAGTCTGAATAAACACTAGACACCACATAGTACACTGTTGTAAAATAGTGTCTATTGATTACTCAAACTTAAAATAGATAATGGCTCTATACTTAGAAGCAGGAGTAGGCAAATGATATATATAATATTATTATTTACCACACAAATAATCTAATACAAAATATTTTACCCATTTAACTATCACTGATATTATATTTAAAAGATATTAAATTAAATGTTTTCATGGATTTATTATAATGTAAATAAAGCAAAGTATAGAATTATTTCATATAAATAATTAGATAAGTTTATCTTTGATGTTGTTAAGAAACCATCAATTACTAATTGATAGTCCTAAAGCTAAACAAGTTTTCTCTAAAGTCCTATAATAAATTTTTTTGTTATGGATTTATTATGATGTAAATAAAGCAAAGTATGGATTATTTTCAAGTAAATAACTAGATATTTTTATCTTTGATGTAGCTAAGAAACCATCAATTACTAAATGACTGACCTAAAACTAAACATGTTTTCTGTAAAGTCCTATAATAATTTTTTTAAGTTTAATCAGAAATAAAAAAAATCCTCTTTTATTTCTAACCTATGTTAAATGAAATATTTTCCTGGATTTATTATAATGTAAACAAAGCACAGTATGTGATTATATATATATATATATGTAAAATTCTATTTTAATATTATCTACTTTAAAAAAATAAATAGACATAAAAACAAATAATCCTCAAAACGTATTTCATCTGAACATTGATGTATTAAATCTAAAAAGTCTATAATCATTATTAAGGTTATGTTGATTTTAATTCTTATAGATTAAATTCTGGCAAAATAAAAGCCTTACCATCAATAAAATATAATTCATGGTAAAATTGTTTAATCCTTCATTTGTTATATCACATCAAATACTGATTTTAAATAACACTAACATATTCTTGAAATTATCCAACTACAATACATATTGGCTTTTCTCAAAAACTTGTTCATTACTCTTAATTAAAATTCTCCAAAATTTTTCCTTACAATTTATATATATATTAGTTCTCATATTTTAGAAATGCTTTTTATTATTAATCTCTTTTTAACTTCAAATTGTTATTTCATATTTCTTAATACTATAATAATAAAATTGAAATTCATTTTTCCTCCAATATTTTTAATCATGTAATTTGTAATTGCTAGAAAAATCATAATTAACAATTCTTTTATAACTTATACAAAAATTTCCATTACACTGTTATTTCTTGTGCTAATTTTAAAATCAATAAAAGATTTCTTGAGTATTGTAGATATATACTGTTTTTATGTATTTGACCCTTTGGTTACTATGTGGTCATGCTTCTTGGTCCATAATAATTAATAGTTTATTATACCAAATAATATCTAATGATCTGCAGAATTTTTTAAAAAAAATTTACAAAAGTAATGAAAATAAATGTAATAATTTTAAATAAAGTTTTTTGACCACTGTGATCTTATAGTTCATGTTTCTATCAGTCACTCATATTGTTCTACCAATACTGACTAATATATGAAGATGATAACCCTTTCAAAAGATCATTTTATAAATTAATATTAATGAGTATTATAAATTTTGGAAATTATTTATAAATTAGCAAAAAAAAAGAAATTAAAAAAATGAAAACGTAGGCTACACAACAATAGTGCGTAATATTCATGAAAGTAATAAGCCGAGTTTTTTTTTTTAATAAATTAATATTATTACAGACATATTAAAATATGCTGTAAGCACCATAAAGGGTAAACAGACTTTAAATAGTATACTGCAGAGACAAAGGTTTCTCCAACTGTCTCCCATAGAAGAACACTAAAGGAGAAAATTATCATAAAGTTTTCTAAATACCAGGTTATGAGAGTCTAGATATTTTTTTCAGCTAGCTAAAACTTACACTTCAATATAAGCCTGATTATAAAACCTTAAAAAATATTTAAGTTTTAACAAAATTTGAACCTAGATTGTAAGCATGGTGATGTGTGATATTCCATTATTAAGCCCTTAATGTAATCTAGATACAATTAGGGTTCTTTGTATTTAATATCAATTCAAAGTTTACTATATAATATTTAATAAAATGTACAATTTTTTTTAAAAAATGTATTCTATATTTGTTTAAAGTATTCTTAAATTAGAAAATATATAACTTTCCATACTTGAACTTCTGCCTGATCATTTTCTATAATTTCTTGCCAACTGTCTATATCTGTCAGACCTTCATTCGCTCCTGAAAACATTGGGTTTATTACATCAACACTAGCTTTAGCATATTTCTTAGAAAATTTTTAATATATAGCTCTATTATAGGTTATAAATGATGCTGAGTGGAGTAAATCAAAGCATTAGACAGTTTAATCCCAAAGACTATCTTAATATAAAAAAGTCATATATTGCATGACCCTACTTCTTTTTTTAAGCTTGTAAAATATAAACAAAGCTTTGCTAATTGTTCAACAAGCTTTGTGATAAATGCTTAGCAAGAGGAAGCATTTAAAATATCTCTATCGGAAACCACATCCAAGACCCTGACCAATGGTTTCATGCTTTGGCACTCAGACAGAAAGCATTTAAAATATCTCTATCGGAAACCACATCCAAACTCCTGATTAATGGCTTCACGCTTTGGCACTAGCATGAAACCATTGGTCAGGGGTTTGGATGTGGTTTCCGATAGAGATATTTTAATGCTTTCTCTTGCTACGCATTTATCACAAAAATTGTTGAGAAATTAGCAAAGCTCTTTGTTTATTGTCTTAATATGATTGTGGTATTTTTTTTTAAAAGTTATGTATATGGCCAAAGGGTTTAAAAGCCTATAGTGCAATATATTTTTCATGACTGATTACTAATAGTCAAAACTTATTTTTTCCTTTTTTTGATAATTTAAATTTATAATACCTTAATTATATTTATCTATGAGTAAGGTTAAAGTTAAATCTGTTTTAAAAATGTTAAAATTTTTCTCTATCCATAGAATTTTAACCTCCACATATGTTAGTAAATAATTATTTATAATCTAGGTGTCAATATGTGCATACGTTTATTAATAACATGTAATTTTAAGTAGCGTACTACATAACAAGAAGGAATATTTTTTTTAAATGAAGTAATGGAATTTAATTTAAAATATTTTTTCATTATATTTTTATTATTTTGAATAATAATAAATTCTTTATTAATATTTTACGTTTAAGATATTAACAACAACAAAAAAATATTATTCAAGGAATATAAATTTTACAATAGATTATATGCGAGATTGGAAATTTAAGATTAATTATTCATAAAAAATTTTAATTTTTAATTCATGATAGCCTTATTTACATATTCACTTTACTTTCTTAAAACAGGTAAAACTCCCTATATATATTGCCACACACAGCAAGCTAGAGTTATCAATGGATGCCAGAAGGCTTGTGCATAAAAACCAGTGCCTACTCATTCAATATCCCCAGACTAGTTTCTGGCTTATGGCCTTCATCAGTGAGGAGCTTTGGATCTGAAAGCACTGTACCTAGATCTTAGGATACAAATATGCAGAATTCTTTCTTTGATGATTTATTTATTTTTGTTCTTTAAAAATCTAAACTTCAAATATATTTTTACGAACATTTTTAGAAACACTGCCGTCACCTAATAAAATCTTTTACTGGTATCAACTACTTTTTTTTTTTTATGTGTTTAAATACATTGCAATTGTCTCCAAATTTTTTTCTTTTTTTTTTCAAAGTTCTGATTATGGGGAATAATTCATATTTAGGATATCTAAAATCAAATCTGATCATACAATCTAATATTATAATATATGCCAAATAAATTCTTTATATATATCAAATTTCTTATTTTTGAAATCTATTTTTAGTCATTTATAGATCAATATTTCATAACCAGGTTCCTCCATCAATAATTAATGTGATGTACCATGTTTTTTTACAAATCTTTTTGTAAAGTAGTGTGTCAAAATTGTATATCATGTCTTAAATTAACATTATTTTCTGGAAAAGTTTTCATCATAACTAAACTAAAAAAAATCTAGGAAATTTCAAGCATATGATGTGAAACAATAAATAATTAAAAGTCACCTGTTTCCTATATATTTTTCTTTTCTTACAATTTTATTTACTTTCAAAATGATTAACCTTTTAAATTACATCAATAAAATCAAAAAATAATGACCTTAATAAAAAGCTTTATTTTTTTCAATCTAATTACAAGTTATCTACAAATTTGACCAGGAAGATAAAATAAAAGAATAGCCTTGTAGTTATAACATTTGTACTTACAATTTTAATTTTGTTTTGATACTTTGAAAAAATGTTTTTCTTTTTTCCTTTTGGTATATTTTTGTTTTATTTTAATTTTTCAGCTTACATAATATATGATAAAGTAAAAATACCTCTATTTAAGAATCATTTATAGTAATCTTGAATAATCAGTGACTAATGCTTAGGATTCAAAGCTAGAGTCAATGTGACTATGTATCTAGCTATCATCATTAGAATTCATTTCACTAATTAAACTGAAAATCTGAAATTCAAATTATTCTAATGTTTTAAACTCAAGCCAACTTACTTAAAACTGTATCCCAGATCAATGTCTAGATTCTATAGACCCTCACCTCCCCGATAGGAATGTTAATGTCAACAATAAATCAATTTCTTAGCTCATACAATACATGACAAAACAAAAGCAACTTTCTACTCTAGAGTTACTTACAGAAAGAGATTAAGCAATGCCTATAATGTAGGTTTGAATTTCACATTTTCAACTTTAAGAGAATTAAAAATGATTGGTAGATGCATAACTGCATTATTTCCAATATGTGGATTTAAAAGCACTACCATTTGGTAATCACTGACTATTCAAGTTTAACATAGATGGCACTATAGTAGAGAGATCCTCTTTTCTCATATAAAGTGAAAGTTAAGAAATTAAATGACTTGTTATTAACATTCTTCACCAAGATAAAAAAAGGAAGCCTACAATTGTAAAAGAATTTAAGAACATGAAAAGATATAGTTACTGATATGAAATCAGGTTTATATAGTTATTCCAGCAAATTGGAATGAATTCAAAACCTTATGGTGGTTTGAATTTCAGGTTTTACCATGAATAATAGATGGTTTCATTTTCAGTTTAAATCCCAAGTCTCACTGATAAAAGTAAAAACCAGAAACCACTCTGGGAATTTAAATATATTACTATCTGATAATTACTGATTACTCAAACGGATGAGCATTAGAATAGAGCTTCTCTTGTTAGACTATATTATAAAGATAAGAGCATTATAATTTGAGTTATATTAATTTATTTATTTTAAACAGCATACATTTATATTCAAGTATTCAATATTTTTAAAGCGAGAAGTAGAAATTAATTTGAAATATATGATTGGTGCTAATTACCTGATGAAAGTGCTTTTATTGAAAGGAAATTAAAATTGAAACTTCCTGTTCTAATTCAGTATGTTGGTCAACAAACATATGATAAAAAAACGGTAAATCTATTTACTGAACAAGTAATTTGTAATATTTATCAATGTGGCAGATGGAACGTGGAATTTAATAAAATTCTAAAATTTATACAATGAAAGCTTGTGAATAAGCAACAAGTTACATTTGTTCCTTCAGTTGATAATTCTAATACTGTGTTCCTATTGTTTTATAAAATATTAATATATAAAGCCCTACTATTAAACAAAAAAGAAAGATATACTTGAAAAAAAAACTAGAGCATATTGCAATTAATTTATGTTATACAAAAATAGAGGAAAAAAATATATTTTTTTATTATCCCTACTTTAAAAAGTTTTTAATTGACAAATAACTTTACACACACACACACACACAAATTTAGATGCATTTGAATGCAATAACCTTTATCATTATAAATGGCTTATAGGTGTGATATATGTAAAAAGTTTTAAGAATTGTTAATGTTTTGGAGTCGCATTAGACATTTTATTAATAATATAGGAATACACAGAGTTAGAGATAACAAGTCTTGGTTGTTGTTGCCTTATGTGCTCTCTTTGCATAGGACGTTTTATAGGACTTTCTCTACAGAGTTTCATCTGAGCTTTCACACACCTCTCTCAACTAATAGGCTTATTAACAAAACTAAAGACACCATAGCTCCTGATCAGACCCCACAGGCCATGTATAATGTTGCATGCCCTCACAATGGATGCAAAGCCTCATAGTATGGTAAGACCAGGGCTTCCATAGCTATTAGGTTGTCGCAGCGTAAGTATAAGTATAATAAGTCGCATACTAACCCAGAATGGACTTCAGTTTTTGCACATCAAAAAATATCCGGACATGAGTTCAAACCTGCCTCTGCAAAAATGATTTGTACTGAGCACGATGTTAAACGTAAGGTAAAGGAAGCTTACTTCATAGCGGAAGACTATGTCACCATTATTTGCAAAGAATCATGTTTGGCTATATCCAAAAGATGAGCTAATTGACTCATTTGCATAAAGTTTGCATATTGTACATATATAATGATTCCAATAAGTGAGTCATAACAGGCTATGATTATGAGAAATACACTTTCTCGAAAGCGCTTAGCCATTTTAATTTGTTGACTACAATCAATTTGTTAATTTATACAGCTTTACGTTATGTGTGTTAGCACAAATTTATTATTATTATATTAAAATTTCATAAAATATTAAATCTAGAAAATCTTAATTGAAAAAATGTGTTGATAACACTTGAAATATTTTTATTTTCCAATTTTAACTGCGCGGATTCTTCAGTTAAAGAATATAATACAGTTGAGCAATTAACACTGAATTCTAATGATGACAATTTTGGTGAATAGTGATCTATAGAAATATTTTTAAGAGATGACATTATTACTGCAAGGATTAATTCTGGAAGCAAACGAATTGAGGGGATAGCAAAAGCTGCAAAAAAGGGTTTGTAAGAATTAGAAGTAGGCAGAATGGATTACTGAATGAATCAATGAATAGTATGCTAGTTAGAATGGGTAAAGAAAATGTTACGATGTTATGATAAACAAATAAGAATAATAATGCTGTACAATGGAAACGATGTTGTAAATAAGAATATTGACAAACAATAAAGCATTTTAAAAATGTGATTAAGAATTCAAAGGAAAGAAATGATCAAGATTTGACATTGGAGTAAATTTAAATAAAGTAAGTGAAATTAATTTATGTGAAAATAATAATTATTATTAAATAAGGCAAAAACTCACTATATGTATTGCCACACACAGAAAACTAGAGTAATCAATGGAAAATAATAATAATGTTAATTTTTTTAGATGTGCTTACTAAATATATTGACTTATTTAAAAGAAACGATTTACATTAATTAGAAAGTGAGGATAAGATATTAGACAAGTTAATTTATAATAAATTTTATTATCCATTACAGAAAGAGGGAATAAATATAGTTAAGAACAGGGATGCAATGTCAGAGATTAATATAAAATGGTTATGTTTACATTTAGCACCGAGAATAAGATACAAGATGTGGATGAAAATAGAATAATAGAGGATGCAAGTGAAAAAAAATTTTTTTATAGATATCTAAAAATATTTTTTAAAAAAAAAAAAACTTTTAAAAAAAAGAACACAAGTGTTATATAAATAAAGAAGCAAACGATAGAGATATCTACAAGAAGTGATTTGGATGATTTTTTTAGAAGAAAGAGTAGATTTGTGTTAAAGGCTGCGACACAAATGAAGACTCAAGAATAAAAAAGAAGGGTAGGTTATAAGAATTATTGTTAAAGAGGTCATTTTAGAAAGAAGTTATAAAGAAAATACAATATGTGAGTTTGATTGAATCAGGGAAAAGAGAAATGGATGTGGTATTATAAATTAATTACAAGTGGACATATGAATGAATGGAATGATATTTGGATGTTTACATAATATGAATAGATTTATTAATGAAATTGCTGGAGTATTATTAAAGAGGGTGAAAAAAGTAAAATAAAAATTGGGAATTTAAATAGTGTATATGAAAAGGAGTTTATAACTATTTATTGGTAGATACAGAGACATTAGACTACAGGTTGAGATTGTTGATAGCTTAAGGGTTGGTTGTTGTTATTAGAAAAGATAAAAGACGAGAAGTGATATAAATTTTTCTGGTAGAATTGGAGGTAACTGATAAGCTAAGAAATGAAATTTATAAGAAAATTGATAGAGGTGGTAAGAAATGAGATTAAATTAAGGTTTAATAATATCTTGGCCAAGAAAACAATTATAAGATAGTAAATGGGAAAGAGATGGTAAAGAATAAAAGAAATAGCTACTTAAGAAAAAAAAAAAAAAAAGGAGATTTAAGATAGAAATGGGAAAAGTTAATGAAAAAATTAGCAGTACAAAAAAAGAAACTTGTGAAAAACTTTCAGTAATATATGAAGAAGAGAAATAAAAAAGAAACAGGGTGTCACATTATTAAATGCAGAGAGAAGAGCATGTGAGACTAGGAAAGCTCTTAAAAAATATTTAATAATTTTGGAATAAAAACTTTGGATGAAGAAGAACTGAGAAGTAAGTATAATTTATTAGAGTTTAATTTAAAGACAATCAATTGAGTGATAAATATGAAACCGAACAGAGCAATAGGTAGAAAAATAAAAGAATTAGATGATACGGCAGCTGCAGTGGCAGTAGATATGGGATAACATGCAAGACTTAGCTTAAAAGAAATTTTTATTAAAATTATTGTTGATAATAAAACTCTAGAAGAATGGTAAAGTTTGAGAATTAAATCAGCTCTAATTTCCATAGTTTATTAATGGATAGATTAGAATTTATATGGAAGAAACTGCAATTCTGAGGGGAATTCAGAATGGATTTTATTGAGAGAAAAGGGATAGGTGAGAATTTATTTATTGTATCTCAGTTGAAATGTCTTACAAGAAAAATGAATTATTATTTATTATGTTTTTAGATATAGAAAAAAAAAGGGGATATGATAAGGTGGATAAAAATAGATTGTGGGGAAGCATAATAATTAAGAATCTTTAAAAGCATAACTTTTATAAATATCAAATGGGGAATGTAAAATTGATGGAAATAAAATGTGAAACTGAATTTCATATTATCATCTTTAATTATTCCTTTTTCTTTTTTAAGACAATCGGAAATTGATATAAAAAAAAATAAGAATGAGGGATAGGATTCCTATAGTTGGAACTCAGAAAATACAAAATGTGACAGATTTTTTTTTTGCAGATGATATGACATTTTTTTGTAACAGGTTACAAGATATGGAATTATTTGGTGACTGTAGAGAGACAGATAGAAAAATTAAATTCAATGAAAAAAAATCTAAGATTCTATACTCAATGAGAAATTAAAAGCTGGAAAACAGAAGACACCTTGAAGAAATATAAGAGTATAGGCAATGAGCTATTTTGTTAAATAGAAAAAGGAATTATAGAAATAGTTATGAATTAGAAATGAAAAAAAAAAATCCAAAAAATACAATGGAATGATTAAAAATCTGGTATATGTCTCATACAGCAAATAAGAGATAAATATAATTATTTGGAAATGAGAGCACTTTATATTGCACAGGAAAGTCAAAAAATTTTAAATAGACATATGCATTAGATAATAAATTGTGACAGCAAAAGAGGCTATTCAAGGTGAAGTGAACTTATTTTTTTAACTAGAGAAATCAAAAGTGAATTTAAAATATTTAGGTTTTCAATATATGAATGAAAGTAGATTAGTAAAAAGTATTTAAATAGCAAAGTTAATAAATAGACAATTCATTTTCATCTATTTATATAAGAAATGGGATGTGTAGAGAACATTTACAGGCACATAATTGAGAAGTGAGAAAAGAGAATAAATAAGAAAAAAAATAAGTAAAATTATGAGAAATAAATATGAGTTTTAAAAAAATAGTTTGAAGTTATTTAAGAATAAAAATTATATAAAATATATAAAAAAAAGCATTTTTATTGTTATCTGAATTGCAGATGTAAAATTTACATGAAAATGGAAGAAACAATATAGAACACTTGTATTTTTTATATGTGTAAAATGCAAGATGTTAAAAAACGATAAAGAATTAAACTTTAAAAATATAGAGAATGAAAGAAGTAGAGATTTTTTTTTTGTTTGTTTATTAAAATTGGGGGACTATCAAAATAACTTCTATTAAAATGGATTTGGAGGAAGAAAAAAAAGAATTAAATAATTGGGTGATAAAGAATAAAAAGTAGATGAGTTTGTTGTGATATATAAAGATTTTGAAGAATATTTAATTAGAATTAGTTAGGGTTTTTTTAGTCACATAATGTATGCACAGCAATTTTTTTGATCTTAAAAAAAAAACAATTATAAGAACTAATATATTGTTGTGATTCAATTACTTTTTCTGCTTTAGAAATGCAAAATATATATATTATAGAATATAGTAATAAACTTTCCAAACAGTAATACACGCAGTGCAAACCTAAGTCATCAATGGATGCAAGGTTTGTGCATAAAATCTCTACAAGTGCCTATTCATCCAACAACCCCAGACTATTTTTTAGCTTGTGGTTTTCATCAGCGAAGAGCTTTGGGTCTGAGAACACTGTATCTACTAGATCTTAGAATTTAATGCAACCCTTAATCAGCCACCTTTTACCTATTTAATTATAAAGTTATGATCCCAAGATGAAAATAAGTTCATTCATTTATATAGGTTTGCATTAGATCCTAAGATCTAGGTGAAATGCTCTCAGATCCAAGGTTTCTCACTAATAAAAGCCACAAACTAGAAATTAATCTGGAGATATTGGACGAGTAGACACTAAATAGGGATTTTATGCACAAAATTTCTTGCATCCACTGATTATTAAGACTGGTTGGCTCTACTGTGTGAAGAGTTTACTATTGTATTTGCTTGTGTGAGCTTAGGAAATGATAATTATATATGTAAAATTATACAAATGTATATACCATAATAAGTGAAACATTGAATAAAGACGTGTTATTTAGAATTCTGATTCTAGTTCACAAGGTACATGGATTGAAACGCAATTCGGTCCCTTCCCGTGCTAAAATTTAAGATGAATTTTTAGGTGAACTCTCGGTCTAAATCATTAGATTGTTCTTTTTTTTTTTTTTAATGTTGGATAAATAAAAATTGTTTCAGAATATAAGTAAATACAAACACAAAAAGAATTGAATATTTTACTATTTTTACAAATATTTGTATATTAATAAAAAGTAAACTTTTCTACATATAATTGATATTTAATTGCTATCCAAGGATATAGTTATTTTTATTCACTCATTCATCTTTGCATATCTCTTACATTAAAATCCTGATCTGCCAGAAAAGATAGATTCGATTGGAGATCTCATTATAATATATTTATATAAGACTTCTAGCAAATTTTCAAATATCGTACGAAACTAAACATTAAACACGTTTCTAAATAAACAATTCAAAGACAAGATCAAGAACACGCGCTAATTAAATATTTAAAATCAATAAAAAATTGATTCTCATTAAACTAGTTTAATGATAAAGATCTCAATATTTAAAACAATATCCATAAAAATCACACCAAATCAAATCTGACATTCCTAATATATTTACTACAGTTCTTGGCCAATATAAGACCTCAAAATAGGACTATCAATAACCCAAATTAAAACAATTATTCAATTCCAAAAAAAACGAATAAACAAAACTTTCATTCACAGTAACAACTTAAATTTTATTTTGACTTTAAATAATTTGTTTACATTTATTATACAAAATAAAGTAGAATTTTATAAAGCTAAAATTAATTAAAGCAATATTTTAAAACATGAATTTTTGTGTTTTTTTTTTTAAAAAAAACTTGCCCAAATGTTCCTTGACCAATTTTTGTAAGCTTTTCATATTTCGATACTTCATCGCAATAAGGAAAATCAAAATCTTCAACCTTATTCATAATGCCTTTTTAAAAAAAATATACAATAATTACAGTATTTTACAACTTAAAGAAATATCATCTATTCGTAATGCCATTACTCCAGGAAGTGAAAAAATATTTACTAGACATAAATAAGTGATAAGTGTGACATCACTTTCTTATAGCACATTGTCGATGGGTTTTTTTATTTTTAAAAATAAAAAATAAAAATTATGACAGTCAAAAATAGAACAATCATTCTTTATTAATATTCTTCTTGAAAAGTGAAGTATAATAATAAATAAGTCACAATAATTTTGTTTAATTTTTTTATATTTCGAAATTATTATTACTGAATTAATTAATCGATAAAATTCTACGTTCTTCGGTATTATCTTGGTAATAAATTAACGTTTAGTGCTTAGACTGATTTCGATATGTCGGCACACGTAAGATCAGGATGGCCAAAAGGAACTCCTCAATATGCTGCAAAATATATTCCAAATCCATCTTTAACCATAAACAGAACAATTAATTTATATCCTTTGACTAATTATACGTTTGGTACAAAAGATCCGTTATATGAGAGAGATAGTTCGGTAATTGCTCGATTTCAAAGAATGCGAAATGAATTTGATAAAGTTGGTATGAGACGTTCAGTGGAAGGTGTTTTGTTAGTGCACGAACATGGATTACCTCACGTGTTGTTACTCCAGCTAGGCACTACATTTTTTAAGCTTCCGGGAGGTGAATTAAATACAACCGAAGATGAAGTTGATGGACTTAAACGACTGATGACAGAAACTTTGGGTCGACAGGATGGAGTTCCACAAGACTGGATAATCGAAGATACCATTGGAAATTGGTGGAGGCCTAATTTTGAACCCCCTCAATACCCTTACGTTCCTGCGCATATTACAAAGCCAAAGGAACATAAAAAATTATTTTTGGTGCAGCTTGGAGAAAAGGCTTTGTTTGCGGTACCAAAAAATTACAAATTAGTAGCAGCACCGTTATTCGAATTATATGATAATGCACAAGGTTATGGACCAATTATCTCCAGTTTACCTCAAGCCTTGAGCAGATTTCATTTTATTTACATGTAGTTCAGTAAACTTTATATTCTAATTTAGGTTATTAGAATTTTTTTAAATATTAACGTTAAAAATAGTTAATCTAAGTCGTTGTAGAACTACATGTTTATGTTAATGGTTACGTTAATTAATATTTAAACTTACATATATATTTTTCCAACGTTTGTATTTAATATATTTTTTACATTAATTACCATTATTTCAAATAGTGTATCCCCTCTACGTATTCAATATATTTTTTTTTACATGTACTTTCTTTTCAATGGATCGTACTTTTGTTTTATAAATAAACGATTTGTCCGTTTATATAAACGTATATTTATGTATATTTGGTTGTTTGTATCTCAATTATAAATTCACTAATGGGTGTTTCACAATTTTATCAATGATAATTCTATAGGAAAACAAACTGATTACAACACTATTAAAAGGCTAAAGAATCAATATTTAATTTTACAAATCTTTTTTTTTTTGTAAAACAATTTACTTTAAACTTAGGCATATTAAGTTCATATACTGCATTAATATTGAGAGTTGATTTATAGTATATTATTACAGAGGCCTTGAAAATATAATTAATACAGTATATTGATTTTTGTTGCGTTGTGAATATAATCTTTTGAATATAATTTACATATTTTGTTTTTCATTTATTTTTGATGATATACTATTATCATCTTTGGATCACATAAAAAATGTTATCTCAACCCTAATGATGATTTAAAAAACAATCATATAATATTAAGTCTTAATCAGTTTTAATGATTAGAAATCTCATTTAGTTAATAATAGTTCTATTATGAACTTCACTGGAAAATGTTTGCCTTCCATATATGTTTAGTAATTTGATCGCCATAGATGCAATGTTTGCCATATGAAGTTTAACCTGATGGAAGGATGGCATACTCAAAGGCTAAAGATTCTAGATTAAATATCAGTTAACAAGATTTTAAAAAAAGACTTTAGTTTAGTTAATTTAGTAGAACTGTAATATGTCACGATATCCTGATGAAAATTATCCATACATTTATATAAAACTGTTATCCACTGTTTAATTTAGGTTAGTTTTCTTTATTGGCAGTTTTGAAGTCACCAGTTTGGAAATTACTGCTACTAACATTTTTTATTTTTTCAAATAAAACTTGACTATCAGAAAGCTATTCTACTAAAGTCAGTTAGATCGATAATATAGATTATCATGATTATTGGGTTATACATTTTAAGATTAAAGTCATATATTAAATTATAAAATTATTTATTTACATTAAAAAAAAAATTGTAAAATGTTAATAATTTTTATTATCAAAAAGTATTCCAAAAATTGTCTCTTCTTTTTCTTTTCAAACTTAACTCATTTGCAAAAATATTAATATATAATATAAATCACTTGTTTTGTTCCTTTTTCAGTTTTTTTATTACAGAACTAATTAAGTGTGAACAATTGTATTTATTAGAATTAGATTCAGATACCAAAATTTTAGTTATTTAATATAATTTTCATCAAGTCACAAACTACCAAGATATTTCAGAAATTTATCTGAATCACAAAAATAAAGACAAAAAGACTTCCAAAAACATATACAGTATAGTGAAAGAATAGAAAAACTATTGTTTAAAAATTGTGTTTAATTAGAAATTTTTTCATATAAAACAGATTAATTAAATTTAGGTTTAATTTTAAAATGAATCTTATTAAAATAGAAAATAATTAAAATCGTTATAAAATTAAAAATAGATTTCATGATATGTAAAAATAGATTTTATAAATTTAAGTCAGTTTTTATGAAATAATTTAAGATAGATTTATTTTGAACTTTTAAAGTTTTTCTCTTTCATATTTAAAAAATTTAAGTTTTGAAAAATAATATATATATATTTTAAGTTTTTTTTTATAGTTTTTCTTAATGCATTTCTTCAGCTATTTATGATTCTGATATATTTTGATTTGTCTGTTTTATGTCAGACAAGTTTCTTTACTATCTTTGTAGTTTGTGCTCGATAAAAATTATATTAACTGAAATATTGGTATGTGGATTTATTATGTACAAAAAATTGTTCATTTTAAATTAATTCAGTAATAAATAAACTTAAAATAGGGGTGATATATTTCATATGTTAATATGAAAAAAAAAAGAGTGCTGACTTTATCGCATTGAAGAATATCTTCAGTTTTCTGATCTGTTAAGAATTTAGAATATAGATTTTGTCAATGCTTTAATATAAATTCTGTTTTAGAAGTACTCTATTTGTTTTGTAAATTTTCATCTTTTTTTTTTTTTCATTGCTTCTTATATTTTGCAAAAATCCTAAAATTTCTGTGGCACTAGTTTTTTTTTTTTCACATGGTTGCAGAATTAATAACCAAATTTTTTGAGGTTAGATTGAGAGTGTTTTAAATAAAAAATTATTTGCAATATTTTAAAATATATTTATTGGGAAAAATAATTATATTTTTAATTTCACAAAGAAATATTACAATATTGTGACTATGTGTTGGTTGTATATTAAGGGATTTACTAAAGTCGCAAACTGATTACATAGATAAGATTTGTTTTCCTTCTTTCTTTTTTTTTAACTTTTAAATTCACATTGATTATTTTACATATTCTAATTTTTTACCAATAGTGATTGTAAAACTAAAAATACTTATTCAATTAGTTTCTGAACTGGATGCAAAAAAAAAAAAAAAATCCTGCATCTGCAATTTTGGATTTATGATGTTTTAAACTTTAATAAAATAGTATTGTCTAAATAATCATTCTATTTTTTATTAGTAATATTATTTTATAAAGCGCAGACGGTATTGAAATTAAACTGAGAGAGTGCAAATTTCTCAAACGCTTACGACTACCAACAGCCAATCAGATCTTAAGCACTGGGACAGAGAATTTAACAAGAAAAGAGTGGCTCTTACTCTCTTCTTTACTTGTCTTTCTATATATCCAAGCCAGTCCAAAGTAATTATATCTGAAAGCATGAATCTTAAATATCATCACACTTAATTAACTGAGTTCAAATTATAAACATACACGTGAAATCTTTCGATTTACTACGCAGTAGTTTTTCGATGTTATAACTTTGCAGCAATATATGTAAGTAATATTATTTTATAAAGCGCAGATGGTATTGAAATTAAACTGAGAGAGTGCAAATTTCTCAAGCGCTTATATGACTACCAACAGCCAATCAGATCTTAAGCACTGGGACAGAATTTAACAAGAAAAGAGTGGTTCCCTTTCTCTTCTTTACTTATCTTTCTATATATCCAAGTCAGTCCAAAGTACTTATATCTGAAAGCTTGAATCTTAAATATCATCACACTTAATTAACTGAGTTCAAATTATAAACATACAGCGCCTTCAGATATAAGTACTTTGGACTGGCTTGGATATATAGAAAGACAAGTAAAGAAGAGAGTGGGAACCACTCTTTTTTTGTTAAATTCTCTGTCCCAGTGCTTAAGATCTGATTGGCTGTTGGTAGTCAAAAGCGCTTGAGAAATTTGCACTCTCTCAGTTTAATTTCAATACCGTCTGCGCTTTATAAAATAATATTACTTACATATATTTCTGCAAAGTTATAACATCGAAAAACTACTGCGTAGTAAATCGAAAGATTTCACGCTGTATGTTTATAATTTGAACTCAGTTAATTAAGTGTGATGATATTTAAGATTCACGCTTTCAGATATAAGTACTTTGGACTGGCTTGGATATATAGAAAGACAAGTAAAGAAGAGAGTTGGAACCACTCTTTTCTTGTTAAATTCTCTGTCCCAGTGCTTAAGATCTGATTGGCTGTTGGTAGTCATAAGCGCTTGAGAAATTTGCACTCTCTCAGTTTAATTTCTATTTTTTATTATAATTGAAAACATACAAGTTTTTTAACTCTATAATTGATAATGCAATCTAAAAAATTTGTTTTCTAAAACTATCATGTATAATTTAATTTTGGTTGTAAAATATATTTATTAAAAATTATTTTGCTTTTTTTTAATAAGAAAATTAATAAATGTTTGTTGTATCATATAAACTCTTTAAAAAGATTACATGAACGTTATAATTGTTAAAAATGATGAAGAATGATAGTTGTCGCAACTGGAAACCTTTTCACTTTTCTCGTGGATTCTGATTACAACAAAAAATAATTTTGTTGATGTGCGTAATAGTAATATCATTTATTGACAATTCAATTTTTTGGATGATTGGTTTTTTAAAAATAGAAAACAATAGTGCAGAGTAAGAATTCTTAGATCAGATTTTTGTGGGATGCTAAGATATTGAGTATTAATTGTTTAATCAGATGGACTATATTGTTCTGTTGCGTATTCATTTAACAGAATAAAAAAAAGTTAAAGCTAATATGGATTAGTTTAATATCTCAAATAATATCAGCTTATAATGTAGCTCCATTATTTCATAAATAATTTTATATAAATAAAGATACAATAAAAGATAAATAACTCCCAAGATGCATTTCATGCTGAACCAGCACTCATCAGTTGGGCCAGGGGAAAAAAATAAGTAAAAGCTGAAAAATGTACATTAATAATTTTGAAGGATTATGTCCCAAAAATTTTTCATTAATGATATTAATCTATTTGGCTTGCGTGTGTAGTGCAATTGTCCTCAAAGCTGTGTATTGTTACCAAATAGATGATTAAGAACGAATGAGTTAAGTGCTTTTGAAGGGTCCAGCCTTCATAATCATAGCTTCACTGCTAATAAAGTTAACGATATGCAAATTTATGCTGAATATGCTAGACATTCCATTTCAATAAAGCAATCAAGCTATGATTATGAAGGCCGAACCCTTCGAAAGTGCTAAGTTCGTTTGTTGTTATTCATCTATTTGGTAACAATACACAGTTTTGAGGACAATTGCGCTACACACACAAGATAACCAGAATATATATATATCCCTAAAGTAAAAAAAAAATTATTTGAATGAATATTAATTTTTTTTTACAATAAAGCACATTATGCAATATTTTTGTAATCTTAAAATATTATCTATTTAAAATAAATTTATAACTTGTTTCTTTTTCTTGATTAAATAACATACTATGACTTGATTTGTAACTGAATATTAATTTGTGAATCAATGGTCACAATCACAGAAAAATAAATTGAATAAAATCAAGTCTTTTTGACTTCAAATGGAATACTGTACAAATGAGATATCTATCATTAAAAAGATACTCGTATAATTTATTTATACCATAAAAAAATTACATTATTTAATTCATGGCTTTTTTAAAAAAATATGTATATTTGTTATACATAAATATTCCCTCTTTCCATTCAAATAATTTATTAAATAAATAATCAAGTGGTTAGTCATTCGGATGTCATCTAATGATCAATCAGAAGTGACAAATTGAGTTTCGATCCAAAAATCTTTAGCTTTTGAATCCATTATTATTGTGGTCTAAATTGCATGGACAATAATTTATTTTTAGAAGTATTTTTTAATATCTAAACAATTGGAATAGATTTGAAATAAATATAATTTAAATAGTCTATTGCAGTTCTCTCACATACTTCTGTATATTCATTAATGATGTTCTAGATACCGAATGCAAGAAATTCATCTATCTTTTCAATATTGCTTTGACTTCTCAAAAGAGATCCTTTCCTGAAATAGAAAACTTTCAATAAGGATATTAAAAAAATGGAATTTTTTTTTGTGAAAGATTAAGAGTCTTATTCCTAATCCAATGGAGGCAATATATTCAGTTTTTTATCTAAATAACAGGGCACTAATAGACTGAAACATAATCCTGTCCCATGCAATGAAGGAGTAACCTTGAATTGTAGCCTAATTTATTTTCCTCATTTATATAAGATTAGATCTAATGTAATATCTAATAAAAATTTCATTGGAAAACTGGCTGACTAATTTGTGTTGGGATACAAGTATTTTACAATCAGCTTTCCAGGATTAGCATATTCTGTTGGTGAATCCGATGCCCTTATTTAGAGAGAAAGTTCCAGCACTAACTTATGGATATTTATTTAAATATTATCATGAATAGTATTACTGCACATTCACATCTACTCTTTTGCAATAGCTTCCTATTCTTTTACATATTTCTCCATCAAATATTAGCAGAAAAACTATTTCAGAAAATTTATTAAGCAGATTGGACTTGCCAATAACTCTGGCTATAGTTTTGCCATCTACGATTTGACTTGAATTACAATTCCTTTTTTGAATGTTCAACCAGCAGTCTACAGTTTAAGAATTATTGTATGAAAATATAATTCTTATGAGGTCCCAATCATTTTTTTTTCCATATCCAACAGTCAAGTCATCTGGATTTGATTTTCCTAAATGTAACTGGGTCTTATAAATAGTTTCAGAACTACCCATGATTATTGTGCTCATCTGCTTCATATATGGAATTTAACATCCATTTATATATGTAAATAAAACACTAACCATGAAGCACATAGTTTATGATCATCAAATCTATGTCTACATTTGCAAAGTTGAAGGATTTAATAAAGTCACTAGTGAATCTAACTCCTGATTGGAACATCTATAGATTTTTTGTAATATTTTACTAACAGTTAAGTTATTTAAAACAAACTCCATATGCTAAAATAAATAAATAATAAATTAGTTCACATTAATAGACTTAATTAGATTTTTTTTTTTAATTAGAATTTAAAAAAAAAAAAATTCTAAAAACACTAAAAAAAAACAACTAATTTTTAAGTTGTTCAACAATATTACAGTCTCGTAAACATAAGAATAACAAATTATATAATCATGTACAAAATCTCGAAAGAAAAAAAAATCAAGTTAAAATTGAAAAATGAAATCACTAATATGGTTATGAGCAATTATAAGAAAAATCTAATACCAAAAAAGAGAAGTTTAAGCATTTGAGGACTGTCATTAACATTTTTTTTCACTTATAAAATGTAATCAACATGTAGAAAGTCCATTTTTTATTTATTGTTATTGAATTTTTTGCTCATTTTATTTTGAATAATTAAAAAAGTCAATATTTTCTCTAAAAAGAAATTATCGGCATCTGAGAAATGATAGAGCATTATCAGCCACTGACTGTAATTTGGGTAGAATATAATAACATTGCTTACTATCTGTTTGGAAAATTGTAAATATTCATTTCTGATTAGAAACAAGTTCTATTTCAAAGATATTACTGACTAAAATGTAATTATGTTTTTTGATGAAGCAAAATAATTTTACAAGTTAGGAGTATGAGATTTGTAAGTTTTAAAAAAATATTCAAAATGTTAGAATCGTCTTCTAAAAAAACATAACAAAGGATCATTATTTAAAAATAAATGGAAAGCAGATATTGAAGAAAGGTTGAAACAAGAGGATAAGTGTAATAATATGCTTTAGATGATTTAGAAGGAACAACAGATGATGAAATATGGATTTAGAATAAAATGTAAACAGCTGTTTGTCATTTTGATTTTATATTTATAGCAGAACTTCAGACATTTTTATTTTATATTTGCAATATCTTGATTTTATAGAAAATATAAACATAATTAAATTTAATAAATTACTTATCTTGATGAAAAACCATATTATTTTAAGGCTTTTAGAAATACAAAATTTTATTATACATTTGAAAGAAAGACTTTATGATTAATGTTATGTTCAATTTTTTTTAGTAGTTTGTTAATTAAGATTCATAGTTACTTAAATTATATATAATTGTAAATTCTTATATCTTCTGCTTTACTTTTTGTGCATTTCTTCATATATATTACTTTTTTATAAATCTCATATACACTTTAATGCAATTTTTATATAATTCCTTGTAGCTCTGATGAAGACTGCAGGACAGTTGGAAGTGGTAGAAAAATAGAGGAGGAATTATATAAAAATTGCATTAAAGTGTATATGAGATTTATAAAAAAGTAATATAATTGTTAATTACTATTAAATCTATATAGCTGGCAAAAAATATGAAAATTTAAACTAGCATTAACTTTAGAGAGCTAATCCAAGTGATTATGAAAATAAAAGAGATAAAAGGACTGTAATAATTATCATGGTATATTATTGTTACCGCTATAGCAAAAGTATTTTCAAGAAATTTTCCAGTGTGATTTTAGGCCTTTAATCTATTGAGTTGAAAAATATCATATTGTATTTTTGGAAAATTGGTATATGCCAATTTTAAGATAACTTCATTTAGCATTATGGAATCATGTAATTTTTGTTGACAGAAAAATAAAATATCAAGGATTATAATAAAGCTAAAAAAATATTGTCATTATCCTTTCAAAATTTTTTTAAAAAAACTAAGATTTTAACATTATTTAAAATTATTTTATATTTCTTCAAAATTTCTAAATTTTAATAGATAAATTTATTTATTTTATTAATAGGTTAATTACATTCCTTGTAAAATTTCCAATAAAATGATGTATAACATGACTTATCTATGACAATCCATTAATTCAAAATATACTTCTCTATGCCTTTTGTTTTTCTAAGGAATCCCATAAAATACGTTTTCTTGCAGGAGTATGTATATATTAAATGAAGAGAAAATAACATTTAGTAAGTTAGTGTAAATATTCTTCAGACTGTAAATAGCTTAGATTTTATAATGATACAGCTAAACAGAAAAAAGGTTTAGATTTAACACAATGTAAAATAATGCTCTTTAATATCTGTCTTACCTTTCACATTGTGAAAAAGATTTCATTTTATTAGATAGAATTTACCTAAAATGTAAAATCAAAAATTACTACAAAATGATTGCTTAAAAAATAATAAAATGTTACTGTAATTATTCAGGAAAAGAATAAACATAAATAAAACTGCAGATATAACTTACCCAATAGAACTATTTTTAACTCATCTGTACGCAAAAAGTTGTTGGATGGAACTGGCATATTAGACAACATTCTTGAAGAAGCTAAGTGAGATGAAGTTTGAAGAGGCGCATTGTTTTTCACAATTTTAGTTGATAACGAAAATAACCACTCTGAGCACTTGATGTGTGATCATCATTCCACGTAGCCAAAAAAAAATTTTCATATTTTTTTTAGTCAGGCAACATTTTCTTTATGAATGTTTTAAAACTATTGAAATCACAGGTTGAAAACTCAAATACTGGCTAATATAAGAAGCTGCAATTTTACCTATGTAAAATTCCTTATGGTCGACATATCCATTATTCAAATCCTCACTTTTCTAGTTTTCAATGATCCTATTGTAGTATGACCAAAAAAATTAGTGATTGCTCACTCACTACTTCTCTGTGCATCTGATCAGCAGCTTTGAATTTTATGTTATACTGATCTACATATAAATAAGACTAATTTTATATATTCATTATTATGGAAATAAACAATTTATGACCGGACACATTTTTTTCAATTCCATACTTTTTTAAAGCATATTTTTAATTTTTTATAAAAAAAATTTGTAAATGAAAAGTAAATAAAAAATATATAAAATCGACTACTTATATGATATGAGAAATCTAGGCTGCAATCAGTTATTTGGATGAAGAGCCTAATATACCACTAGCTTTTCTAAGTAGAGGTGGCTTATCTTTTTTTCATTGCTAAAGAAATTTGTTTGTCTTTCAATAAATTAGAATTTCTAGGTGATAAAGTATCTTCAGAATCCAAGGGCTTAGAAATTAGAAGAGAATCATTAATGGTGGAATGTATGTAAAATCTATTTTTTTTGTTTAAAAATTTAATGGAATTTTTTTATTGTAAAATCAAATAAGCAGAGAGAAAAAATAAAAATAAATGGTATTATTTAAATAAAAATATAACTTTTACCATAGAAAAATATAGTGTATATCTTTTGAGAGAGAGGAAAATAAAAGAGAATGATATAATTCCCCCCCCATACCCCCCCTCTTTTTTTTTGGCAAAAAATATTTTTTTGTTTTTTTTTTTTTTTTTCCCCCAAAAAAATTTTTTTTTAAAAAGGGGGGTTTTTAAAATTTTTTTTAAGATTTATTTAAAAATTTTTTCTCAAAATTTTAAACATTGTTTGAAAAAAATTTGTTTACAAAAAAAATTTACTTTTTTTTTTAAACCGGTAATGTGGCAGTTGGAAAAAAAGAATTATTATTGAAAGTGGAAAATTTGAAATGAAAACTGATATTAAACAAGTACTGATTCAATTATTCTCCATTTTTTTAAGAGTTGTTCTTGAATAGTTTATAGATGACTTATTGAAACATTAGGGTGCAATATAGGTTTGGTGATATTGGGGTTTTTATTTGAATTAATTAAAACCAAAAATTAAGAACATCTTTTTGGCTTCTATGTTTGTCAATTTGGAGAAAGATCTATAGAATGTTTTGAATGCAATATATAAATAATCTAAATTAATATTCAAGAAATGATCAGATATTCTGTAGAACTTTTAGAAAGTTATGGTTATCAGTTTGAGAATATGGATCAAACTAAAAATATCTAGATAGAAATACAAATTCAGATTATAAAAGGTATTTCAACTAAATTAGTTGTATATATGGCTATTGCATTGTCAAATTTATTGTATGACTATAAAGCAAATTAATTATTGGCATAATAAAATCATGGTGAAAATTTAATCTCTGAAGATTATAAGATTAATCCATATATTTAACATGTTGGTTGGGATGATGCTGATTCTATAATTGTAAGAGTACAATTTTCTTGGATCAGGTATGCAAAGTAGAGGAATACCTTTTTTCCAAAAAAAGTATGGTGAATTTGAGCTCAGGTAATATGAGAGACAGATTTTATTTATATCATAGAAATTATTTTAAAGATGTGCTGCAATGGTTGTTTTTATTAGAAGGCTGTGGCTAAAGTTAGATTACAATGGAGAGCTTGTGGAAGATAAGTGTTCAGCAGAAGATCCATAAAAAAACAGCATCAGAATGATGGCAAATAATTTAAAGGAGTAGTTTGTGATATCTATGGTTGATAAACAGAGCAAAACTCTCCATACAGTATTGCCACCTGTGCTAAACAGAGTAATCAATGGATGCCAGAAGGCTTGTGCATAAAATCCCTATCTAATGCCTACTCATCCAATATCCCCAGACTAGTTTCTGGCTTCTGGCCTTCGTCAGTGAGGAGCTTTGGATCTGAGAGCACTGCATCTAGATCTTAGGATCTAAATGCGGTGGCAATACTGTATGGAGAGTTTTGCTCTGTTTATCAACAATTAATGTGCTAGTATAGGAAATGTGATCATGTGATGCTTAATGATATCTATGGTTCATAGATTGGTTTGCAAAGTTGTAAAACTTTTTATTAGTCACATTTTTTTCTGGGGTAGGATGGCTGTATTTGGTGAAAATGATGTACATATAGAAAAATATTTTCACAGATACAAATATGATTTTGATTTCTCAACAAAAACATTTAGCATATATATCATACTTCATTTCAACTTTACCATATGACCAACCATCGGTGAAAGTCAGACCACCCTCTCGCTATGCGTACATTTTAGTACCACTACACATTTAGATGAATTAACCGTAAACTTACTGGGATATTTTAACTTTATATATATTAAATATATTTAAAATCTCCATTCCCTCGCACGTTTCTGAAACATGAACAGAGACATCTGAAAAAGACATTATATATGTAAATGTTTGTTGAATCAGACCACCATTTAAACAACTGGAGACCTTGAAGAAGGATCAAACTTAATAGAATATGAGCATGAAAACAAACCACATTCTTTTTGTCTAATTAATGAATATAAAATATAGATGGAATTTTAGCATTAATAAGAAGTAATTTATAATCTTTAATAAATTTACAAAAGTGTCAAATTAAAGATGGCCACAGAGTATCCATAGGAAAGCAATGCTATGCTAGAATTTTTGGATCCTTGTGAAAAATTACAAAATATATATTTTTTTATTAATAGCTTCACGATATCTGTAGACACTGCAGAGGAACCCTGTAATATTCTGTACAAAATTAGAACAATTTCTTTTGATGCAGTCTTACCTATTACACCATTAAAATCAGTAAGCCATAATTTATTTTTCTATACAGAGTTCTTGAAACTTTTTAATCTAGAAAATAATGTTTTTCTGAAGAGTTTGTAACATTAAACACAAGAACAATCTGTAAATTAAATTTGCTTTTATATTTTGAAAAGCAGTTCAAAATATTTGATATAATAAATGTAATAAGTGTGCATATACACCCCTATAGAGAAGCTTGTTATTTCTAAAAATTAAATACTTTCGAGAACTTGTGGCGTTCTCATATTCCTAGCAAGATGAACTATAGTCATAATGGAGAGATGAGTGTAATTGTATTTAATTTATAGAAATAACAAGCCTCTCTATAATTGCGTTTAAGCGCTCTTGTTACATTTATTATATTCCATATAGAAGAATAAACAGTTAATGTCATTATTTGACATGCATCTTGATGGTCAATTTTTTTTTTTTTTTTTGAGGGCGAATTTTTTTGATAAACAAAGTGGACATGCAAGTGTTCAGCAATTAGACTAAGACCAACATCCTTTGGATACTTTTGCATTAACAACTTTATATCACTATGGTCTATTTCTTGATTGCTTTCATTTACTAAAAATGATAAATTGTAGCCATATTCTAATATACTGTTGCTCTTTTGTGGAGATTGTAATTTTAGGGCATCATCAGAGACTTGCCTTTGGAAAAAGTTGTCTAAGACCTCAAATGCATTATTTCATTTTTTATACTCTCTGTCTTCAATTGACAATTTTGTGATATACATTTTGTAATTTTTGCTTACTGCTCAGCCAGAAGTTCAACAATGTTATCATAATTGCAGTAGCTTGATCATCGTGTGTCTGGTTAAATGTTTAGGAACTTTGGATTTAAGAGGTAAGAAACTCTGCCCAGCTTTTGTAGTAAACTGAGAAAAAAACAATAAAGCTCATTTATTATGCTAAAAAAAAAGTCATTGCATCCCATCATAAGTTAATTGCAGTTCATCTAACTACATTTTGGGGAATGTCCAACACATAAGCTTTAAAAACATTTCGTTTATGATTTTTGTTGAATGCCATTATACTGTCCAGCCGTATTGGTTTCATTGTCACGACTTCTCTACATTTACTGAAATTTCTTTCATGTTTATCTAAGTAGTTCAGTATTGTTATATTTTTACCTGTATGTTTATCCAGTTCAAAAAAACCCAAAAAGTAATGAATTGATAAATAATTACTAGGAGAAACATTTCTAACAGTGATAATAAGATTATTAACATGGGCAACATGAGAAGTCGAATAAAATAATCTGCCAAGCTAAATGTTGCTCATTATTGCTTTACAAATTTTATTAATCAACTGGATAACTTTTATATATATACATTTCCATAAGTATAATGGCTAGCCAGAGCTTTTAATTCCAAACTGATTTATTAAGCACACAAGAAGAGATCAAGTTTGGCAATTAATTCAACAAAGCTATTGCTTGGTCAATCAAATGTTTCATTAACACCCTTAAATGCCAAGCCAGATTATGCCAAAAGAGAAATAACTTAATGAACTGCATGTTTCAGTAACCATTCTGGTTTTATTTTCTATTCAAGTTTAATTGACCTGAGTAGAAATTAAAGCTATAATTGAACTAGTTTGATTAGAATAAAAATTTGCACTCAAAACCATTCTTCTTTGGTGGAAAAATATAACTATTCTCAAGAATGTTTCTCCATTTACTTTTGTGGAATGAAAAAAATTTTTGAACAGAAATAGACTTGTTTTTTTAATGTTTGCTTTGAAATGGTAAAACTCTGCACCTGTGCAGAGATTCCTATAGAGATTTTTCAGTATAAAATATTTTCTCATTACTCAATGAAATCTATAAACCTATATATTTTTTGCCTCTGAAATTCTTAGTAGCACAAATAATTGTTATTTTTGTATTTACAATGCTAAAATTTCTATTGATGTCATTTGTTTTTATTTCAAAGTCTTTTTAATGAAATAGGCTTGAATTGTGTGTGTTTATGATGTAATTATTTTGTGGAATATGCCTTCAATATTTTGTATTAATTTTTAGGTTATAATTCTTGCCATTTTTTTTACAAGTTTGAATTCTTAGAGTGATAGTTAATGACAACAGTTCTAGGATTATTATTCTGTATATAAACTGCTTGTTTTAGATTAGATAGGGCTATTTCTGCCTACTGTCACAACTAATGTTACATAACTGGCTTTAAAGGCAAAATTATTTCCATTTATTTTTGTCTTTTTCATTTACTAATATTTTCATATTATTTACTCATTATTAATTTTATAAAACTTTAAATATTATTAAAATTCATAATAATAATAAAAATTCTCACCTGTATTCAAAGTGTTTATTATAATGATATACAATGATTTGAACACTTCATAGTAAACTTTATTATTTGTTTCTGACTAGTTTTAAAGCCTCTATGAATTTTGCCATCATACAATCATTGACTCATTTAATGTTATTAAATAACTGAATATAGATTGTATATTTAAGGATGAATGCATTTGGCATTATTATACAATGTGTTTTTTCATTTGGGATCTGAGCTTATACATTATTTTAGCTGAATTATGTCCCTAATTTTTATTATCAATGAAGTAAAACTATAAATAAATTTTTCCTAACAGGAAACCAAAGGACTGGACTGCAGCTCATATCTAAATCCAGTAAAGAGTCGGATCAAATAAGCATTTAATTAATGAATATTAATCACTTTTCCTCAACTCCAGATGGACATGCTGTAATTGATCATATCATATTAACCAGTGTATAGAATGCAATGATGGATAAGATACATGTCTTTTTTAATACACATTTTGAAGAAAAATAATAATTTTCTACATTTTTTCATGAATTTCCATAATGATTTATTGTACTAATTTTTTAGTTATCTATGTTTACAAAAAAAGTAGCTAGGGAACATTGTAGTTAGATACCTTTTAATCTTCATTCTTAAAACCTAGAAATTCATCTCCAGAGCTAAATGAAGAATTACTTGAAGCCTCTTCTTCAGAAACTGAGTCTTTGTATAACAAATCATTCTATATGCAACAAAGTGAGTTACTAATTCCACATTTCTTAAACTGTCATGTTTCACAACATCCCATGAAGTTTAAACTCATTCACAAATTTTCAAAATGTTGGGTCTCTTCCTTCTTCTTGATGTTGTCACTTCAATATCTGTAGACTGCATCCAACTGTTCCATTTCCCCTTCATGAATCCTTCAAATGGTTTATTAATGCAGACATTTAAATATTGAAACTGGCTCATTAGGATATCTGGAATTACAGCTGAGTTTTCAGTTGGTTGATTTTTATTTTTCATAGCTTCTGCTCTGTGACTCTAAAACTTATCCTATACTAGCAAGACTTTTTTAGCAATCTACCAGGGTGCCTAGACCATACATTGTCCATCCACAATTTCATCTCTTCATTCATCCAGCTCTTAGGAAGAACATGTACAAACATCTTTATATATATATAATTGATTTTTATTTTTCATAGCTTCTGCTCTGCGACTCAAAACTGATCCTATACTAGCAAGACTTTTTTTAGCAATCTACCAGACCATACATTGTCCATCCACAATTTCATCTCTTCATTCATCCAGCTCTTAGGAAGAACATGTACAAACATCTTTATATATATATTAATAAAAATTAAGTCATATATCACATGATTTAATGTAATAAGCTTGTACTACAAATGTAATATAATGAGCATGTTAACAAGCTTTTCCGAATATCTCTATCCTCAAATCTATAGCCTTACTGATGATAACCACAGTTTGAAACTGATTTAGGGATATTCGGAAAAATTTGTTAAGAGGTATTAGCACACTCATTATATATATTAATATAAACCAGAAGTTTTAGACTGACTGAAATTTCAACTCATAATTTTGTTTACTGTCACATAAAATGCTTAAGATATATTTTGAGGCAAAAAAAGTGCAACCTATTCGCCAATAAATACGGTAAATTATAACACTCAGTAAAGTTACAAAACGGGCAAAACTCTCCATTCAGTAGTGCCACCTTGTGCCAACCAGAGTAATCAATGGATGCCAGAAGGCTTATGCATAAAATACCCATCTAGTGCCTATTCATCGAACATCCCCAGGCTAGTTTCTGGCTTGTGGCCTTCATCAGTGAAGCTCCTTGGATCTGAGACCACTGCACCTAGATCATGTAAAGTTGTAAAAGCTAAGATCTTATCTATTTGTAATTACCTTTATTTTCATTTACTTTATTACTACCTGTATTATATAATTTTTCCACCTAATTTTCTTTTTATACATGCAACTATTTTGAATTGCATAACATCTATAATCTCATAAACAAATATATTTGCTTTTTATATATACATATATAACTTAAATTATTATGCACTGCAGTTTCGTCAAGGCAACTGATAAATCAAGATTATCTGATGAAACTGATCTGTTCTCTGAAACTGAATGTTCTTTTGCAAATGAATGTTTATTGATAATATAGTTTCATTGTTTACTTCAATTGTCTTACTATATATTAATTAAACTGTTGCATATTGTCTTGTATTTGATTTCATAAACTGAAATGTATAAAATGTATTTATTATACTTTTTATTTATTGTTTTGATACATTACAACTAATGCAATCATTAACTTAGACATATCAAGAAATCTTAATTTAAAATTGACTACAATCAAAAAAGAGTAGAATATCAGTGACGATATAAGTCATCATATTCTATCTTTCACCTTTTTTTTAAATTTACAAAGGCACTCTTCACAAACTTGGAGCTTAATTGTAAATATAGGGGATTGTATATATGTGTGGGAGATGATAATCTGGACCAACTGATGAGTGCTGGTTTAGCACGAAATATGTATATTGGTGATTATCTTTTCTACATGTGTGTGGTTATGTGTATCAGTTGTATGAGATAGTGTGGATAGTTGAAAGGTGCTTGAAAGTCTGAGTTCAAATATGCTATATTTACAAAATAGTGTAAAACATTTTCAGAAATATGCAATCATTAATATAACTAAAAGACAATAAAACAAAGAATAATAAACAAAAAAAAAATCCCCAAGATTTTTGTGGGTGGAAATTTAAAACTGTATATTTGATTTCAGAAACTTGGATTTATAAATAAAATTTATTTATTCTCCCTTTCACCTCTTGCTTTCATATAACTAATCCACATGCAATAACAATGTTTTCAGCTTCATATAAAATTAATCATGCCCAAAAGTGCCAGAAACAAATACCACGCAATCTTTACTTATTTAACAATTTGCATTTATCTGATGTTGTATGTTACAGCACTTGCAATATGTGATTATAAGGATATAAACTCAGGATTTTTCAGTCCATTCTTCACTCCATCTCAAGCAACCGATGCACATGACCACACACATGGGTATGGCAATATCAAATCCAATAAGGGCTTTGAGAATTCCGTCATCAGTTATTCAATGAAATGGACAGTTGAATAGTTGGAAGGATGAGAAGATTAAAGACTATCCATTAAAGTTTGAGGAATTGCTATCTTAATATAAACCAAGCACAGATTGTATATATGTGTGGGTGATTATGGGTCAACTTATGAGTGCTGGTTCTGCATGAAATATGCATATTGGGAATCATGTATCCTTTTTGCATGGGTGTGGTCATGTGTATTAATTGCTTGGGATGGAGTAGAGGATGAATAGACTGAAAAATCCTGTGTTCAAATCTCTCTAATTACGTATACAATAAACATTCAGTATAAGCAAATTATTAAACATCACATGATCATCTCTTATACTAGGGGATATTGGATGAGTAGGCATTAGATAGGGATTTTATGCACAAGCCTTCTGACATCCATTGATTACTCTGTTTGGCACAGGGTGGCACTACTGTATGGAGAGTTTTGCTTTGTTTATAAGCAAATTACATACTGCTTTAGAAACACTTGCAATAATAACTATATTTTCCCATCATTCAAATTTCTTGATCATTGTTGTTTCTTTGCTTCATCTCTTAATTCATTCTTATATCTTCCATCTTTCTATTTTTATTTCATTTACGTGGCTTTTTATAGTCATTAATAGCCTTATCAGTTCTATTTTTGTTTATAAATGATTAAATTATTTTTATATTTAAGTTCAATTTGTTGCACCATGAGATTTGATTGTTTTTTAACCTAATGATATAATCAAATGGGTTTATTGCTCATTAACTGAAATGAAAATTCTCATGAAGATTGAGTTGCAATTCATAGATCCTGAGTTTTAGAATCCACCACTCTACAATTGCTCTAAATCAGTGGTCTTCAACCTTTTCACACCTGCGGACTGGTAAAAATAAGGATAAGGTTCCATGGACCGGAAAAAATAAGGATAAGGTTTCGCGGACCAACAGAAATCTATAGATAAATTTTCTTAAAGATGAGTACAATTGTTATAACTGATCAAAGCAACCATGTTAAATATACAAGATAAAGTTATATATATATGGAGTTTGTATAATAAAAAACTTTTTTTTTTAATTTTGAATTTTTTTAGAAAAGTAATAAAAAATTTAATTCTACCCCCCCCCCCCCATAAATAACTGTGATAACTAGAAAAACAAATTAATTTATGTATGATTGATAAGATTTTGTTATCATTCTGTTTTCTTTTTTTTTTAATTGGATAAAAATGAGATGAAAAATTAAATAAAAATTGGTTATATTAATTAAAAGTTTAAACTCTTACTATTTTGTTATTACAAACATTCCTGCCAGTCTAGCATGCAGACTGGCAGAAAAATTCTGTGGCCCAGCGCCAATCCGCGGACCAAGGATTGAAGACCACTGCTCTAAATCATGCAGGGCTTAAATTTCACATCTGTTATTGTTATAGCACTTTTTCTTGATTGGAGGCCAAGCCCATCCAATACTCTTTTAATAACACATTCTTATTCAAAATGTAAATAAAATAGATGAATAAAAATATTTTATTAAATATAAATTATAGGTTTTACAAACATAATCATACTAAATAAAAGCTGAAAAGTGTTTTTATACCTGGTAATCCAAACAAAATACTGTGTCACATGATCACCAGTTCATATGCTTACACAACTTGCACTGGGTGGCACTACTGTATGAAGAGTTTGTCAAAATACTTTATGTATGCATTTATATATTGGATTATTTCCATCATCTATTATTAAGTATTGAATGTCATTAGAAAAATTGATTTAGATTTTCCAATTACATTCAACTGTTAGTAATAGCACACAGATTAAAATATACATAACATTTTGAGAGGTTTTTTTTTTTTATTCAGATGATGCTAGCCTGACCAGTGACAGTAGCAGCATGGGAATTGAACCTGCACCCTTAGATTCTTGAATTTTTGGCAACACTAACCAACTAAGCCATCCTGCCAAAGGCAATAGCCAAGTTGAAAATTCACATACTTATCTATGAGGTTCCTCATGATTTTTCCACTTTTCCTAAGAGCAAAGTTGATTAGTGGCTTCCATACATTATATACTGTATGTTTAGCAAAAAAGTGTCTACATTTAACTTCTGAATATTACACTAAGAAATATTAGTACCCTTAAGTGTACTCCTTGCAATGGTTCCTGTTCTTTGCTATTTTTCTGCTAAATATCAAAAAAAGATACCTCACAGAAAACTTTTAAGTAGATTTAGACTTGCCAGTAATTCAAGATATAGTTTCACCAATTAAGAATCAATTCAAATCAAGATCTCCTTTCTGGATCTTCAACAAATAATCTACAAACAAAGAATTGTGTGCTAAAAATGAGTTTTTTTTATAAAATATCGAACAAATTTATCAGGTCCAACAGTAAAGCCAACTGGATTTGTTTTTTCAATATATTATTAGTTTCATCAACAGATCGAAGACAATCCATAACTGTTCTTTGTTTCATGAATAGAGTTCAATAAGTACTGATTTACAGAGCCATAAATTTACAATTATAGTTGTAATATTTAAACAGCATTAAACTATTGCACATGCGCTTTGGATTTTTAAATATAAAATGAATGAATACTAAACACTTCAACCACATGATAAAGTCTTTGGAAAAGATAGAATGCCCATCTATCTTTTCGAACCCAAACGCTTTTGTATGGGCGAATCTTTTCCAAAGACTTTATCATGTGGTTGAAGTGTTTAGTATTCATTCATTTTATATTTAAAAATCCAAAGCGCATGTGCAACAGTTTAATGCTGTTTAAATATTATAGTTTATAAAAAACATCGCGCTATATAAAATAAGTGACTTAATTACAGTTGTAATAAAGTCACGAATTTCTGGTTGGAATTTCTTTGTGATATTTTGTTCAATAGTTAAGATGTATGTAAAAAATCCAAAGTTAAATAAGTAAATAAAATAAGTACAGTATATATATATTAAGGAAATATAACTGTTAAAAGTATATTAAAGTATCTTTTATTAAAATGATTCCGTCCATTGTGGAATATGATATAAAAAAAGCCTCTTATAAGTACATAATATGCAAAGAATTATATAATTTTATAATAAAATTGTCCAATATTTATAAACAAAAAATTTAAAAGTTTAATTTATAGGTGGCAATTTTCTTTATTTGTTTGAATTAATACTTAGATTACAAAAGGTTTTTTAAAAAGTTTTTCACTGGAATAATTAATTATATTTAGTCACAATCGGTATCATGTTGGTATTTTGCTTGTAATTTATGAACTATTTTCGTCATATAATTTTAATTGTTAAATGTTTTTTTTTAGAAAAATTCAAATTTAAAATTTTTCAAATACATTTAATTGCTAGTAATATCACATAAATTAATATATTACATAATTTATTGGTGGTATTATTCTTTTCTTATCTTGAGATGTTGGTGGCCTTATTAATAACAGTACTAATAAGGGAATTGAACCAGCGATCTTTAGATTTATGAATATCAAATTTAAAATGACATTCTAATCTATTAGACTAATTTATTAAGCCAATAAACATCACATGATCATCATTTTTTATACTTGCTTTTAACTGTTATTAAAACAGGCAAAACTCACTATACGTATTGCCACACACAGCAAGCTAGAGTAATCAATGGATGCCAGAAGGCTTGTGCATAAAATCTCCATGTAGTGCATACTCATTCAATATCCCCAGACTAGTTTCTGGCTTGTGGCCTTTGTCAGTGAGGAGCCTTGGATCTGAGAGCAGTGCACCTAGATCTTACAATCTAATGCAACTCTCTAGCAGCCACCTTTTATCTCTATTTGACTACAAAACTACGAGTCTTAAATTGAAAACATCTTAATATTTTCAATCCAAGCTCATTACTTATATAGTCCAATAGGTCTGAACTCAGTTCAGTACCTATACATTTTGGTGTCTTTGATTCTTTAATAACCATAGCCACCACTATCCTATTAGGCAGGATTAGTTTTAAGCCAATAAACATCACATGATCACCATTTCTCATACTTGCTATTAACTGTTATTAAAACAGGCAAAACTCACTATACGTATTGCCACACACAGCAAGGGCCAAACACAGCAAAATGTATAGGTACTGAACTGAATTCAGACCTATATGACTATATAAGCTAATGAGCTTGGATTGAAAATATTAAGGTGTTTTCAATTTAAGACTCATAGTTTTGTAGTTAAGTGGAGATAAAAGGTGGCTGCTAGATGATTGCATTAGATCCTAAGATCTAGGTGCAGTGCTCTCAGATCCAAGGCTCCTCACTGATAAAGGCCACAAGTCAGAAACTAGTCTGGGGATATTGGATGAGTAGGCACTAGATGAGATTTTATGCACAAGCCTTCTGGCTTCCATTGATTACTCTAGCTAGATGTGTGTGGCAATACATGTAGTGATTTTTGCCTATTTTAATAACAGTTAAAAACAAGCATAAGAAATGGTGATCATGTGATGTTTATTGGCTTAAAACCAATCCTGCCTAATAGGATAATGATGGCTATGGTTATTAAAGAACCAAAGACACCAAAATATATAGGTACTGAACTGAGTTCAGACCTATATGACTATATAAGCTAATGAGCTTGGATTGAAAATATTAAGTTGTTTTCAATTTAAGACTCAGTTTTGTAGTTAAGTGGAGATAAAAGGTAGCTAGGGTTGCATTAGATCCTAATATCTATGTGCTGTGCTCTCAGATCTAAGGCTCCTCACTGACAAAGGCCACACGCCAGAAACTAGTCTGGATATTTGATGAGTAGGCACTAGATAGGGATTTTATGCAAAAGCCTTCTGGCATCCATTGGTTATTCTAGTTTGCTGTATGTGGCAATACGTATAGTGAGTTTTGACTAATTTATTAAAGGCAACTGTAAGTAGAAATTTTATAATGTATTTATGAAGGCTGATTTATGGTGTATTTTGCCATTATCATGTAGGCAAATTCTTTAAATTTTTTTTTTTTCAATCTGTTTCAAGATGTTGTTTCTTTATAAAATATGTTTATTGGTACATGCATGGTCTACTACTATTGATGTCCTTTTCTAATCATTACTTTGTGCTTTTTTAATTATTTTTCAGTGAGAAGAATACTTTCACTGATAAATGGTATCCAATATTCCTTTATATGCTATTGCATAAGTGCAGTTTCTTTTTTTTTTAGCATTTCAAAGTTTAGGTTCAGTTGATATTAAGATTTCTTATAGTGTATTGTTGCTTTGGAAAACTATTCTGATATGTTAGCTGCAGATTATCTTTGTCTGCTATATATATTTTTTTCTTTTAATGTTTCTTTTTACTGTCTATTTAATTTAATGATAGTTGGTAGACAACAATTCTTTTCAGAGAATGTTCCATGTTGGACTTTTATTTTTCCAAGTCATTACTTTCTTAAACTTTTTGTTCCGACCCTTAATGATAGTATAAGTTGATGGTTTGTATTTCTATCATGATTGAATGTATTTTCCTGTGTGGCAGTTTTCTATAAATTGTAATTTTGATTTTTCCATAAAAAATCTTATCACAAGAATATTTAAGAATGCCAATTTTTGTTTTCCTCTAATTCTATTTCAAATTTAATTAGAAATATTTTATTTATGTATATCTAGAATATTTAAAATTGTTGTCAAATAAACATTCTGAACAAACATCAATAGCATATCCTTTTTTATTAAATTCATAATAGAATCAGAACAAGAACAAAATTGCCAGTGCTAAGTGTTTTTGCAACATGTCTCCCTCATAGCCAAATCAAAAGTACAATTTACAGAAAACCACCACACACAGAAAAATACTTTGCATACACATTCAGTCATGTTAGGCCATGAAACATTGAATTATACTATCACTATGGAAATAGCAAGATTTTTCAGAAACCAATGATTTGAAAAAAGTATATAAAACTCTCATGAAGAATGGTTATCCATCAACTCTCATTAAGAAAACTTTAAATAGACAAAAAATTAAAACACCAAAAAAGCAATCATAGATACTGATGTTTATTCATATATAGCAGGAATAGCAGATGAAAATAAAGTAAATCCACAACCAATATAATATCAGAACAGCTTTCCAAAGACATAGTATATTATGAGAAATTCTAACCTCTATAAAATCTAAACTTGAAATAATAAAAAACAAAAGCTTCCATCTATGAAATACTATGTTATTATGGAAGGACATATATCAGTTTAACTAGCTACCAAAACAAGCTATCTCATGGAACAATGATTAAAAAAGCACTGAGTGATAGATAGAGAGAGAAAACAGATGTATCTAAAGCAGTAAACCATGCAATGACAAAATAATCCAGTAAGTCAACTAGTGTGATAATACACAATAGGAAAACATTCCTTAATTTTGCCTTTAAGAAAAAGTGAAGAAATTAGGATACCCTTCATAGATAAATATATAAAATTTTCTACTGAATCTTGTTTTTTAACATAATAGTTTAAATGGTTAGAGTATCACCTCAAATTCAACTGTCACAAATCTAAAGGTCCCTGGTTTAAACTCAAATGCTAGTATTGTTTCTGATCTGTCTAAGACCATTTAAAGAAGGGAGGTAAATAATATCATTCAAAATATTGTGTTATATATCAATATGTGTGCTATTACTAATAGTTAAATGTGTTTGAAAAGTTTATAGAAAGTTTGAAATTTTTAAAAAGTTAAAATTATATAATGGAAATATTCCAACATAAATTGTTCACCTATAGTTACATACAGTGTATGTTGTACTGTTTCAGTCATGTTGTTGAAATGTTTTTAGAAAATTCAAACATTATTTATATTTCTCCAAATACATTCAACTGTTAATAATAATACATGGTAAGTATAGAACACAATGTTTCAGTGGGTATTATCCTCTCTTCTTTAGGAATTGCTGGCCTAATTAGCAATAGTATTGCTTTTTACAGAATAGCCCGATTGATTAAAGTGTCATCTTAAATTCACTATTCATGAAAATAAAGAACATCAATTCAATCTCCATGTTAGTAGTCTTACTCATCAGGTTAATAATATTTAAAAAGAGAAGAAAATAATGTCACTAGAAATATATTCCATACTAGAAGTATATACTCTTATTCTTCTCCTTTACTTTCTTTGCATTTCTTCATATATTCATACTGTATATTGCTTATAATAACTTCTCTCATATACACTTTAATGCAAAAAAAATTTTTTTAATAAAACTTCTTTATTTTCCTGACAGTTTCGACTGTCCAGCAGTCTTTATCAGAGTTACTGTCAGGAAAATAAAGAAATTTTATTAAACATTTTTTTTTGCATTAAAGTGTATATGAGAGAAGTTTTTATAAGCAATATATTCCATACTAACTAAGTTTTATTGGGAAATCTGAAGTAAAGATTGAATTTATCTTAAAAAAAAAAAAAAGCATTTCAACTACATGGTAGAAACATATAAACTACAAATTTTTACACAAATTCTATTGTTTATATATTTATAAATTCAGAAGACATATTTTTTTTTGTCTTTTAAGATTGTTGTTAAAAAGAATGTGAGGAATTAAAAATGAGATCCAGCCAAACACAGTCAAATTAGAAAAATGTGATAACTAATTCTTGTATTTTAGTTTTTTAGTAAATGGATATATTATATATGATATAATACTAAATTGTCCAAGTACTTTACTACTGTTACACAATGCTTTATTTACCAATCTTTTTTACAGTTTTGATTGCCCCAGAAATCTTCTTCAGAACTTTATATCTCCTAACCTAAAATTTGATTGTAACAGTTGAGGTTAGGAGATATAAAATTCTGAAGAAGATTCCTGGGGCAATCAAAACTGGAAACTGTAAGAAAGGGTGGTAAATAAAGCATTGTGTAACAGTAGTAAAGTGCTTGGACAATTTAGTATTATATGATATACATTTGGCAATGCAATAAGAGTAGTTATTAAACTTCTTGAAGTGGATATATTATATTTTATCATAAAGATATGATATGAGGAATTAACTATGAGATTTAGCTAAATGCAATCAATAAATATATATGTGTGTGTGTGTGCTTTGCACGCAGATAATGAAGCTATTTAAAATTAAATGTTGCTGCCGAGCATGCTTTCAGGATATTTTATAGTCCCATATTCATGGCTCCTGGAATTTATTTGAGAACTATAATAGTATTAATGCAATCAAATAGAAAAAATATAATAAACTAATTATTCTATTTAAATAAAATTGTATTATATTTCATCATTTATTTATATCTAAACATCTCCCTTTTAAACACTGAATAAAGATATCTATCACTTATCCATTCATTCAGCAGCAGATAACTATAAATGAATATGATCATTCAAACTCTAGAAGTGAAAAAAATTATAAAATGATTTAAGGACAAAAGGTTATAAATATGTTATATGACGAATATACAAAGCAATTGGTGAATGTCACATAAATATTTAATTGCTTCACATCTTACAAACCTGTCATTTAATTTCTTTAGCAATAGATTGTCTTTTGACTGACTTTAAATTCCCTACTTAATTGTAACCTTTTATATTTTATCATGAGTTACATTTTCTCATTATTAAACCTCTTTAGAAGACTTTAAATAATTTTTACAATATAAAATAGTCTGATTTTCCCATGAGAACACACTAAATTAAAAAAAGAACCTACTTTAAGAAGTTACTATTTGCTCTCACCATGACCATTCCCTACAAAAGTATACCTTTATAATTTGAAAATTCAATTTCATAACATTTAGCAAGCTGAAGATTATACCAAATAATATATCACATGAATTTCTCAGGTTTCACAAATAATAATTCACTCTATTTATTTTAATCCAGAGACAATATAAAAATTCTATATTCATAACCCCGGATTAGTATTTAACTATTGGCCATTTTCAGTGAAGGATCAAATGACATTCATATAGTTGGTAGTTCCCTTTTAATTTTTTTTTACATTATCCAAGCTACTAAACTGAGATTCAAAACCTAAGACTTATTGTAGATAATAATAGCAAGCAAAGAAAATATGAAGCATTGTTTGGTATATATAATCTTTTTCAGGTCAAAATTGTCTACAAGTAGCATAAAATGAAATCAATAAAATATATCATTGCTATCATTTTGGGTTCAAATCCTTAGGATTGATGGTTGCCTATCTTTTCCAGAAAGTCAAAATGATCCATTAATTAGCATAAAATATCTGTAAATATTGTTGTTCTACCATGCATTGGGTTTAAATCCTTAAGACTTTTCAGTCTCAGATTGTTATATATGTTAGTGTAAACTTAGCCTTAGTAAAGATAGTCAATAGTTAGAAACTATACAGAATTACTATTAGAGATCATTGGTTACTCAAGTTTGCAAAACTAAGTAACATAAGATTAAGATTATGATATTAGTCTTATATTTTCAGAATATTACGAACTATTTTTTAAATGAAATTTTTTTCCCAGTTCCTTTATGTTAATTTATAGCTTATGTATTGTTTTCAAATAATAAATTTGCTAAAAATAACAGCATTATAAGCATCTAATTTGTCTGAAGTAATTATATCATTACAATAAAGAACCTTAGTAAACAGGCAAAAACTCTCCATATAGTAGTGCCACCTTGTGCTAACCAGAGTAATCAACAATTATGTGCTGGCGTGAGATATGTGATCATGTACTAAAGAACCTTATTATTACTTGTTAAATGCAGAGTTTTTTGATTGAAAAGCAGCATATTTAAAAAAACAATGAATTCACCATTTGTTAGTATAATGTTTTTGTATTATATATAGATCATAAAACCTGAAGAGGCATGATATTTTTATTAAAAAGTACAGTATATAAAGAATAACACCGTATGCAGATCATAATAAAATTAGTTAAGAGCTACTGAATTAAATTTTATTCACTTCACTCGCTAATTAAACAAAGTTTTTATACATTATAATATCTGGAATTAAGTCCTGAATACTAAATCTTTCTTATCAAAATTGTGTGATGAACAGATTATGAATTATTTAATGTTTAAACATCAAAGTAATAGTCGAAATACAAAGACCCATGCAATATAAGAAATCAAAAAAATTTTTTTAATATCTAATTTGAAATCAATGCAGGAATCTCCAGTTCTTGAATTCATCAGTAATCTAAATTCTCAAGGTAATATGAAACATTTAGAAAATCATCTAATTTATAAAGTACACCATTTATTTTAGCAATGTCTTTCTCATTTATCAGCTTATACCACTCTTTCTTCTCATGCATGCATTTTGCAAACAACCTTCACTCTTAAGATAGTCGATCTCATTAGAAAGCAGATCATTAGATTAAGTAAGTTTTTACGTTATCACCTTATTATTTTTAAACCAACAATTTAATCATTTTTGTTAATTAAGATATTTCTTTTTATCTTTTTTTTGCAATTTGCATATTCTTAGACCTTTATACTTATATATTTCATTCTGACTGAGCATCAACCGTCCTATGAAATGCTTCATATAATTGAAGAATGTCAGTGATCTTTTACTTTATATGATTATGTTAATCATCTTTAGATTTTGTACTGTAAATGACTTGATGAACTAGAAATGCCATGTATTTTAAAAAATTAAAATCAAGTATAAAAAATAATCAAATAATTAAGATATTTGTATGATGTTCAATTATCAAGTAATGGATTAAATACAAATGTTCCATTCAATTGACAAAATAAGTTTTTCATCTTTAGTTTCTGATTCTTTCTCTCTTCCAGGGTAATAAGCTGCAAAGGATAAATAAAATAAGAATCATTTAAAATCAATTACAGCCTTAAAATCAATCTTGGATTATTTATTTAACTTTGGTTTATCGATTATTAGGATGCTATCATCTTTATCTCATTTTGTAATTATGGAAAGATTATAGTCATATCATGTGAAAGATTTCATCTTTCTTCTTCATACTTTACAATTTTGATTTATACACATTTCATGGAATTCACAGCCAATTGCTTACCTCATCTGCTCTATCATCCATCATATTGAAAAATGACTATGTGAATGATGGGCTTTCACATTTTTCTTAGAAGCTTTTCTATCATTGTGCGTTTCCTCATTGTGTGTTTAAAATATGCCATTATTAAACAGCAAATAAAAATTTTATGCATATAAAATATAAGTAATTTCATTATTTTTCAAATTTACTTAAATAAAAATCAATTCTAAATAATATTACTTATGAGAAATAGATACCAATGGATTTTTACTTTTAATAATGCCATGAATAGAAGGATAAAAAATAAAAGAATATTTAATCAGATTATATTTGAACTCTCATTTGAAGCATAAATAAGCAATTTGAAATTATAACGAGAAATAAAATGGATATATCATTAGAAGTTGTCATTTTAATCCTAGTATCATTATTCAAAAAATTATCAAAATACTCCCACCTGTTTGAAATACCATTTTTATTATATAAGAAAGTGCCGATGATGAAATTAATAGAATTACAATATTATTTTTCAAGTCCATATATTATTTTTGACATGTCAAAAAAAAAAAAAAATCCCAAAACAATCTAATATAAAAATGATCAGAGAATGTTTATCCCTTTACAGTTTTAATCCATCAATCATTTTTAAACTTTTTATCAGCCATTGGACTTTTTCTTTTAAATCTCTTTTGATTAGGAAGTATCATATTCACTTTATTATTATGCCAAGCATAAAGAGCTACATGTTTTTTCTTAATCAAATCATTACTAATACAATCATTGTCAGACTATCAAAAAAAAAAAAATGCACACACACGCATGCAACCTCTTAAAAAATTCTTTGCCTCAGTAACTTACAATTCAAAGTCCAAATTAGCAACTTTAATGTTTAGTAATTGTTGAAATTTAGTATAAGTAATAAATGTTGTAAGAATGAATATTAAGTTTTTGAAAATATAATTAGAGTAAGACTTCTTTTGTAATGTTTCTATATGGTCTGACCAATAATCTGGCCTAACTATAATGGAATCTATTAAGTGCTATTATTTTAACCCTATGAACAATTTTTCTTCCCAAATAAAATATTTGTTATTGTCAATCCATGTGTTATGCAAAAATTCAATAATGGCAGAGCATTTCAATTTACAACACCAACACCATTATTTTCAATTGGCTCAAATTTACAGTTAATATCAATATGTGCAATAAAGTCCCCCCCCCCCAAAAAAAAGATCTTTTAACAGTATTGATGTAATAATGTTATTCAACAAGACATGAAAATTTTATTTTTCTGAATTCTTTGAATTTAACATTAAAACGTATGTGGTAATAAAATGAACATAGGTTACCATTGCATAAAACAAATTTTAATACCATTAGTTTTTTAATAACTTTCAAAAATAGATATTAAATAACACAGAGGCTAAACTCTCCATACAGTAGCGCTACCAAGTGCAAACCAGAGTAATCAATGGATGCAAAAAGGATAAAATCCATATCTAGTGCCTACTCATCCAACATCCCCAGACTAGTTTCCAGCTTGTGGCTTTCATCAATGGGGAGCCTTGGATCTGGAAACTAGTCTAGGGATATTGGATGAATAGGCACTAGATAGGGATTTTATGCACAAAGCTTTTTGCATCCAATGAGTACTCTGGCTTACACTGGTAGTGCTACTGTATAGAGAGTTTAGCCTCTGTGTAAACAGCTTGTGTAAGCGTAAGAAATGGTGATCATGTGATATTTAGTGGATATTAAATAAGATATGCAGTGAATCCAGCACAACTGTCTCCTTTTACTGATTAATTTTCTCTTCTAAAAAACTTGCAGTTATTTCCTTGCTCTATTAAATTTTTTTCTTCTGGAAGATAAATTTCACTAGGGGTACCCATATCAATCTTAATTTTTTTTCAGTTTCCTTAAGTGTCGGTGGTATCCTATATTCAGGTTTTGAAGAATTTGTCATATAGTTTATATTTAGAAAAAAATAGATAATACTTATTTTTAGTACTCCTCTCTCCTGTATCGCCACTACTGATATTATGACTTTTGTTGCTACTTTAATGAGTAATCTACATAGCTAGTCTGTGTCAAACAGACCATCTTTTTTATCCTTCACTTCTGTGATAGGCCAGGAGATTACTAAATAATATTGGCTAAAGATATAATCTTTGCTGGGCAAAACTTCTTTCCCAAATCTAGATCTAACTCAAGATAAGAACAAAACTAACAGCAATCAGTTTATTATATCTGTGCTTGTTATTGTTTTCTTAATTTTCAAGAATATGACTAAAAAAATATAAAAAACAAAAAAAAGTAAAAAAAAACCTCATAATCTCCCAACTGCAGTTGATAAAGAGAGATAACTGATGGTTGAAAGGATCATAAGGACTAGATTCTACATTAACTTACTTGACTGAAAATAAGGAAATTAGAAAGACTGAAAAGACTATCAAACACAGCATCTTATCATTGATGAAACAATATCTTACAAGATAGCATATAATCCTTGTTAGGCATTATTTATTGATTATTCACAACCTCCCAGATCTCACCAATAGCTTGAATATAGTACCCAGCATTGTTATACTAATTTTTGGGATTATATGTGCTTTTTTTAGTTTTTGTTCATCTGATTTAAAAAAATCAATAATTTTGCACAATTTTTATTTACTTTTTCTTTTTCAGAGCCATATCATTGATGATAAATATGCAGACATGAATTGATGTAGCAATATGCAGGATAGAAGGCATAAAAGGCAATGGACATAGACAAAAATTAGGAAAATTTCCATAAAAAAGTGACAATTTTAAGAATGATTTACTTTGACAGGATCAAATAATTTCTTGATTTTGAACTTTAACAGAAAAGAATTGTAGCCTATCATCAGAATAAAACACGTTATGATGCAACAGTTGTTAGTATTATCTCAATAATCACTTTCTCTATTATTGGATTGGGAGCAGAGGATCTCACCTATTTTTTTTTAACCCGAGATTACAGGTATATTAGAGAATTGAAGACATCTTATTTCTGAAATTGTATTACTGATAGCAGTTCAAAAGATTAACATATAATATGCTTGATCATTTCGGACATCTATAATGATACTGGCATTAGTCAAGTAGAAACTGATTATTAAATCAAGTCCATGTAATATATTTTAATATATCCACATCTTACAAGATGTTTTCTATAATTTCTAATGTTCGCGGAATAGAAATTAATTTTAGGAAAACGTCGAATATTAAGTTCTCAATTTGTACGCATATAAATTAAGTAGACGATAAATTATTTTGGAAAAATGATGGGATTTGGTCGTCAGTCATGGCTAATTATTTGCCCCTTTTAACACATAAAACATCCAGATTATACTGTAAACTTAAGTGAGCCTTATCATTACAAAGATGCATAAAAATGCCGTCAAAAATGGGGAAAAAAAAATCTTGAACAGCATAAGATAGAGTAAAACATTAAACTAATTTATCAGATTTTAATAAACATAATCCTGGATTGCAGAAAAAGAAGTTACGATTTGAACGTTTATTAGAGTAAAGGACAATATACTTTTCATGCCTATTCTTATCCTCAATGATTATTTAAGGCAAATATGTAGATTTTCATTTGAAAAAATAAAAAGATTCAGAAATTATCAGTCTTCACGAGGTTTCATAAATTAATATAGGAATTTCGGAGGGGGTCATTTCTTTGAATGTAAGGTTTAGTACTTCCCAACTTGTAATATACAGTTCTTATTAAACCAACATAAACACGAATTAACGTTTAGTGATTTCTTAAATTGTTATATAAAAATTATAATTCCCTTCTATTTGTTACCCTATTATTTATATATAAAAATTGTTAGAAAAAATCACGCCAGAAACTATATAATTTTTTTTATATTTTAGTAATAGAAACGATATAATTAACGCTCGAAATAGAGTATATATCAAGAGGTTATAAACACAACTAAATTTATATATCATTACAAAAAAATATTATATTCATTAGTTTTTTAAAATACGTCTAAAAAAAAAAATTTTTTTTTTTAGGGGAATCTCAATAGAACATTTAAAATATAGATGTCGCGACTATTGAAGTTACATGCGCAAAGCTTTTAAGTTGTTACTTAGATTAAAATTTCATCGGTGTTTATAGGTTAGGTAGCTAGTTATCTTAGACTGATTAACGTTCGTAACTAAAATATGTCGAAAAATAGTTCCGTTTTTGATACATAAAAATATGCTTGGAAGTACAGACATGTCTAACAGTGCTGTTCCAGCATTTCTTGCTAAACTCTGGAAACTCGTAGAGGATCCAGACTGCAACGATTTAATTTGTTGGAGCCCAGTAAGCAAATACATTTTATTATATTTTCTATCATTAATAACATTTAAAATTCAATATGCATGTCATATAACACATATTAAGGATGAATACAACTTTTTAGGGATTTATTAAATATATATTTGCCATAATCTTGTAAAAAGTATAAGGAAGTATACACACCAGAGTCATTCGTATACCGGTTTTTAAAATTAAAACATTATAATTACGTAATAGACATTTGTTGCTTCTGCGATACCATATCAGTAGTTGTTTCTTTTTTTATTCACTATAATGTTCAGAAACTTACTTAGGTATATTTTTTGTTCATTAAAAGTCTTAATTGGCATATAAAAGTTTGAATTTCAATTGGTTGTCAAAACAAAATCATTTGATCATTGTTGGCTCTTGTTTGCCATTACTATAAGCAATTCTGTACATCGTATTAAGATATTATTAATTAAAGTAATGTTTTACGATTGAAGTTACTAAATACACTTTTTAGTTATTTTTCATAAAAATACAACATTTAGGCAATACAAAATTAGAATTTCGAATATTATCTATCGCCATTTAGTGAGTTTTTAGAATGCTTAAGTTGATATTTTTTTTATGGTTTTGTTTTAGTATCGGTAATATTTCCATCGCCCACTTGTTCGTGAATATTTATCCAAAATAATTTTTATAATGCTTCAATTTATTCCTATTTTAATAATTGATTTTTAATTTAAAAGTTTTATTTATTCATAAAGCTTTAAGGCATGACCCCTTCCAAAGATCATTACCAAGTTAGCCAACTGCGGATGATGAGTGTTTAAGTTTTTTTTTTTACTTGTTTTATCATCTAGCCAAGAATACAAAATATTCAATTACTTATTAACAATTAAATGTCTAACTAGATTGAGGGCTAATTACTAAAAAAAAAAAAAATCCCGAGAAAATGTTTACATAATCTAGATTCAAATCCCTAAATCTAAGCATAGCATAGCTTATTTGCTTATGTTTTTTATTTTATTGCGAAAGCGTTTTGAATGTGTTTTTGTAACTTTATGGTTTTTATTTCATAGTAACAATTTAGCACCGTATTTTTTTTCTCCTCATCTTGCTAGGAATATATATATCTTTCCATTAATTTCTGTTATTATTATTCTATTTCTCATATTTTTTTTCAAAAATGTATATTCATAATTTATTTTTCTCTTGATATGTAATTTATTCATTAAACAATTCATATTGATCACTTGTTTTTAGTGTTTGCTTAATAAAACTATAACAAATAACATTTTTCCAAATTTATTTGTTTATACAATATATTTGCAGATTCTTTTATCATCCTTAAATGTTTGAAGGCAAAGTAATGTATATATAGTATTTTTTAAAGTATATGTGATAGAGCTTATTTGTCAAGTTTATTAATAAAATGTCCGTCCCCCCAATTTACAAATTGTTATGAAGCTGTTTCTAGAATCATAGCTAAACAGTCATGCCTCACAGTATAATCTATCTGTGTTAAATTGATTTGAAATTAAAAAAATTTCTCTCTGCACTTGAAACTGTTCTAAGAATAACTGTTTTTTTTTTTAAATTTCAGTAACCCTACTAACTTGCTTTCGGTGATTAGTTATAAAATCAGCCCCAATAGTATAGAATTACATATGATTTATTTATTTTTTCAATCACATTTAAATAAAAGTCTTGTAAGTTTAATTCTATTCATTCTTTAAAAGAAACAGTAATTCAATGATTAGTTACTCAGAATCATGTGTACCTGTCGGATTTGTATGTTCATTCAACAAGACCCAGAATCTAAGCAAAAGTACCTCAAATCCAGTCATGTCCGAAATACACAGATTAAGAGCAATCGTGGATTCTAACCTATTTGCTCATTCCCTAATTCTATAACACTATGAACAATATCTCTGGTGATACAGACAAATTTTAATTCAGTCCAGTCCCAGAGACACAACAGAGAGGCATGATATTTTGAGACTATTGATGACTAACTATCTAGACAGTGATACAGACTAACAATTAAATAATAAATAACACTTAAGATGTGCACATTAAGTAATAAAAGAATTGATGGATCGCATGAGTGAAATAACTGAGCAAAGAACTTATGGTAAAATAAAGATATATGTGATGAGCATGGTCTTGGGTAACCCAGGAAGAATGAATTATTCTATAATTAAATGTTATATGAAATTAGGGGTTAAATTAAATAATGATCCGAACTATTGAATAATTATATATATATAAATTTTAATAATTACACTATCATAATTTTATATACATATGTGTTATATTTACCAATTCACGCAAAAGGTGTACCATTGCTTATTAAAGTTATAGAATTTATCATTATGGGGATCTCATAATGATATGAGGTTCACAACTGATACAGATATAGAGGTACAGTAATAATGTGTAGTCTTAATATGTCAATATTAATTAAATAACCTTTCACATAATAATTTAGCAATATTAACATTGTATTAGAATTGAGACAAGTAAGTAATTAATGACCATCGAAATGTACATAAATAATTAAGTTATTATTGTTTACAATTATAGTCGAATATATATGTAATCAAGATGTGATCGATGCCACTTCTACCATACATGAAACATATACATAATAATAACAATACAATCAATGCTGTTTCTAGCATATGTAGATTATTCATATGAGAGATAGTAATGTAATTTACAATAAGCATGACAGGAATACGTTGCCACTTGCATATTTCATATAACAAGCTTTTATTCATCTATAACTTTATGGAGTTGATCAATATTAAATAATAAATAAAGAATTATTAACACATCTGGGAATCATTCATTTTAAAGGATAGATAGCTTAATGCAAGCTTGGTCGCGACATTCTAAATATAAATAAATTAATGACTAACTAATGGTTTAGTATTTTCACAGCATTACGATTTATAGCTATTAAATAGGCATGAATCTAATATCTTAACAAGTGGTGGTGCTAGCGTGGATACCAGTAAGGAAAGAGTTCGGCCCATTTCGGCTGAAGAAATGCTTCATCATTTTATTTAAGAAAGGAAGGAATATGTCCGCGAATCTGGTGGATCCATATCTCAAGATGGGGTAGGTAGGAAGATGTGATGGGTGGGCTGTCCTGGGATCATCCCATGCAAAGCATTCTCTACTCTAACCAAAAGTCCTAGGGCGTAGACGTATACCCCGACTAGAACTAAGTACGATGAAATGGGTAGATTCAGAGTTCCCGATAATCTCCAAATGACAAAGCAAAATACAAATATAAATCAAAAATAACACTCGCATCTGCTAGCAATACTGAAATAAGTAAATACGTCATGATGTTGACATGAATTAAAGCCTAAATTAAATCTAATATCACACGTAATGGCATGGACAGTTAGTAAACTATGTTATAATAATAACTATTATTAAATAACTATGTGAATGTCATAATAATAAGAAGAGCATATTATTCCTTCACTAAATGAGTCTCATTTATATTGAAATAGACAATACAGTGTTACCATAAAAGCACGCTCATAAGGCGTTACGAGTAAGTAGTGATTTTATTATAATCACAGATCTGATGGTCCTTATTATTTTTTAAAATATTAAAAATTTTTTCTTCCTAAAAATTATTTATCATTTTTCAACCTAGTGAGCGAATACTTTTATAATGAAATTGAAATAAATTAATTCCCCCTCCCACCTGATTCCAAGCTGGGAGTTCTTATACAAATAGACATACTCGCCAAGTTGAGTAAGATTGACATATCAATTTAAAGTTAAATCAAAATATATAAATGTGAAATAATATGAATTAAGAAAATATACTGCACTCAAGTGAAGAAAGAAAGAAAATCGTGTACCTGATGGAAGACATTACATAATAATTTTGTAGGGTTATAGAGAGTCATAAAACAAATGATTAAAATAGATGGATATAACTGGCACTACATCTCCAGTATTAAATAGACAATTACATTATGAGATTAAATAAAGTATATAAATAATTGAAATAGAATTAGCGAGATCTCTTGTCGGCAGTGAATAGTTACCTCCTGACATTGTGCGGGCTGGCTGGATGAATCCGTATTCTTGTGAGGCAGTTCATGTTTATACATGGATAGCACTTATTTCACTGTTTGGCATGTTTACTCTCTACATTTAATTAGGCAGTCCATCGTTTTGTGGTTATTGAATGGCATTGTAGCATGGAGATGATCTTGGAAAGATCGGGAAAAGGAAGGTGAACTTTGCCCCTCTATTCGATGGTCATAATGTCAAAATTCTGAGGGACATGGATTCGATTAGTCGCTGCACTTAGAAAAGAACCTCCTCCTTGCTGTATTAAATTTAGCCTATTTATACTCATTCATATTATTTCAGGAATGCTTTTAAAAATCATCCGAGGTAATGCGGATACCAACTTACCTTGTGTGATCTCTATTAGCAGGAAATGTGCCTTTGTCTTTATGTAGTAAAAGATACAATTTCTTGATAAGTTCTCGAACGTATTGTTCAAATCTCTTTCTAGTTGAGAAATAGATTCAAATAAAATATAATTTTCATTAATTCTTTGTAACTAAAATTAATTGAACAGAGCGATTTTGTTAAATTTTACTAATGGATTGCTCTATTGTTCACTAAACTTACATTCTCTAATTGCCTTCTAGAACCTTCTTAAATATTGCATCAGCTTCTCCGACAATTTTATATTGAATAAAGAAATAAAATATTAAAATAAATATTACATTAATACATAAGGATCCGCTATATATGTATATATAAACACATACACAATTCTTGATTATTTAAGGAATTTAAGTTACAATTCTATCGTCTTTATATTTAAAATATTATTCTGGGGAGACCGGAAAGAGTTATGTGTGTGTATTTTGACTCACTATATTACCCAGGCACATGGATGGATGGGTTTGAACTCTACTTGGTGGTTAGTAATGTGGTTGAACAGTGAAGCATAAATCTGGATCACATATTTATCGCTTCACATGTGACATTCCATATCAAAAAATGAAGGATTGACCTATCTGGTTTAGGGCAATGATGAAATTATGGTCGTGGATTATAGCAGCTTTTTGGTTCTTGAACTTCTTATGAACTCCTACTGTAAATGACATTAACTCTCAAGCTTTTGCAAATCTATGAACATGAATAAATATTTTTTTTTCTTAATATTTTTAATACTTTTACTATCCCTAAATTTATCATTATTACAATTTCATCAAATTAGAAATATTTTTTTTTTTTACCTAGAGAGATTTTTTTATTTATTTGGAACTATTGTTGTGAAATATTTCTGAATCAATTTCAAACTATAGGATAATGTTAAAAAATAGAGTCAAATATATCACATGACCCCACTTCTTTTTTTAAGCTTGTAAAATATAAACAAATAGCTTTGCTAATTGCTCAACAAGCTTTGTGATAAATGCTTGGCAAGAGAAAGCATTTAAAATATCTCTATCAGAAACCACATCCAAACCCCAGACCAATGGTTTCGTGGTTTGGCACTCCTCAGTAAGGTGCTAGGGGAGTTTTAGACACGATCTGAAAATACCAACCCAAAGCCAGCATTTATCTAAGAGCTAACCATTGAGTAGAAAATCTGAAATTTTCAGACATTTAAATATCTTCAAACCCAGCTATCTAACACAAATAGCTATATGGGGCTGAGAGATCTTCAGCCAAACCATATATTAGTAATGTTAACAATATAACATCACTTAAGACTTTAAAACAAATAGTATAAATAGTTAAAAAATAAAAAATAGTCATATATCACATGACCCCACTTATTTTTTTAAGCTTGTGAAATATAAATAAAGAGCTTTGCTTATTGCTCAACAAGCTTTAAGATAAATGCTTAGCAAGAGAAAGCATTTAGAATATCTCTATCAGAAACCACACCCAAATCCCAGACCAATGGTTTCGTGCTTTGGCACTCCTCAGTGAGGTGCCAAGGTAGTTTCAGACATTAGATTTAAAAATACTAACCAAAAGCCAGCATTTATCTAAGAGTTAACCATTGAATAGAAAATCTGAAATTTTCAGAAACTTAAATGTCTTCATACCCGGCTATCTAACTCAAATAGCTATATGGGGCTGATGTTGGTTAATTTTTTAATGCATTGTTTGACAAATGGAATTTTATTTATTTTGTTGCATTTATTTACTTTTAATTTTATCACAAACTATCAGCATATTTTTTTAATAAACAATATTTTTATAGTATAATTTTCATTACACCACTCACACAAGGCAGGATTAGGATACCTTGCGTGAGAGTGGTGGAATGAAAATTACACTACAGAAATATTCATTAAGTGGATAATCTCTAATATAATGAATGACTTAATAAAAATTATGATTTACAGCATGTTCTGTTCAATTTCATCGAATATACATTCTCATTGTTATTTTCTTCTAAATATATTTCAGATCATTAAGAGCTGTTTTTTTTTTTAGTTCTTAATATTTTTTTTTCATTTCATTTGCTTTTTCATTATGTACATTAAGTTGTATTAACTAATTTTTTTCAAGTTTTATCACTTTTTGAAATAATTTTGTCGTTTTTATCAGTATACTTTAAGAGCAAGTAGGTCAAACATTATTTTATCATAACACTATTTTGTGAATTTAAAGCTTTTTTAAATTAAAATATAATTTGGTTGCAAAATTCTGCACTTTCATTGTAGGAATGAGGATAGTATTGATGAGATTAATAACATTTGGCTTACTCTGTATTTTTCTACTTTTTTTTCTACTATTTTGTTATTTCCTTCATGTCCTTCTTTAATATCATCTAAGTTTTTTTTTAAATGTCAGAACATTGACTGGGAAGCGAACCCAGGTCAGTTGCTTGGAAGGCACTTACGCTAACCGCTAGGCTGCCAACGCTTGACAATATCATCTAAGTTATGCCAACAAATAATTGTTTTAATTAAAGTGACAGTTTTTATTTTAAATGACTTAATTAAATTTACTGATCATTGTAATTTTTGTATATAATTTTTTAAATTAATTTTTACAAATGTCTCGTAAAGTTTAGCAGCATCAAAAAAAAAAAAACAAAGCAAAAGAAAAACATTTATTGCAAAATTTGCTCAATTTGCTCCCTATTACTCTTAATATAAAATTTTTAATATTTTATCTAGTCAACAAATATACTGTTATTGATATCTGAAGTAATGTCACTATGTACCTTATTAATGCTCTGAAGACAAATATTCAACATTTATAAGCTTCTCTTCATATATATGAAAATTTGTTGATCAAGATTGTCAATTTAATTTTTATAGTTGCCAAAATGTACACAAGTGCCACTTGTAAGCTTTAAGAATGAATTTAATGATTCTTTTGTTACTCCTTTTAGTGTGTTAAAAATCTTTTAGGGATTTCTTTCATTCTATTAAGTTTTGCAACTCATTTTCTAATTTATCTCTGTATTAGTAATTTGCAGTCTGAATGCAATATGTTAAATTTTGCAGCATCTCTCTTTGATTTTCTATAAGTAGAATTATATCTATTTATTCTTTATATTTTTTACTCAGATATATTATAGTCTGTAAAAATATAGGAATATATATTGTAATAGGTAGCTGAGAATCCAATAGTACAATATCCACCAGGGATCATCACTAGATTTACCATCTAGAATTTCTTACCTCTATTTACAATTGTTAAGATTTAACTGTCAACTTTAATTGGATGTTTACCTGCTACTATTTATATAGGAAAATTAATATTTACTGGTGAGGACATTCATCCATAGATCCCTACAAAGCCCTCAACTATGTCCTCTAGGTCATAGAATGAGACTCCTTGAAATATTTAGTTGTTCATATGTGGATATGATAACAACAATTATTAATAAAAAGAGTTACTAAAATAGACAACAATATTTTATTGTAAATCATTAAAGTTATATGATAATATTCACGATAAATATTCTTATCCACTGTTTTATAATTAACTTAGATAATTTAAAATCTGTTCATTCTATAAGATCACATTAATGCATCATAATTCTAAAGCCTTATGTCATATATACATATATATATCATTCTTTCTGAATATTATCACAGACAAAATTGTAATAGTCAATTAATTATATCAGTCATTTGATTCATAAATCAATTGGATATGCACGTTAGGTTCAGTGTGTGCTCACATGCATTGTTTCAGAATTTATTACATAGGTAGAGATACTAAGACTACACTAATCAAGCGTCATATATGAATATTATACATTCTTAATCTTCTTAACAGTATGTGTTCAGTAATGTACTGGACGATTATCATCATACAAATCAATAATTAACTACATACTAAATTCAGGAATACTTGAAATACATATAAAACATAATTGCACAATAACTCTAAAACTTTTTTTCAAAATCTAAAGACTAGATGAGTAAATCATCAGTAAACTGTAAGTATGTTTGGAAGAATAAGGAATGTAAAATTTTGAAAGTACATTACTGACTTTGTATAACTATATCAATATCTATTACTAACAGTTGAATGTATTGGGAATATTTAAATAAAGTTAAATTTTTCTAAAGACATTCAGTACACATATTAGATGATGGAAATAGTCCAATATAAAAATGCAATTAGAACATAATCACCACAAACCTTCAGGAAAACATTAATATAGCTGACACTTGGAAGATTTTATCACTTCCTAAAATATTATATATCACATTGATACTGTTTAATTATACTATCACATATTTATAATGAATTGGAAATTCACAAGAATATTAAAATGATTACTTAAGAGATTCTTATTTGAGAAGATTACTTAACTTGAATCAGATTGCAGAAACAACTCTATGAACATGATGTTCAATCTCACAAACATCATTATTCATACTTGCTAACTTGGCTATGAATGTGGCCCAACACGAAATCATAAAGATTTTTTTTTGTGATTTCATGTCGCAATGTGATTAAGATAAATGTACATACACATTCAAATGTGATATCAATTGTCCAACTAGGTTTGTTTCCTTCTTTTTTAAAAAAAAATATATAAAAAAAAAACGTCAGTTACATGCATTTTTTATACTAGTAATCACAAACTTGGAACTGAATCAAATATTTTAACAGTCTCACATTGGATAGCTACATAATTAGAACTATTATTATTTTAAGACTTCTTTGCTTATGCATGGATCTTTTTTTTTTTTTTTGCTTATCAGCTTTCAGTAATGTTTGTATATTTAATGTCTGATCCAAGACAACTTTCTTTTTCCAGTGTGGCCAGAGATACCAAAAGATTGGACACCTCTGCGACATGTAGATAGTAGTAGTTTCATTTTCATTTGTTTTGCAGTTGGATAATGATATGAGTAATATATTAATTAAATTTAATATAAGTGGCACTTAAGAGATTTCATTACCTCTTAAAATATATATAACTTAATATTTATCTTAGTAACATTTACTGTGAAATCATTGAAACATTTTATTGTTCAGAAATTAGAAACACTCTTGAAGAAATTTTTCATGAAGAATATCTTGTAATGAAAGTTTTGTTTAGAAAAAACAGATTGCAAATAAAAATAAGATTTGAACAAATTAATCAGATCATAATGTCTATATATAAACTTGAAGTGAGTGATTTAAAGAAATAAGATCTTTTTTTTTTTAAAAAGTAAATTGTAATTATCTTTAAAAAAAAAAACTACATTAAAAGCAAGAATGTTAATTGTGAGTTTATCAGAAATTGTATCTTGAAAGTAAATCAAGATAAAAGAGAGTTTATAAATTGAAGTGTTCAGATCATTGAGTAATATTTATTACAAAAAATGTGATACACTTTTCATTAATAATAATCAAACTTAAAATGTAAAAAAAAAGAGTCTGTTCTTCATTCTTAAGAAATTTATTGTTTTCTAATTTTTGTTTAACAATTACAATGAATATATTAAGTGGGGAGTACTTAAGCGGGGCCAATGTCTATAAGACCCCAAGAGTAGGTTGATTTCGGTTGTGGCTGAGTTCATTCTGTGTATATCCTGTACCTAGGCTGCGGGTTGACTTGTTCGGTGTTGATGAGTGTGTTCTGTTAAGAAGATCTAGGGTGATCGAAGGACATGAAATAAGTTGCATGTGTCCTTGTATCTGCTTTTGGTGGATAGCATTTGGTCTCTATTCTTTATTTTTAATAGTTTTTTAGTGAAGAAGGTGATTTCGTGAAGATCTTCATACATCGGACTGTCCATAGAAAATGTTAGATATATGGAAAGTCTAATCACTGCAATTGGTTGGTGTTTTAGCAGTTTTTTAAGGACAATTTGGTAGTAGTCTATTTTTGTATTTTCGTAAATAGTACTTCTTAGGTTATTTAATCTGAGGCAGGTGAGAATCGTATGTTCCAATGTTTCATCTTGTCTATGGCAAATGTTACAAATTGGATTAATTTTTGTGATATGTCGTTTGTAATAAAGGCATTTGTGGCATTTGTTGGCATTGAATCTGTGTTTATCTTTATCAGCAGATCTAGGAATTTTGGCTCCATGTTCCAATATTTGAAACATGAGGTCAGCTTTTTATTAGTAATTTCTACTTTTGGGGTCGACTGCTTTGGTGTTAGGGTGGGAGAGGTCATAAATTTCCCATATCTTGCGTTTTCTTTGAAAGTTTTCTCTAGTAATATTTATGTATTTTTGTAGGTGTTCGATGATTGTGTTAAACCATCCTGTTTTGCGGGGGGGGGGGGTCAGTTGGGGGAACAAGAACTATAATAGTGTTGTAATCATACTGTTTTTATCAGCTTAATATCTGATATTACAAAAAGTGTGATATTGAAAATAAAAAATGTAAAATAAATTAATAGACAAAAATCATTATATAAGATTGTCAAATTAAAGTAATGTTTAAAACTGATAATTTTAAATGGATGATAAAGTTTCAAAAGTATGAATATGTATTAAATGTCCAACTTATTTATTTTATATGTTCAGTTGGTCAGAAATTATTATTTTTAGTGGTGATTAAGTTACATATATGTTAAATTCTTTTTCACTTATTATGTGTTCTTCAGTTTAATTTTAAGTATTTTAAATTAAAGACAGGTAATATTGGTCATTTTGTCACATTAATCCATATTATATATATATATGGTTGCCTGTGGCAACTTCATAGTTACATTGTATCTATCTCATGTTTGAGTGAATAGGGTATAGTCGATCGATGGGGAGCAGGGATAAATAAATAATAGGCAATCAAAAATTTTAAGTTTCTTTTTATTCTTTTGCAAATTCTTTAAAATGTATATTATTTTACAAGATTTCAAGTTTGTAACAAACGTCATATAAAATGTTGAACCATATTTTTGGCAAGTTTACAGATATAATAACGAACAATAGTCAATCTGTCTAATGTTAATTGCTTTCTAATTTAAAACACCTCAAATTAAAATAAATGGAATATTGTACATGAAATGCAATCAAAAATCATTTTACTTAAAATTTAAGGTGCTGACATATGCAATACTTCATCATTATTAAAAAATATATATTATCTGTATAAACATATGTAAGAAAAGAAGCAACACATTTATTAATAAATTTAACAATTTGGAATCTTTATCAGAATTGAATTCTATTAAACTGATTTTAGATTATTTAAATTGACAATATTATGTCTTTGATTAAATTTACTAATTATCCTAAATGTCTTTAGTTCATCATTATGCATGAATAGCTGATAGAAAAATGACAGTCTATCTTTTAAAACATGTAGTTGTGATGACTAAGCTACTAATCAAGCTTTTCTACTTGCTTTTCCCCAAAAGGTCTTGCTAGTATAACTCAGTTTATGTATAGTAATTTTGATCAGGTTACTTTGCTCAGAGTGTTTTATTTATTCATATGTAAACAATTGAATTTCATTGATAGACCTGAAATCGAAATTTAATTTAATTTATTTACAATTTTTATACTGATTCCATAATAAAGTGCTGTTATAAGTAAACATGTTCTTTCCTCACCTTTATCCATTTATTGTATGTTTTAATCACTAATAAATAAATGCCAGTGCTTATTAAATTCCTATGCTATGCTGACCTATCCAATATCTCCAGACTAATTTCAAACACAAGATAGGAATTTAATAAACATTATTAGGCATGTAAGTTTATAATATAGAGGTGGTAAAAGTAAAATGTATGCTGCTATAACAGCCATATGTAAGCTGGAATCGTGACATAACAACCATGTGATATTTTTATCAGTTTAAACATGCTCTTAATGTTTATAATGATTTATTTATTAAATACAATATATATATAAAAATGCAAAACCATAAAACAATACAATACTAGATTAAATCCAAAATTTTACCAAAATCCTTACACAACCATGGTTTCATCTACTACAAATAGACCTTCTCAAGTGAAAATCAATCTAAAGGAAAACATATATATATACAAACAAACAAACCTTCCCATAATTCATTTAAAACCCCACCTTCCCTTAATATCAAAAGAAGTCTTCATAAGATTGGTAGATTAGACATTGAAAATATGTACCATTCGGTTAATATATTAAAAAGTACTGATGTTTTTCTTTCAATTTTAAAAAAATTAGAATGTTTTTCTGCAGATAAGATTAAGGTTTTTCATGATTTGCTTTTGCTGTTAGGGGATTCAATGTATTTTATGTCTAATGATGTGTTTTATAAGATTAGAGAAGGTTGGGTTATTGGTTATGTCATTTCTCCATTGATGTGTGCTGTCTATATTGATTATTTGGAGTGTAGTGTTATTAATATGTTTTCATGTTCTATTAAATTATTTGTTAGGTATGTTGATGATTGTTTGTTTGTTATTCAGAAAGAGAAATTAGAAGAGTTTTTATGTGGATTGAATGGTTTTGATTCTAGTATTAAGTTTACAATTGAGGGAGGTGTTTTTGATTTTGTAAAATTAAAGTTTCTAGATTTAAATGTTGAGAAGGTTAATGATGTTTTTTTTTGTAGTCATTTTATAAAACCTAAAAATTTGAGAAATATGATTAGGCCTGATAGTTATCAGCCTTTTATACATAAGAAAATGTCTTTGTTGAATTTTTGTTGTCGGAATAGAAGGCTTAATAATTTTAATAATGATGCTGATATTCAAAGAAGTCAATTTGCTACTGAATATGTAGAATTGGGTTATAATCATGATTTTATTAAAAAAGTGGTATTTAATAATAATGTTTATAGTCGTGATTTGGATGATAAGAATTTTGTTGATAAGGGTGATGATTATATGTCTTTACCATATAAAGCATCAATATATAATTTGGTTTATAGGAATAGTCATTTGTTAGGTGGAATGAAGGTGGCATGGAGGAAAGGTTCCGATTTGAATTCATTACTTAAAGGTTCAAAGCAGTCTATTGATAGTAGGTCTATTCCTGGTATTGTTTATAAAATTCCATGTAGTTGTGGTAAATTTTATGTAGGCCAGAGTAAATTTAGCCTTAATGAAAGGGTTAAGGTTCATATAAGGAGAGTTAAACATAGGTATCTTAACTCAGCTTTATATATTCATGAATTGAATACAGGTCATAGAATATTGTTTAACAATGCTTCGGTTATTTTTTATGAAAAGAATGAGTTAAAAAGGAGAATAAAGGAGACTTTGATGAAAAAACTCCTTGATTCTGAGGCTATCAATCTTATGAAGACTTCTTTTGATATTAAGGGAAGGTGGGGTTTGAAATGAATTATGGGAAGGTTTGTTTGTTTGTATATATATATATGTTTTCCTTTAGATTGATTTTCACTTGAGAAGGTCTTTGTAGTAGATGAAACCATGGTTGTGTAAGGATTTTGGTAAAATTTTGGAATTAATCTAGTATTCTATTGTTTTATGGTTTTGCATTTTTATTTTTGCTAGTATAGTGTTAGACAGTTTTGGTTTTTTATATATATATATTATACCCAACTCACCACTACACCTAACTTGGTCCAATACCTTATGGTTCAATAAAAACACCAAATCTCTTGTTGCTGTGTTATAAATATATCATTGATATCCATCTATATACCAAGCTTTAATTAGCTATATTTTATTATATCAACCTGGATGATGATGATCAAGCCAATAATCGAATATATTTTCTGACCATCTTACATCACAGCGATACTCAGAGAGTAAAGCAAAAAGCTCTCTTATCTAAAAGAATTTTTACAAGATAATTATTCTTATTTGCTACTTTCATTGCTGAAAAATGCCCTTAGATATTTCTCTGGCAATATTATCATGAGAGAGGAATAATACCCTCAACTACTTATCTAAACACTTTCCCTGTGCTATGTGGCAAACTATTTCTAGCTATTATTTGGAATGAGGGAGAAACAATGGACAACTACGTTTAAAAATAATATGATTAAAAAATAATAAAAATTATTTACAACTATAGTATTTTTAATCATTCTAATCTATTTCTACATAAATCAAATGCATATAATTTATATTCAAGCAGGGTTATTTATATTGGAGAAAGGTTATTTATTTTGAATGAATTTAACCCACAAGCTCCAAATGCTTATGCGAACTATTGATCCTACCGTCACATAATTATTAGTAGTAATTAACTAGCTAATACATAAAAAATAAGTATTAATATATCGATTATTATACATATTAAAGAATAGGCATGGAAGAGAAAATACATAACAAAATATGCGTGTTAATAGACTTCAAATCTTTAAAAAGCGAAAATGAAAAGATATTCAAGAGTAATTTAAAATATTAAACAGCAAATATTAAAAGATGTGTAATAATAGTTTTAAATATTAAGCAGAAAAAATTAAAATAAATTTTAATTCAGATGAATAAATTTTAATTCAGATGGTAATCATTTTTAAAGACCTTTTACTTTAAATAAAATGGATCTTATCCAATATTTTCAAAATTCTGATTTTTCACTTAAAATAGGATAGCACCTTTTGGTACATTTGACATATTGGACAACAATAACATATAAAGTTCAATACTTCATCTGGTATACTTTCTTTAGTTCTCCATTATTAACATGTATAATGATGGATTATGTACTCCTTATGGATAGGTCTACGAAAATTAGGAGAGAGATGACAGTCAACTATTTGATGTTATTTCATCTATAGATGGTATGGGCAATGGTAACAACCTTTGAAAATTGGCAGGAGGCTGCATAGTTCCCATGTTTTGATGACTTGCATATTAATAAAAGCATCATAGTGAGACTTTCAGCCATAGTATATATTTCATAGTAGCACAATTCAACAGCTTCTTAAGTCATTAGTAAATCCCATTCTGATCAGCTCAATTTTTCTTAAATGTTGTTAACAGCTTTGTATTGGGTTGAAAAAGTCATTCAGTGATTCTTTTCCGTTTTTTTAAACATCTTCCTCCAATTTATGTATGGCACTATCCACAAAGTAACCGGTGTTATTGTCTTCTAATTAGTTTTAATTAATTAAACAGTTTTTTTTATTTAGTATCCAAAATAATATTTTATCTTTACAAAATATATATATATATAAATAAATACATACATACTTTTTATCTTTACTTTTTCATTCTTATTAACATTTTTTTCAAATTTAACTTTTCTTTTTCTTTAGATATAGAGACACTAGATAAGAAATAAATTATTTTAAATTATTGTGATTAATCAGATTATTTAATTTTGCTCATCAAAGTACTTTAATAAGATTAATCAATTTTTCTCTTTTTATTTATTTTTCTTTTAAAAAAAAAGTATTTTATCATCAAAAGAATATGAAAAAAAGAAATAGAAGTTCAATATTATAAAAAAAAAAAAAATTCCTCTTGGGTATTTTTGTTCATAACTAATTCTTTTAACGATTTATGACTATAAATGGAATACTTGAATTTTCCATCAATTTCTTTGGCATTATTATTTATGCATTGTTGTCTTTAACCTAAGATCAAATTCCATAAATTCATTTTAAATGCATTGAGATCATCCATTAATACATTATTTCATTGCTTAGGTCTGACTTTTATAAAGCTGAAATTAATTCTATCACTTCTTTTCTTCTAGCAAATCACAAATAAAATGGACTTAAGTTTTAAGAATACATTAAAAACTATAATGAAATAGCATATCTTGCTTTCTCTTGTCATTTTGATGAAATCTTTAATATTACAATGGAACCACAAACTATGCTATATTTTGTTCCAAGCTCCCCTTGCATTCATTGTATATCGTATATAATAGCTCATGTTTTGTTGATAAACTGATTATAATGGAATAAGTGTACAGTATTTTTCAACATATATATATATAAAACAGACACTTATGTTTAGTAGTAATATAAATCAAGATTATAATATAAAAATTTTAAAAATAATAATATAGTTATTAATAATAAGTGAGGTGGTACATATATTTTACCGTGTGTTTACTCATACATTCATTGAAGCATTATAAGAATAAGAAGAGAAAGGTAACAGTACCATATTTTTATTTGTAAAATAAAGTAAATAGCAAAATGTCTGACTTTCTTTGCTATTATTTTAAGTAAGTTCTGGGAGATTTTTTTTTTTTTTTTACCAATAACTATAGGAACATAATGATCTTGTTAGCAAGAAATTAGACTCTAATTATTTTGGCATTTAAAAAACATTTTCAACTCTTAGTATGTTGTAAGATTTTGTAAAACTTTTAGCATTACAGTCAGATAACATAATAAATTCGGAAAGAATAGTAACAAGAATAAAATGTATGAGCTTTCAATAAAAAATCAAAGAACTTTTATTAACATATATAATCATAACCTGGGCTCAGGCAAGGAAAAATAACTGCTGAGTATCATGGAAATAGAAATTTATTGATTTTTTGGTTTGTTTATATACATTTTTTGTTTTGTTTAAATTTTTCTTTGAACAGCATATAATTGAAGTCACATAATTAGATCCAGCATAGTTCGCAACTTCACTATATTTTTTTCCGTTTTAGAAATATATACCATTATTAAAAAGTATTATGAATTTTAGATAATTTTTTGATTAACAAACTCAAAAATTATCAGTTATTTTCATGATTTCCTTGATATACCAGCAAATTTTAATATACGAATAAGCAACATAGTTAACCACTTCATGGTTATGTGCTGTTTTCTTTCTTTACTCTTATCTAATCATTATCCTCTATTATTTTAATGGCAATGCGTGAAGAAAACAACTTAAAATGTCTTGTTTTCTGTTTGTTCAAAAAACATTTGCTTCCATAGATTGAAAAAAAAATCTCATAAATTAACATAAGTCATTTTTTATTATGTTTTTGAAAATAATTTTTATTTTTTCAAATATATATAAATCGTCATTATCAGCAGCTTGAATTGCAAATAAGTATGGCCATTTCAATTACAAGAAGAGAAAAAAAAGGATAGAAAAGCTAATAATAATAGACTAGAAATGAATTTTGTGATGTTTATAGAAATCAATATTTGAATCACTAATAAGCTCACATGTAGAGCTTGCTAATCCAATAGTTCTATTTATTTGATATTTTACGTTGCTATCTTTCATCTTGTACATCAAACTTTTCTTTCTGAAAGATTTTAACACTTGTCTAATTGTAGCTCTCCATTATTTTCTATCCTTCTTCCAAATAAAAGCAATCAATATTTCATTTCTTTAAAATGTCTTTGATATAATCTTTACAATAAAGAATTTACCTCTCCTAGGAAAATCGTGGGTGTTCACTATAAAATACTTTTTCAGTAGCTTTCGTATTATTTATTTTATATGTTCAGTCTAATGAAATGTGATATAATAATGGATTCTATTGCAACATATCCCGCAAGCTGAAAAACATTGATTGTCTTATGATCTTGACATTATACCTTTAGAATTTTATGAGGCATTCATAAATAAATGTTTTCCATTACTTTTATTTTATGGCAATAGGGAATTCTAGTCACACTTTCATACAATATAATAGGCTGAATAATAACTTATTTAGAACTAATTTAGTTGGAGTAATTATAATCACTATGATGAAATATTTATTTAGCTGAACTTCAAGATCTAAGTCCATTTTTCTATTAAAAAGCTATTAAGATATTTAATTAAATTGATTCATATTCTAAGTTAATAATCATTCATGCTAAAACTTGCTGATTTTTTTTCATCGCTGTTTGATAAAGGATTTGAATTTCTTGAATATTAATTACTAAAACAAAGTCTTTACATGTTGCATTCAAAACATTAAACACATTCTATAGATTGGCTTATGAATTGACAAAGATGGAATAATTATCAGCATATTAAATCTGGAAGCCAAGAAAATGAAAATATTATTTTTGCTTTTAATTGATTCATATTCATTTCACTATCAAATCTATATCACATCTTGATTCCTAATTCATGAAACTCTTTATAAATAGTTATAAGACTACCATTATAAAGATCCAAAAGAAAGTTCCTTTCTAGCATCAATATCATTTCAATTGCCTCAGATTTTTCATTTGGTAATAAAACTCTCATTCCATCATGTAAAAACTGTATTATACAAATAAATTCTGGTGGATAACCTATTTCTTTACATAATGCCATAGATCTGCTTGAGGAATTGAATAAATTGTCTCGACCAAATCAATAAAATTATATGAAAAGGTCTCCTTTATTCCCAACACTTTTCTTGCATTTGTCTATCAACAAAAACTATATCTTTAATACTTCTTGATTCTCTAAAACAATAATGAGTCTCTGATAACCATTCATCTATGATTGAAAGCGACTAATACAATTGCTGTAGTAAATGACAATGACATTTTATAATAATTAATGCAATACCTTGTCTGTATATTTTAAAAATTAAAGAAATAGATAGGACTTTCATTTTACTATATATTTATATCCCTCCCCCTTTTTGAAGCAAGCATATCACCACCATTAATAATTTTTATTGGTTATTCATTAGATTATATATTATTCAATAATGAATAATATTTCTGTAGTATAATTTTCACTACACTCTCACGCAAAGCAGGAACTGGTTTCTTTTCACTTTTAACAGCTTGTGGAGGTATGTAATCATAAACATATGACCAAAGATGTGAAAAAGGTGGATCATGAGGATCATAGAATGGTTAAAACTGAAGAATTCACTTGTTATTAACATTCCTAAACAGGTAAAAAAAGGTGCCTAGAGTTAATAAAAAATTAATAAGAGTACTAAATTATAATTACTGATCCAGGTTTATATCTATAAAATGATCAACCAACTTTGAAGTCTATTAGGTTTTTATCTTGAATACTGAATTGGTATTCAAGGTAGTTGCTAGATATCATTACTTCTAGCTTTGAATCCTTTATGTCTTTAATGGGTCTTGCTTTTACTTTTTTTTAAATTCATTTTTTAAAAAACAAGCATTAACAAATAATTTCTTAATACTTAACTATTTTTATGACTAATAGATATAGAATTGACATAAATAATTATTGTCAGTGAGATAAATTCAGAAAGTATAGAACCTGTTTGGAATTATAATGACATTGCGTCTGAATAATGCGCTAAAATAAACAATTAAACTTCAGAATCAGCTTCTATACTGTTGCACTAATATATGATGGTAAAATAATCAAATTATTTATTTTTTGAGAGTTCATAAGAAGATCATATGCTGGATGTGACAGAGTTAGAGCCGCAATCCATGGACCTTGGGTGATCTATTGATCTTGAGCTCCAGAGTCAATATCATGCACCTTAAGCATGCATGTCAAAATAATCAAATTATTTATTGCTTGGGAAGTCATAAGAAGATCGTGCACTGGATGTGATGGAGCTAGAGTCACAATCCATGGATCTTAGTTTATCTATTGATCTTGAACTCCAGAGTCAGCTTCTATACCTTTGCACTAAAGCATGCATGGTAAAATATTCAATTTATTTAAAGCTGGAGAGTTTATAAGAAGTTTCAGTACCGAAATGACAAATTTGAAGCTGCAATCCATGAATCTTCAGTCCCAGAGTTTGCCACTCTTACCACTGTACTAAATTATGCAATATAATAATGCACTGATATAGATCTTCAACATTCTTTGTTTTTTTTGCTGATCTTGAATATTCATAAAATTCCATCCATTATCATCTTTCATTCATTTCTGTAAAAACTAAAATTTGTAAGGATGCCATTAAAAATGTGATAAATGCTACTTTTTTGATATTCTGATTAATCAGAAAGATAGGATCTCTCAGATTCACTGAATTATTTTTTTATGTATAGATCTTATTTTTTAAACTTTGCAATATTCTAACAGAACATTTTATTATTGTCTTGCACTTTAAGATGCAACCAGGATGTTTTGCAGCAACATTTTTTAAGTTTTGATTTCTATTGAGTAGAATTATTAGAAGTTATTTTTACCTTATTAAGGTATATCATGTTCTTGAAATACATAAAAATATATTAAACTGTATATAAATGTGTATATATACATAAATACATTTAATGGTTTTTGACAAGTTGTTCTCTGAATAAGATATATATATATATATATACTAAAAATATCAAAGGTCAATTAAATTAATCAATATAATAAACTATCTACACCAAATTGACAAAGCATTAGCCAAATTTCTAAATTACAAATCCATTACCAGAGCTTTTCCTCCCAAGGTAGATTTCTCAAGTGCAAAGTAACTTCCTTATAATTCTAATTCACATTCCAGTTATTTTTGATATCAAAAGAACTTATAAATAAGTTTATAGCTTTAGAATCGTAAATCTACTAAAATCATTTTTTATTTTTTCTCTTCCTTTCATTCTTTTTAAAAAAGATAATCTTAGTCTATTCAAATGTAATCTTATGGTCTGCATTTGTTGCAAGAATATGTTTTCATTTTGATGAAGAAGAAGAGAATTTTTATATGGATGTACAAGTTGCTTTTTATTAGGCCAAACAACATTTTACAAATTGTCATGGGAAACTTTAACACTAGAATTAATAAACAGTTGAAAGATGAAAGTGCTGTTAAATTTGGTTATGGAAACAGAAATGACAGAAGTCACAGACTTGCAGAGTTAACCGAAAAAGAAAAATTGTGTATTGTGAATTCTTTCTTGAGTATGGTCAATGAATATGGAAACAACCAAATGAAGATAGGGCAGAATTGGATTATATTTTCACTAATAAATAGGTATTTTAAGATTGTAATTTTCTTAATAGATTCAACAAAAGAAGTGATCATCGAATTTGTAAAATATAAGGTATATGTTAATACAAAATTAGAGACATAACTATTAAGAAAGGCAATTGATATTTCTAATCTTCAGAAACACTCCAGTGAATTTAAATTAGAATTTGCAATTCATTTAAAAATATTAACAGATTTTAAAGATGGTTTAGATTTGACTAAAACCATTAAGAATGCAACTGCTACTTCATCAAGAACTGCTCAAAGGTAGCTGATAGAAAAAACAGCAATTTACTGTAGATTTCTTATTGAGACGACAATATATGAAGTGAAGAAGGACTATGAAATTTTTTTTAAAATGATCTGTTAAGAAAAATTAAATTTAATTGTAACTTGGAAGGAAAACATAAAAATCTAAAAAGTATAAATTTATCAGTAGTGGGAGAGAAGTTATTTCACTAATAAGAAGAAAAGATAGAACTATTATTAAAAAGGCGAATGATATTATGAAATGTATGGAAGACTACAAGAACTTATATAATAAGAAAAAAAAGTATCCCTATAATTACTATATCTGAAGAAAGAGATGGATGTTTGGATAAATGCAGTAATAATATTGATATTTAAGAAAGGTGGTAAAAAAGACATTAGAAGTTGCAAATCTGTCATTCTTCTATCAATTCTATATACATTTGTTACCAAGATAGTTATAATTTGTTTATAGTGGACTTTGGATTCTAACCGACCATAAGAACAAGCTGGATTTAAAAATGATTTTAGTATATTGGATCATTTCCAAGAATTGAGAGAAATTATAGAAAAGACCAAAGAATATGAATCACTTTTATTATGCTTTATATTTTTAGATTATGAAAAGGCATTTGATTCTATAAATATTTCCGCAGTGATTAAAATTTTGGATTTATCAAAATGCAACAACAATGAAGACATTGAAAAGGATATTTATCAGGGTGTTTTCATATTGCCAAAATAAAATGGGAAGCTAAAGGGCTAAAAATAAATGGAGATTATTTCAATCATTTAGATTCCCCAGGTGATGTGTTTGTTTTTAAGAATAATGCTTCAGAATTTCAAAAAATGTTGCAAAAATTATCAGATGGGAGTAAATCTAAAGATAAAATGCTAAAATGACTTTTTCACAGAAGAAAGTAAAGATTGATAATCATATATTAGAACAGCTACAAACATCTTGATCAGATTATTAATACAGATGGAAATATAATGAGTGAAATTAGATCATAGAATTAAACATAGTTGGAGTACTTTTGGTAAAAATAGTTTAGTATTAAAAAATATATGTCTATGTATTTGAAAAAGATTTTTAATAGATGTGTTTTATTGGTTCTTATTTATAGATTTGAGACTTGGACAATTGACAGAAAAGCAATAAAGAGACTTCAGATCACTCATCAAAATATAGGGATGTATATTGGGAGTACTACAAATGAAATACTTGGGTGGGAGAACAAAGATGTATCAGTGACATTATTGAAATAATTAAGACTATATTGGAGCTGAGCTGGACATACTGCTAGAAGAGATGATACTAGATAGATGATTGAACTTTTAAATTGAATCCCAAGTGATTATAAAAGACCTAGAATGGGACCATATGTGAGATGGATGGGTAAAATAATGAATTTTCTGGTACAACATGGAGAGATCAACCTGCTGTGAATGAATAATGGATGAAAATGATGATGATTGCGATAGCGCTGTAAACTATATCCAAGCATACAATGAGAATGATTTACTATTTTGGACTGCTTTTGCACATTATAAAAAAGATATTTGATTTTATAAATATTTCTGCTATGATTAATTTTGAATATTATAATATATTCCTAGGATATTGTGAAGAATATTTTTCATAATGCATTAACAGTGATTAAACTAACATGATATATTAGAAAGATTAACATTAATATGTGCAAAAAGCAAGATGTTTCTAAAACTTTCTACAGTAGTTTTAAATGAATGAAATATTTTTTAATTGGCTGAATTAGGAAATAAAGGAAATAAAAATGAATGGAAATTATTTCTCATTGAATTTTTGCAGAGGATATAATTGATGTTAATCATGCTACAGAAAATCTTACAAGAGGTAGCAGATTATTATTTATTTAGTATATGGATCTTTTTTAATGTTTTACACAGCTTAACTATTAACAAAATACAAGGGAAAATATAGATTCCAATCAGAAGATAGAATCACTATTTTATTAAATTCTTCAATTCTACCATCACAGTCATAGATTGAATAGTTGTTAATGCTATGGTTTATGGTTTGCATTTGATCATATCTACATAGATCAATGGCTGCCAAATTCCACTTTTGAAACAGATGAGTGTAGCCACATAATGAGCTGTTGTAAATCTGTTGATGAAACTACTTGTGTCTAGGAAGATCAAATCCAAGTGGTTTTATTGGTAGATCTAGAAAAATAATTTTTATTTGGAATCTCATAAGAATTCCATTTTTACACCATAATTCTTCAATTGTAAATTGTTGATCGAGGATATAAAAAGGGGATTTTGAGGTAAAGTTGGTCTTAGGTGATAAAAGTATATCTTGAGATACTGGCAAGTCTAATTTTTTTACCAGGTTTTTATCTATTTTTTGGGTGGTAACTTCTAGTGTAAAATTATATATATAAGAATAGGAAGTCACTGAAAGGGAATAGACTTGAATATCATGATAATATTTCTCACAGTAATATTTGAATAAAGAAGTTTAATGTGGATTTTTTTTCTCCAAACGAGCATAGTATTGACCAACAGAATATGTTAGTGCTACTTAAACTGTCCATAAAATACTTGCATCATAATTCCACATATTGCCAGCCATATGAAAGCAATGGAGCAGGACTAAAACAAAAATACAAATTAAGTTAATATCCATTGGGTTTTCATAAAAAAAAGGAGTAAAAATTAGTAGTAATGAATTAGAAGTTAATAATTTTAAAAATTATTGTATGTTAAATTAGGTCATGTGACAATGACTTGATTTCTTTGTAAAAATTAGTATAATATGATGATGTCATTGATTTTTGATAATCATATGAATAGCATTTCTTCAAAATAACATTTTTGTTTTCATCACATATATTTTATTATTGGTTTCATCTTTCAAAAACTTTCCAAGCACAATTTTCAATGAATTAGATTCTTATGATATCATCAAAGTAGATGATTTCCATCAGGTCATTTGTCTTTTAAGTGAGAGATCAAGTTTGATCTGATTGAACATCTAATTATTCCTTTTCCTTTACCATTATGTATGAAATTAATCATAAAATTAAATTTGGATAGAGTGCTCTGGTTTTTTTAAGAGAATAAAATAATAATTGATATTGATGAATTAAGAAATATTTATAAATATCTTGATCAAATTATTAATGTAAATGGTACCAATACATAAATTAATTCATAGAATGGAATTTAAATGTTTTTACTAGAATAATCTATTATTAAAAATATGCCTATATGTATGAAAAGAAAGGTGTTAATAAATATCTTCCAGTTATTATTTATGTAAATGAGGCTTGGACACATAACTAAATAACAATTCAGTGATTACAGATCACATAGTAAAGTATAGATAGATGTACGTTAAGATTAACAAGAAAGTTAGAAAGTCAAATATATTGCTGAGAGAACAAATAATATTTATGGATATTATATTAAAAAAGAGGCTGAAATGAAGATAATCCTGAACTTGTTAATGGAAGACATGACGAAAGATAATTACACTAAAGTTTTAAAGTAGATTCCATGAGATTTAAGAGCATAAAAAGAGACCAAATGTGTGATAAATAGATAGTGTATAGAAATTATAAATTAAAAATACCAGCATAAGTTCAGAGAATCATCCTGAAGAATATTGTTGGTAACAAAAATTATTATTAAAATACTTGGGTGAAGTAAATTTTTTAAAGATATATTGTATTTGAAGTTTAATAACCTTAAGTCAAAGTTGTGACATATATAGTAATTTTCTCAAACATAAAATATAGAATATCACTAATTAATTTTTTTGAATTCTATATTAATACTCTGCCATTTTGTTTTTTCAGTCAATGCATGATTTTTATTGTTTATTTCATCTGTTTGAAAATGATTATGGTATAATATAAATGTTTAGTTTTAAATTAAAATTATTCATAATTTGCATGAAATAGAACTAAAGTTTAATTATTGAGTATGCATTATTTTATATAATATAAACATGCAGATATTAAATAATTTGTAAACACATTTTTATTTTTCATCTTTTTTTTGTTTAGAGTGGAAAAAGCTTTCATGTGTTTGATCAAGCTCGTGTTTCTAAGGAGATTTTGCCTAAATATTTTAAGCATAATAACATGGCAAGTTTTATCAGGCAACTCAATATGTGTAAGTTATTTTATTTTTTTATATGATATATATATATATATTGTAATGGAACGTATGTATATAAACATATTATGCTGACCACATTGTGGCGTCAAATGTAATGGAATGTCAATATATGAGAAGAAAATAATGCTCCAATCATTGGACGACAAATGTAATGGAAAATATGTATGATAAATGATCTCAAAACACATATGAAGAAAGAAGATCTCAAACGTTGGTGCCAAAATGTAATGGAATGCCTATCCACAATTGAAATGGCCCCAATCATTGGGAAAGCCAAATGTAATAGAACGTATTTATCATCCAATTTAAATAATATAAACATAGCACATCATATACATAAAGAAAGACCTTAACAATCTAAATGAATCCAATTATGGAGAAAGCCAAATATAATAGATTGTATAATTTAAATGAAGAAAGATAAAATTATCCCAATTATATTTAAATAAATTGTTTATATGCCCTTCCAACTAGCTATACATGAAATAAGTCCAAAATCATACAGAGCAATAATGAGACCTATTATTATAATTTATTCTTAGGGTTGATATGACTAACTAACAAAATATATATTAGAATATATATTGTAACATAAATTAACTTGATCATAAGATATTAAGGATAAGAATTAAGATACCTGAGTAGTCTAAAATATATAAGATCATATACACGAAACATGGTGACTTAAATTTTATATCAAAGAGAAAAGAATTAAAATATGCAACTTGCTGAATATAAACTATGAATCAAAAAGGCATTGTAGCTGAATAATATAAGAGTAATATCGTTTATTCAAATATGTTATGGAGACCAATAAGTGGTAACTTAAGTAAAAGAAGAAATTTGTTAATGATCAAAATATTAATTATCATTCAAAATATCGGTGGCTTAAATATTTCATTTCTACTTAAGATTCCTAAAGACATCCTAATATCAATAATTAGAAACAATAATGCTTGGAGATTAGTCATTTCAGATGTCTGGCCTATTTCAAACCCTAGTTAGGCAGGCATGGTATCATCAATAAACAAGTAGAAACTATAAACAAATTATTAAGAACAAACTACTATACCTTAGGAAATAACATCAAGCGGGTGAGTACACTGGTAACTCAATACTATCTCTCAGGTATACAGACAGCAGATTTGATCCCCTTTCATCTCTTGGTTTGATGTCAAGTGCATATTTAAAGTAAATAAGTGAATATGATCAAGCAGGGTGCCACTAGATTATCTGAACCTAGACACAGTTATATCTTATAACCTTTTCACATGTACCGGGTTTGAATCCCTTTTTGGTACTTTATTTCTAATAAAAATGGACGATTTTACTTTTAGACTCATATCACTGTATGCAATAACATTTAGGTAAACATAAAACATCTTTAAACTAAAGTGGAGTATATAAAGTTTATCAGACAGTAACCATCTCCTAGATCTTACATAATAAATGCATTTCAATATCTTTATAAGTTTTACTAGCTCAGATTATATTATTAATTTAGGATGGCAATTCACTCATCCTTGTATGATATAGATAATGGGATGGTGGTTATGATAATTATTCACAAATGTCAACTAAATACCATGAAATCACTATTTATTTATGGCTTTAAACATTTATCTATCTCATTAATTAAAACGTGATGATGACAATGATGACAATGATAACGATAATGGTTTCAACCACAGCTTTAGGACTAAGCCTAATCATAAAACCTAATTTTTATAAAGAAATTCATAATTATTGCTTAATTTTAATATATCTAATTAAATCCTAACTAATCAATATCAACCATTGATGATGAATGATCACAACTAATAAAGAATACTCTCAATGAACTATATACGCCTTGTTTAATAAAACAATTTAATATTTATTAATGCATTACCAACATATACAAACAATTTAAAGATAAAACCAAAAATTTATATGAATAATAATGATAATAACAATAATTGATTATTTGGCAATCATAAGATTAATTTTGAGTTCTTCCCCCTTTCCCATCAAACTATATGCATAAAATTGGATACCAAGTCTGCAAAGTTTTCAATTCACAAGAAAATATTTCGTAAAGAAAATAAACACTCTTTTTTCTCTTTTACACACATACTTTTATAATCTAACATGTAAAGTAGAATGATGAAGGAGAAAAAGTGTTAGTTAAATCGAAAAGAAAAAGATTTCTAGAAACAAGTTTTTAAATTGCCTTTTTTTCTTCTTTTTTCTCTCTAAATTATTACCAAGCTCGCTATTCCTCAACTCAAAACAAAATAACCCAATATTTTTAAATGCTATATATTTTTCTTACATTCATACGACATCATATACATGTGTAACAAGTTCATATATTACTGTGTATGTGTTTATTCCCGTAATAACCAAAACATAAAACAAAATAATAATACAAACAAAAAAATATTTTACCTATTAATAACATTTCATAATTTTTAAAACTATACACTAATAGTTTTAGCATCCATAAAATTTTTACTCTAGGTTATAACTATTCTTATTGAAGAAAACTATGGTTTTAATCGATTTTGGGTTGTGTTAAAGTTCTGAGAAACAAAATATAAAACTTCATTTCTAAAATTTTAGAATATTCTTTGATATAATAAAAAGAAAATGTATAGTAAAAGTTCATATTACCAGTCCCACGGGTTCAAATTTAGCTTGTTTAATGTTCATACTTTTGCAGCTGCAGTTTTTGCTGGAACGATTTCTTTTTCTTGAGGCTTGTAATTATTTAACAATGATGGTGATATTATTTGCCACTGGAACTCCTCCTTGTTAAGCATAATTCTTCCATTAGAGTATATCAGTTGTTCTCTTATTTGCAATTTATTTTCTTTTTTTTTTTACTGGGTTTAAATTCAGTTACTGGAACAATTGTACTAGATGATTCAATTTGTACTAGATGATTTAATATTTATCAGTAGATTAATCATTTTTCTTCAGCTTTCAAATGCAGGTGAATGTTTCTTTTGCTTAAAATATCACATTTTTCTCAATCAGTCATCAGAGGTAGAATATTTTAATTTCATTTCAGACAAGACTTTTTTCTTCTTTCCTATATGATGTGCTGGTTTTGTGATGAATCAGGGATCTCCCAGACAAAATATTTATTTTAACCTGCCATGCTGTTTTTAATCTTCACAAAAAAAAACTTTATATTAAAAATAAATGATTTTAAAATTGATATCTGATGAATCAAACGCTTGTCTCTTCTTGTTTCAATATTTTAAAAATCTCTTTTTTACTGATTTTTCCCAGACAGGTTTTATACTTGATTTTTTTTTTTTCTATTTTTAGCAAACTCATTTTTAGATTCCCAGTTCACTGGAACCTGTTAAAAATCACACTATCTCGATTATTCAGATTAATCCTGTTTTGAAGTAAAAATTGTCTTAATCCTTTTTCTTGACATCTCTGTCACAAATGTAACACCTAAAATTTGAGCTGCTTTCTTTGATCAAGCTGATGGGACAATTTTAAAACTTAGCACTCTCACCAAGCCTTAACAGAAAAACAACCAATCTTTATAAAAACAAAATTGTTACAAAAATATATATCTAATTTAACAGATTTTCTCCTTTAACACAAAATTGTGAAGCAAATAATTTAACAGTTTTAATTTTTTTCAATATGTAATAAATGTAGGTTTGTTTGTACAATGTACCCACACACTCTATCATTTACATCGTTTATAAAAATGGCCTATTACAACAATCTAAATATTTTTTAGAAATTATGATTTTAACATCTAAAGTTAAATTCTTAACTTTCAAATCCCAAACTACAATCATAGAAAAACAAAAAAAAATAGACAGACAAAAATAAAATACTAGAATTTAGCAAATGTAGGTTAGCTTTGAAGATAGTTTAATATTTGAAATATACAATGATAATTAAACAGTTTACACACAAAACTTCCTATATATGTGTTATTACTCTACTTTTTAACAAAAAAAATTAAATATTGAATAATTAACCGTGTATACTACTCTTTTTGAGTTTTTTTTATCAACCCACAAACAAATAAAGAATATAACTGTTGCCCCACTCTCTTTCTGTCTTAAGCTTTTAGAACTGGATCTTGTAGGGTTTAAACTTGGGTGCCCTACAGCTTCCTTTACTATATAAAAATGTGATGCTGATTTTTGTTCCACATTTTCTTTCATGCACATTACTACAAATTTAGCTACTGACTAAATTGTAATGGCACAATATATATATATAACAACATTGCTTTTAAACAATTTCTTATTTTGCGGAATTTAATTAATTTTTTAAAGATATTACATATTGTTTGATTACAATATTTTATTGCTTATGTACTTCAATCTTCTTTTGAATCAAAAACTTTATATGCATATTATAATGACTGACCTTCTAGAATTATCTAGAAACCATTTAATCTTTTGATATGCTAAGGATAATAGTTGGACAATGCGTGAGATGCTTTAATTCAACTGGGTGATGACTTGAAAGGAATTATATTTTGTATGGATTAATGTTTACTTTTCATACATATGTAAGGTTGAAGTCTAGTTGTGAGGATATTTTGATCATCCTCTTCTTTAATTGAGCACTACTTATGTATTATAAAATCATAGCAAATCAATATAATCTAAGGATAATTATCAATATTATAATGTAAAAAATATTCTTAGTTTTCTTTTGTCCTTCACTCGTTCATTAGTGAAAAACGAGTTACCTTTTTTGTTTATTTTTCAACAGGTATATTCCTTCATTTACCAATAACATGCATATTATAAGATCAGGTTGGGGAACATTTTTTCTGTTAACGGCCATTTGGATATTTATAATATCATTTGCAAGCCATACAAAATTGTTGACTTAAATATTAGCCTGCTATATTTGATTAAAAATTTTACTAATTTACCTTGAATCATTAAAAATGGGCAATCTTTTCAATCGACAGACCAATTTCAACTTTCCCTTTTAAATTAGAGCCTTATTTTTTTTTTATGATTTAAAACCAAAATAACATTATTATTATTATTAATAATTATGGTACATATTTTATGACAATTTTTGAATTCACCTTGTACGACCTATCTTCATGAAATTTATATTCTCATATTTCTTTTTATATTCTGGACAGCTTAGTTCTACAGCAGCTAGAATGCAATCTTTTACAAACTCCCTTTCAGAAAATGATTTTGAATTTTCTGCTTTTTTTTTTTTTAAAAAAAAAAAAAAAACTTCCCACACTATTTTTTGACATATTTGCCCTTTTTATAAAACATGTTAGCTACTTGATTAAGCTCCTTTTCAAATTTTCTATTTTAATATTTCTTTCTTCCCCAATAATTTTGTTGTAATCAAAATGTTTTGAAAACTAGTACCTTTTAATAGTGTGTTTTTTATTATCTAAAATATTTTTCAAACATATGGGTCACATCAATTTATTATTTCTTTCTATAAAAAAAAAAAAAATATGCATTGATCCATTTCTTTTAAAATGCATAATTTTGTGTGCCAATTTTTCTTATCTTATTCAGTGTGTCATTCTAATAAAAAAAATACAAAATAATAACAATAAAATGAAGTAAAATTTGAATTTATTTTTGCTAGTTATATATTCGTCAGTGAAAATCATTATAAAAAACACACAAAATACTCTCAGCATCATAGATTAAATCCATGGTTAGTTTGACCACGTAATGTAGATAATTTGTTGAAATATTGCACCTCTGATAGAATGAAGGTTGGAGAGAAAGAAGATCTCTAGTTGAGAAAAGAAGTATTTTATTTTACTTAACGTTTAATTCAATATTTGCACTATGGACATGTTTAAATAGAAGTTTTATATAGTTCCATTTTATATGTTTTTGAAAATATTTGGTGAGTGGAGATTTCGCACTCCTGTTATAGAGCTTAATGAAATCACTGTGACCTAAAAATCAAATATACATGAATAGAATGATTATAACATATTTATAATGTACTGATCAATAGTATGTTGACAAAGATTTTTGTATAATTGATTGTTTTTCTCTCCTATTAATAATAGATAATAATTTATTATTTGACCTTCATTCTAAATGGATAAATGTTTAATTCTAGAAATATCAAAAGCTATAATGGAATTAAAACCATATCTTAATTGCATTATTTACTAATTATCTGCTATTTAAATTTCTTAACATTTATTCTCACTAATAAGGTCTTCTAAGTTATTAATCATTAATTTATATTATATTTAGTTTCTTATTGATTTATTTAAATTAATATTAATCGTTATTGTATAGTCTGCTGCATACGTTGCTTCATATAGAAATGTTATTAATAATATACTAAGTGGCTACAAGGGAATTAAAACCCTCTCTTAATTGCATTATTTATTAGTTATATTCTGTTTAAATTTCTTAACAGTTATTCTCACTAATAAGATCTTCTTAGTTATTAATTATTAATTTATATTACTATATTTAATTAAAGAGAAATGATTTCACATATGAGCCATAATAATTTATATAATAGCTCAATGATGTCATGTTGAATACAGAGGAAACTCTCAAATTCAAACACATGATAGAGACTTTATAAAGATAGGAGTGGTCATCTTATCTTTAACGTAAATTCTTAATTATATGGGCCAATTAGTTTTTTATTATTTCATTTAAATTAATGTTGATCTTTATTATATGATCTGTTGCACATGCTGCCTCATATAGACATGATATTAGTGATATACTAAGTTGTGTGGACACATACATTGTATGACATATATTATTGGTTATTTAATTATTCATATACTATTTACAAATATTCATGCATTTAGGAAAATATAGGAACATCTGAGAAATAAAATAGATTGAATAGAGTAATAAAATAGCTGTTCATTTAATTTTAAAAAATCAAAGCATATAAATGTAAGCACTTCCTAGTCTCAACTCATGAATATAACAAAGGTAGTTCACCTGAGTCTCATTTTATGCGGATTATTTTAATGCGATTTTGAAGTTATGCGATTCATGTTTCTTCTTAATATTTTTCATATTTCACTATATTTATTAGATATCAAGAAATTTAAATTATTAATAACTTATTTTGACTTTAAATACTTTTTTTTCTTCAAAAATATAACATTATATTAGCAGCTGTGAATATGGCCTGAAGCTGTATTTAGAATAAATAACCTACTTATACTAATGAGTAAATAATAATAATAGATTTATACCTACATATAAAAATATCGCAATAAATATTCACAAATTTTAAACTTTTAAAATGTATTTTGTTAAGTATAACAGAAATAAATAATGTAGATTTTTAAAATAAATAATGAAGATTTTATTGATTTTATAAACTGAAAATATTTCTAATGATAATGTATAATCTTATTGTTTGATTGTGATCTAATTTTTTTAATATAGAAACAAAATGTGAACATTTAAAATTTATTTCGGTAGTAAAAATCAGTTGTCAACAGAAAACCATTAACACAGCACAAGACTGAAATTGGCACTAGTTGTGTAAATGGGATGGAGCAGAATGTGGGAAAACTTAGAGTGGGGAATGGGAAATAAAGTGGCTAACAAGTTTCTCTGGACATAATTGCTGAGAGATTCTTGACTTCATTCAAAGAGAAGCTACATCACATCACATCGACGAATCTGATTTCTTACCAGTTTACAGCCGAACCACATAATGATTAAAATACGTATGAAAAAATGTCAAATTAAATACCGTAGTTAATAAAAAAAAGTAAAAAAAGTTTGTCTTGTACCAATTTTTTTCAAATATTTAATATTTTTTATTAGTCATACTTTATTTCCTTATGTTTTTAATGCAAATTTTAAAGTCATTTTTCCTTGTTGCTTTGCTTTTATGCGAATTCTGAAAATTACAGACCCTATCCCCCATTTTTCAAGGTAAATGAAGTCTATTTTTGCGCATTTTTTTTTTAATGTGGGTTTTCTGTGGAACCTATCTACCGCATAAAACGAGACCCAAGTGTATAATAATATGTGAAAAACTAATTTAAAGAATCATTTTGTCATCTATACAGCTGTATTGACAATCGACAATATCTTAAAGATTATAATCAATCATATAACTGCTTCATCAGCTCATAAATGTAGTTTACTTCTTTTCTTTCATAATAAAATAAGACCTTTGAACTATTGATTTTTCTATAGAGTTTATTATGTAGGGCATAGTAAAATATCTAGTACGCTTTATTAAGATCCCATGGACGGGGATATATTATCTATAACATGTGGAGAAGTACAAAAATATGCAAAGAAACTTAAGCATTATTGATATCTTGACTATTTTGCTTGCAGAATTCTGGGAATATGATTTTTCTACCATAGAAAGATAAACAAAAAAAAAATTTTCTCACCCGAAACATATGAATACAACTCTGTAGTTTTTGATATGTATGTAACACTCAATAGTATACAGAAATGAACAAACATTAGTAAAAACACAAATTATTATTAAGAGGTTAGTCTTTGTTCTATATTTTATTATAATTTTAGAAGTCTTATTTAACGCTTATTTTGAAATCGTCGGACTATCATTGCAAAATTTGGCTTGAGAGTAAATAATGAAAAATATTTGTAATCTTGATTTCAAATACTTTTAGCTATTTCTGAAAATCCTATATTTATTAAGTTAAAGTTACTACTTCACTTACAAAATACATTCACTGCTACATTTTAATTTTATATAATAGAAATTAAATTGAAAGGCTGCAAACCTCTCAGCTTATTATAATACTTATCTGACAGCCAATCAGATGTTATGATGGCTGTCTGAATAAATAAATTTTATATAATAGCTTAATTTATAATCGTCATTAGAATGTAATGTTATTATAAATCTACCTTTATTATCTTAATTAAAATTTTATTTTATTTAGGATTTAAAATTTTATAATAAATCATTATGTATTATTTTCTAAATTAAATATTTATCAATGAAGAAAATCCTAAATTAATTTTAAGCTGTTTAAATATTTGGTTATTTTTTAAAATAAATGCCAGATTATAGCAGTATCATGAGATGACTTTCATCCCTAATTTAAATAATTCTATTAAAGAATCAGAGTAATTGATCTAACAGAATTTTGTTGTGCTTTTTTTATCAATGCATTAATCTTATTATTCTAAATGTCAGAGAATTGATATATTTAAGATGAATCCTTTTTATTGAAATCAGTACAAATTTACATATTTTAAAGTAATCTAAATTATCATTATTTTATCTCTATTTTTTTTTTTCTAATTACATACAACAGGTTTTTTATTATAGTAGTCTACACAATAAAATACACATCAAATATTAAAAATACATGTATTAAAAATATTAAAATTCATAGAAAAAAAATCATTGCACTCTATATACAAATTTAAGAGACAATTCAAATTAAATTTGTATTACAATGTTGTTGTTTTTTTAAAGTTCAAAATATTATAAAGAAATAAAATGGGCAAATATAATTCTTTCCAAGTTTCTGTTCTATCCTTTATCTGATGAGATATAGTAGGGTCGCAAACTATGCTATATTTTGTTCCAAGTCCTTCTCGTATACAAATTATTTTGTTAATAAACATTGAGTAAAGTAGAATAAGTAAAATAGAATAAGTATTGTTTATTGAACTGCATGTACACAGTACTTTTCAACATGCATATATATATATAAAACAAATGCTTTTTTATATGTATACTATGCATATATAAATTAATATTAAAATATAAACAAAATTTTAAAAAATAATAATATAGTTATTATAATATATAGGGTATATGAGCACAGACTTTTCACACCACCCACCACTCTCCACTCTATCTCATAACACTGATACACTTGAACACATATATGTCTAAAAGATAAATAATCACCAATATACATATTTCAGTTATTAACAAATTAAGGGGATACATTTACATATATTATTACTGAGTTTGTGTTTACTTAATGCATTTACTGAAGCGATAAGAATAAGAAAAAAAAAACATGCTATATTTTTATTTTTAAAATAAATAGTAAAATATTTGATTTTTGTCACTATTAAAATGCCCTGGGCAATACCCCCCCAATAACTTATTTGAGATAAAAACATAACAGTGGTATTGTTATCAAAAAATTTTGTGGATTATGATGGAAAATATTGCACATCAAATTCAGAAAAGATAATAATAAAGAAAGTGCAAAATGTATGTGCTTTTAACATAAACTCAAGAAATTTTATTAATATATATAATCGTGTTTATTTATTTCATTTTGGTTTATTTATTTAAATTTTCCTTTGGTTAGTGTATAATTGAATTTGTGTAGATAGATGCAACATAATAGTTTATTGCTCCACTGCACATATATTTTCTATATATAAATTCAAAACTTCAAATTTTCATAAAATTTACACATTTACAAAATTGGTTTCATAATAGATCATGTATGGAATTTGGTAATGTTGATTACTAATTAGTGTGCAGCAATGGAGAAAACATAATTCCTAGATTTATATTTTATGTATTTGCCTCATGAAAGTTTATTATGATGGTATTTTAGATGGAATAATATGTTGGACTATTTCCATCATCTGCCCTTAAATGTCAAATGTGTAGAAAATGTTTAACTTTATTTAAACTTTTTAAATACAAACAACTGTTATTAATAACACGCAAATAGACACCATTTAATGGTAGATGGTGGAACTAGTCCAACATATCACATTTATATTTTTTATGATTGGAAATTAAATATTTAGCTTTCATTTTAACGGATTTTTTTGTATTATTTGAATGAAAGCATATAATGATTTATTACTTAGTAAACCTTTGAATTGATAATACAAATTAAATTGAAATATTATAACTATTTTCTTATTGCATTGCCAAATCCATATAATATTAAATCATTTATGCTCGTTATTACTGTTGTAATAAAAGTATTGTAAAACAGTAATAAAGAGCATAGCTGATTTAATATTAAATTGAAATAATTGAAATCCTCCTATTTTGATTATTTATTAGACTGAGTCAGCAGCTATAGAAGGGAAAACATTCTGTAGGCATGCTCACTCAACCATAGCATTTGTAGCTAATTTCTAAGCACTTTTTCATTTCATTGGAATTTTTGTCATCTATTTTTCTTACTTATAGACAGATTTTTTTTTTTTTTTAAAAAAATTGCTTTTGCCTGATTATACACACAAGTCTTGAAAACAACAACAACAACAAAAAAAAATTCTTTTATGTATTGAAAAAAAAAATTCTGGCCAATTAATTAGTTAAAATAAAATAAAATTACTAAATAATTAAAACCTGCAAACAAAATAAAATAAAATATATTAAATCAATTCTTGGCCATCTGATAAACATTAGACAAAAGATTTCTGTGTTTGGTTTTCAATTTAATTAACATTTATTTATATTTTGAGATCTTTTATCTAAGTTGTTTGTTCATTATTATACTATTGATGACTTTAAAACATTTATTGTTTTTCTCAACAAAGTATTATCTCTAGAAATAAATGTAATTTGTAATTAATTCAGCTAAAACTGTTAACTTAATTGTATTTATTTGAAAGGTGATTTTTTTTTAATTATTTTATTCTTTAGTGGTTTTTCTCAGTTCATTCCCTCTTTGTAATATCTATTCTTTCTACAACTTCCTTACTATAATTATCTTAGCGAATATATAAGTTTTTACAAAAATGATTCTTTTAATTTGCTAAAAGTGATATCTGAGATTTCAGTGTTGTGATTCTTTAATTTTATATCTAAAAAGTTTTCAGCTTTAAAATGTAAAATTGTCAGATGATATATATATACAGTATTAGAAATAGATTATGAATATATGTGAAAAAACTATTAATTTTTTTTTTTTTTGGTAAAAGTTATATATATATAATCTTTTGATATAATGTCAAGAATGTGTATCTAATATAGTAAAAGCAAATTATTAAGAAAAAAGTAGAAAACCAAATTGTCTCAAAACAACTATATACTAATTATCAAATTATTACTTTTGGAAAGATGGAATAAGAGATCATAAAATGTTATAAACATTAACACAGAAATAGATAGCTATATAAAGCTATGGTAATCTTCAAAGTATAGATTATTATTATTATTATTTTGAAAATGAAAATTTTTTATTGGTTTCTAAACCAAAAATCGATTCCTTCAAAATATTGACATATCATTAATTAGTGATATGCACAAAATCTTCATTAGTTACTTCATAGTTCATCATTTATATGAAATAAAATTAGTTGACATTTCCATAATTCTCTCTCCTGGCAGTTAGAGTAATTATTCTACATTTGGTTTTAGCATTAAACCATTATTCTATATTATAATTTAATAAATTGGCCTTGATTTATTAAAAATATAAGTTTAAAAAAGAAAATCATCATGAAAAATCATATTTGAACATTACATATATAGAAAAAATAATAAAGTGAAATATGCAATGAGAACAATTGAAGTTTTTTTCTTATTGAACGATTTATACCAGAACTAAAAAAAATTGGTGAAAAAATAAAATTAACAAAATCTTTGTTGATTGAACTTCATTCCTAAGACCTGAAAGAATTATTGTTAAGACATTATTAAGCTATGAAATTGTTCTAAAATTAAAATTGCATTTGTAATTTTCTAACTATAACAAAAGTTTCAAACCACCATGTTTGACAAGGTGTTACTGATTGTAGTTTCTATTTTACAGTTACGATTGAATTTCTTAACTTAATATTTTTAAAAATTAAACATATTAAAATCAAATCAAATTGTAATCATATCTATCTTAGTTTTTAAACAGTTATTATATAAATGTTTTGTAAATGTAATCATCAATACTTAAATTAGAAATATATATATATTTTGTCAATTGTTAATAAAAATTTGACTATCTGCAAGTCCTCGCAAAACCTAAGAGCAAAGGATCTTCCAATCAGAAATGTAGGCAGAGTTCATTTCCTTTGTATTTTTTATTTTTTTTTTTTTGGCTGTAGAATATTAACCTTTTAGTTCCAGTTTTTTCCACCAAATGAATGCAAACCCAGCAAAAAGTGCTACAAGTAGCTGTAGGAGAGTGAAGAAAAGCTGAAGTCCTACCAGTGCCATTTCCATAAAAATACTTGTGTTTTATTATTAAGAAAATTTTAATTGGTTCTATTATAAATAGCATTAGTATTTAAACATTTATTCAATGCAATAATGCATTGCTTTTATTAAATTTCTCCATCTAGCTGATAGTTTTGTTTATCTTTCTCAAAGCTGTAAATACATAGTACATATAATTATCAATGTTATTATAATATTGCTATATATATATATAATGCAAATTATCTATATAATATTTTCATATATATTTTATCAATTACATAGATTATGAAATTTATTTAATTTAAATGTGATTTTTGTATTAAATGTATTATTTATATTATTTTAATTATTGATTTCTATGTAAAATGTGTGTGATTTGTTTAAGAAACTAATCTGTAGATAGTTTTTTATTTTTTTTTAGAGTGAAAAAAGCCCTTTTTATGTGATCAAACTCATTTTTCTAAGATATCAATATTTATTGGATATGTTGAATTAAACTTAATAGTAAAAATGCTTGATTGCCCTAAAGAAATATAAAATGAAGATGTTCGGAAGAGATATTACTTTGAAAAATATTAAAAATTTTGCTCGCCAAAAACCTTAGTATTACTATTTTTAAGCATTTAATGTAAGAAGTAATTTTTGATGACTCAAGAAATAAAACTGATGCAAAATACTTGTTTCACTTTCAAATCATGAAGAAAATTTAATTGGAACAAGGGGTATCAGAAATAATTTTTCATATATCATTTTTTCTCAGAAAAGGAAATTTCATATATAAATTTAAGGGCTTCATAATCTGATAGATTAGCACATTCATTTGCCGTGTCCATCACCCAAAGTTTGAGTCTGAAATAGATGAACTTTGGGTCACAAGCAAGCTTAGGCTTTTTTCGCTCAGATAGCCAGTTCATACATAGCTGGTCTAATTAACCATCTAATAGTAATCAATAAATGGATATCTATTTATTGTTAACAAGCTAGCACAGATATCAAAATATTCTGCATTGGTCAATAGAGTGCAGTACATTAAGTGTAAAAACAAAAAATACACATATTCTAATATAATATTAACCTTTAACGTTGATGAAAGGAATATCATATTTTGATTTTATTATTATTCGTATAATATACATGTCTTTAATAAATTAAAAATTCATTTTAAAATTTTATATCAATAATATAGCTGACTTGTCAAATATTTGCTCTAATGAGAAACTTGATCTTTATTGGCATTATCCACTCATTCATCTAAATCAAGAAGTGTCTTTAGGTATATTAAAAAAATGTTGAAGATAGATAACTGCATCAAATAAAACAATCACTGATGCAGTTTTAACGATAATGAAAGAAACAAAAATAGATAAAATTATGATTCATTAATATTTTTCTTTGATATTTGATAGTCGAAGAGAAATTTCTGATTCATTAATATTTTGATTAACCAAAAGAAAAAAAAATTGAATTATTTGCAAGTTTTTAATACGTATTATTTGAATTAATCCAAAACATTTAAATCTAAATTTCCATTCTGAGCAACTGAAGCTTTTAGATTTGGAATTCCAATAAGATTTTATATATTATCTACATTCAAATTATATAAGCTGAATTTTAAGAATAAGAATTGTAAATGTACAATTATTTTGCTTATATAAGGATGTTAAGATAGGTATTATAATACCAAATATTTAATATTATTATTTTGTAATTTAAATCGTGTTTGTTATAAATAAACTATCCATTATTGTTTATTTGATATATTCAAGTTGCCGACTTTTTTTTATCAATAGTTTTACTATTTTTATTTTTGCATTTTGAAATATTAAAACGTACTTCCTATACATAAACCCTTTGATCCCAATTTGAGGCATTAGGCTGTTGCTTGTGTTCAATACATATTCTCTATATATTTATTGTTTATAGAAAATTCGCATACATAATTTTTGCTCTGTGTTTTATAATAAGAAGTGGGATGGTTTAGGATATCATGGGTCATACTGTTTCATATGCATAAACTAATGCAAATATCATTTAGAAGTTGATTATTTTCTAATATGCTCTTTTTTGGTAACTAGCAACAAATTATATCACTATGAAATTTGCCAGTGGGAAATCAGTGTAAATGCTAACATTTTCTTATGTAAAAATATTTACATTGTAATGATTTAATGCAATAGCAGAATCGTGGACTCTGAAGTCGAGGTTCATGATTTATAGCTCTAGCTCTAACACAGTGTTTGAATTTTGTTATTAATTTTTGAGTAATAAATCATTCAGTTATATATAGTATATACTATAATATGAAATTGTTAATTTGTATTATAAAAAAATAAAATTAGTTTGTTTCTAATGAACAAATAAATGATGAATCTAAATTAAAGAGATATCAATTATCACACATTCATCGTTAATGATGTGGTAAGGAGAGAAAACAACAACATATTTTTATAAAGATCAGCTTTCACACGCTAACTTAACTAGTTTTCACAGTTATTATATGCATATAAAAACATTGATATATTTATTTATATAGCCTCATTTTTGTATCAGTTTCATTATAAACAATGCTATAAATATATATTAAAAATAAGATTTATTAAAGTAAAGATATACATTATTTCATTAACATGGTCTTTAGATACTTTTAGCAGGTCTCATTATAACATAGATACATGTAATATTAATACAAATTGTGAAATGCACTTGTAAAACAGGAATTAATGCTGATTAAATAAATCATGGGGCATTCTTGGACTATACTAAAGAAATTTTAACATTACTTATGGACTAAATTTAAATAAATGTTAACTTCAGTATTATTGCCTCTATTAATTATTACTCCCTCAATTTAAGAAATAATTTAAATTAACACTTTCCAAACTGTGAGTCACAACTTGTCAAGAAATTGAACTATAATCATTAACATAACCAAATACAAATATTCATACTTATTTTTTTGTGGAAACTTATTATACTGTTTATGTAATGTTTTAATTTATCATTAGACTTTTGTTTTATACTCACATCTCTTTCTGATCTAATACAAAAAAAAACAAAACAATTTATTACTTACACAGAGAAAAGAAAATTTCATGGCTTTTTAAAAATTTAATAAAAATATAATTAATCTAATTGCAATTAATAGACTGAATTATTAAAATTTTTCCACACAGTGTGAATACGTCTTTGTCTTTATTAAAAATACATTTTAATTATTCCATAATTATGCTTCTTTTCCTATTCATCACAGTGTTATTATTTAATTTTAAAGAATTTTTGATTTTTAAAAATTTGCCAGTTTTAATATTGCTTTAAATGAACAGTTTCTATATTGACAGTATTAGTGTATAACAGAGAGTGAGAGACAAAGTTGACTATATATTGGTAATTATAGATTTATAGGGATTTACAAATGTCATTTTTTTCAAATTTTAAATATTTTGTAGTTTAGATATTACTGTTTCTGACAAAGTAAATTTTGATAATCACATAACATGTATAAAATATTAGATTTCATTAAGCTTTGATATATAACTTTAAATTAATTTAAAAATAAATAAATAAATACATCAATATTTTACTTGCACTAAATTCTTCACTGTACACACATGCGTAACTATTAATGCTAAGTCTCCAGCAATTTTTCCCGAAGAACAACCTTTTCCAAAAATATTGAGAAAGGTAATTCATGTCTGTGCCATTTGAAGAAGCTGATTGAGTCAGAATGCATCATTGGGGTAAGTTTACCTTTTCCAGTGAATTTGGAAAAAAATGTTCTCAAGTAAAATAATGGAGATTTAATATTAATTTTTTGGGGATTATGATACAGTGAGTTTATAGTCATTGGAACTCATATATGTTTTAATAAAATTTATTATTTTCATTTGCCCAGTGTTTTAAATTGTTTTTTGTTTTTTTTAATTTGATACCAGATGAATATGTATTGTTATGATGGCACTTATTTATAGTTTGATCTATTTATTTGATGTAAGTTCAAAGCTGCTAATAATAATTTGGTATGAGCTTTATTTAGTATTAGGTTATTCGCATTTGTCTTCATAGATATTTTTGTCTATTAAATGTTTAGCATCTATTGGTCATTTTGAATGCATATTCTATTCTAGTCACATACCTTTAGTTTGCAGCAAGTTTGTATGTCGGATTAAAGAAGTAATAATTTTTTTTTATCAGTAAGGCCAAGTTTTACACATATATTTTTCAATATCTTTTTGAGAATTGGTGTTATTATGTGAAGTCTGATTAACAGGTATATAATCTTCTGAATTGTGATATGCGAAATTATATATTTTAGGATAGATTTATTTCAGCCAGGAGATAAATTCACTAATGACTTTATTAAATCGTTCAATTCTACTATTGTTCCAATAGAATTAGCAATCATTAGCTATGTAGTTCATGTTTTGTATTTTACCACCTCTATAAAGATTTACAGATATTAAATTCCATTTATAAATCAGATGAGAGCCATGACTATGGCTTGTCCTAAATCTGAGAATGAGATTCCAGTGAGTATTGGAAAAATCAAATCCAGCCAATTTATTTGTCTATTAAATACTTAATTTCATTTGTTAATATTTGTTATTATATCTGGTTAAATCAAGAAATTACACCAATTCAAAATTAAAATATTAGCAAAAATTTCAAATCAAAATTTCACTACCATTAATTTCATTGTGAAGGCAGACTTCTAAAGTGAAAACATAAACACAACACAAATAGTTTAAATAAGTTAATAGCTTCAGAGTCATAAATTTTCAATAATAGAAATTTTTTAAATTTTCACTTTAAATCAATAGCATAAACAAAAAAGAAATTGAAAATATAATTTTAATTATTTAAAACATATCTAATGTATTATATTTAACTCTTGAAGTGTTTCATATCAAGTGTGTTTAGAATTAAGACATTTATATTAATTTAAACTCATTTGAATAAAGATTGTACAATGAAGATGTTCTATTATAATTAAACTAGAGAATGAACATTAGACCACAATGTATTTGATACCTTCACATTCTGTATTCAGTTTTTACAGAAACCTGTTAGAGAAGAATAGTAATATAACAAAAAAGAAGCTAAAAGTTATGTAATTTTTAATTCACATTAACCTTCAGAAAGTAATACAAGTCTGTTTATATATATATATTTTGTATTTGTAATAAAATATTTTAATTGACATTATATATACATTGTGATTATCTCTTTGTAAATATATATGTATATTGTAGATGGATTCCGGAAAGTTGTCGATACTGATCATGGCACTTTAAAAATAGAAAAAGATGATATGGAATTTCAACACAAATATTTTGTTCAGGATCAAGAGTATTTATTAGAACATATCAAAAGAAAGGTAAAATGTTTTCTTTATCATTAATTCATTCATTTTTTTTTGCAAAATCCATGTATAAGTAAATTAGTTTTAAGTATAGGGGATTAGTTTTGTATATTTGTGTATGTATATATACACATGTAACACGATTTCAAAAAGAACATGTTTAATCCTATCAATAGTTTAGACCCCCCCCCCCCCCAAGATGATAATATTTTTTTTAAATTTCATTTAATTCAAAATTTTCATTTTGGGATTAAATTATAATTGATAATTGATTGTAGGTGACATGAAATTAAAATAAAAGACTTAGTGTATCATTTATGGATACTAATGATTGTAATTGATATGTATTAAATAAAGAATTCTAAGCTGTTTACTCTTTTGTAGTTAAAAAGATATTAGAAAGGACTTCATGGTATAATGGTGAGAGAATTAGTCTGCTGTGTCCATAACTTGGATTAGATCAATTTTGAAGTTTTTTCAAGTTACAAAGCACTTAGATGTTTTCTTTCTGATAGATATCTTTATAATCCATCTAGTTAACTATTCAAAAGGACAAAGTATAGGTATATTTAACTATTTTTAGCTTTGAGACTAAAAGTCCAGATTAATCTGTAATTATTAAATAAGTTATTAATCTCTGACTATTAAATATGATCATAATGTGATGTGCCTTTGCTTATTGTAGTGAAAGTGTAACATTTTTGCAAGTGCCAAGCCGTTGGATATTTTTATTTTTATGATATTAGACAAAAAAAAGTGTCTTGCATTCTTAAATGACAAAGCAATTCAGTAAAAAACAAATAAAGTCAATGATTCTATGGTGATGACCTTTGGCTATGATCAAGAAAATCTGGTACTAATCATGCCCCTTATTAATGTGAAGGTAAGCTGAATAGGTACATGTGTATGTGAATGAACATTTACTTTTGTATTAAAAATCATAACAAATAAAGTCACATTATGGCCTACATTACAAGGTAACTATAAAATTAGCTAAAGCAGCTGTTGACTGCTGAAGGTACAGAGAGCTAAGAATCCCATGATTTCTCACCTAGGATATCATTTGATAATAATAACTACATACAACTAAATGAGGAAAGATTGTAAGGATTGGAAGAAGAATTGCCTAATGTTAGTGGGACATTATTGGACTTTATGGAATAGAAAAAAAGATAAAGAATCATTTGATTTGAAAAGTGGACATTTTTATTTTTTATTTTAAAGGTATAAATATTGAAACATAAATAGAGTTCATTATTAATAAAAAGTGTAAGAACACTTGTAGAGGATGATATTATATAAGACAGATTGGTAAAATTAATTATTTAACTTAATGAAAGGTACTGAATGTAAATTATTCAAATTTCATGCCTCAATAAGTTTTTATTCTGATGAGTGAAATACAAAGGTCTTTCTAAATTTTGCATACTGTTTATTTCATATTTTATTTCTGGTAAAAATTAAAATTTTTAATGCAGCAAAGAAATTTATTTTTGCACAAAAAGATGTAATTGTAAAAGTCATTTCCAATGTACTTGTATTTAATTAAGAAGATTGAGAAAAAAGTTTAATTAAAAACTATTTTTGAACTATTTTATTCTGATATGTAAGATAAAGGAAAAATAATGATTGTATTACAACTATAATCTAGCTTGAATTAAGAAATAAAAAACAATTTGTACTTTCTTACTAATTTATTCATTCAATTATAAGACGATTAATTAAAGAGGCAGGCAGAATCAAAAAAAGCAAGAAATTGCAAGCATTTTCATTGCTGGTTGAATTTGGGACTTCTAGAAATATATGGGTCTTGCTCTGTATGGTAACCCACAACCCAATTTTATATTATGCCCATATTGTGCTAGGGTTACGTTTGGCTTTTTTTTCCTTTTAATAGATATTTTTATTGCAAAATATATTGCTTCTTTATTTTATTTACTATAATAATGGTAAATCCAGCGATTTCTCATGGATTTTCATTTGTGTGGGAATTTTATTTCTATCAATTTATTTGTTATTAATTAATTGGTTTTTAAATAAATTATTTCTCTTGAAAATTAGATTACTTTATAGCAGAGCCTTCTCACAGTATGTCAAATTTATATAGTATAGAAGCTGAATTTGATTTGAAGACTGGCAGCACTATCTTGTTTATCTGTTAATAAGAACATATGTGAAATCATTGTATTTACATATATAAGATGATGAAGGAAACTAGAATTTATTAAAATAATGCTATCTATATATGAGATCTTTTGTACATTTATATAGAAGCAGGGACAAAAAAAAATTACCAATAGTAGAGATATCTGCAGAACACATATATAGAAGCATAGATGGAAGAAATCTAAGGTTAAGTAAAATATGAGGTGTGACAATTTAATTCCTGGAATGGCCATGTGGTCGCATCTGTGACCTTATTGTATCAAAATAACACGAGTATTGAACATTCATGTGTGAACCTGTTTAAGCTAACACGTGTAAATTTTAAGCGGATAGAGCTAGTTATTAGTTACCTATTGAGAAGATATTAAATATTCATGTGTACGCTTTGGGGTAAACATAGGTGATAATGCACTCACTGTGAGAGACTTTTTGGCCAAAAAATCAATTACACAACTAGATCATCCTACTTATTCATCTGACTTAGCAATCTGTAATTTTTGGTTATTTCCAAAATTAAAAATTGTGCTGAAACAAAGAAGATTTTCTAGTATAACTGATATCCAAAAGAATGTGAGATATCTGCTCAACAGTATTCTTGAAAATGAGTTCTAGGAGGCTTCCAGAAATGGGAACACCATTCCAGTCAGTGTATAGATGCACAAGGGGACTACTTCAAAGCGACAGCAGCCACTTTATGAAGGTGCATTCCAGGAATTGAATTGTCACACCTTTTATATATAAAGTCGCATATTATTTCAAACACTGATTTAGGCAATAAAGAAAATGCAAGAAAAATCTATTTATTGTTAAAAAAAAAGAGAATTCCTTTTATATCAATTTATATTTAAAAAAAAAAAAAAGAATAGTCTTATAATTTTGAAAATAAGTTAGCTATATGGTAATGGAAATAATTTTGAAAAAAACTTGTATTTAGGCCTAAATACAGAGTCTGAAAATTTTGAAACCAAAAACAACTTTTAAGCATTTTCTTTTAAAGTTATTCTGAGAAAAAAAAGATTTATTTATTGGTTACTTTAACTAATCAAACCTTTTGATGAAAATCAAAATGTTTGTAGGAAAGAATTATATTGTTGAAAATAATTTTAGAAGCAAATTAATATTAATTATTGAAATATTTTTATATTATAATATGCACATTATTGTGTAGATATATACATAAATGTATAATATCTAATACCATTTATTATTTGCACATTGTTAAAATGGTTTAGCCTATAAAATTTCAGGTAGATAATAATTAGTAAGGAAATATTTTGTATTAGCAATTGCATATTTTTGTACTTACATAAGTGTTGGATTTAAGGCAATTTATCATTTATACATATATCTAAACTATAATGCAAACAATTTTACTATATGCTTTGGTTGAATATTTGATAAATATGTGCAATAAATCAAAATCAGAGATAATCTATTTATGTTGGATAATAGTTGGCAGATCCTTAATTTAATTTTTAATTTTTTTACTACTACTAAGTAATTGTTGAAATTCTTAACCTATTTAAAGTATTACAGTGAATTTATTTAATATTAGATTAGGCTCTTAACAAGCTTTGAGAATATCCTCAACCCCAGATTGGTTTCTGCTTCTGGCGCTGTCAGTGAGATGCCAGGATATTCAATCATTAGATTAAAAATACTGAACTTAGTTCAGTCCCATATGGCTATTTGAGTTAGATAGCTGAATTGGAAGACATATGAATGTCTGACAATTTCAGAATTTTCTATTCAATAGTTATACATTAGATAAAGTGCTGTGCTTGTCCTAGTATTTTTAATCTAATGATTGAATATCCTGGCGCCTCACTGACGACACCAGAAGCAGAAACTGGTCTGGGGTTAAGGATATTCTCAAAGCTTGTTCAGAGCTTATTTTGCGAGCTCTATATATAACATTTGTAAATACGAGCTTTATTAAATTAAGTCATGTGACATCTGACTTGATTTTTTTATTATAATATTAAATTAAATATTTTGTGTCTTTACATTTGTAGACATACGTTAAGCAAAGTCATCGCAATTCAAGAAGTTAGTTCAAATGATAATGAAATATGAAATATGTGTATGTTGATTCTAAATAATTCTTTTTAGAATTATTTAGATGGACTAAGGAACTAAAGGTCACGTTTAAATCCACACTTTATTTATGCTTTATAATGATTACTATTTTCTCTATGGACAATATGGCCCTGATTATATTTAACCATACTTTCAGTAACAGATGATGGATGCAGGATTTTGTTATCGGTTTAAGATACAATACATAGTGTTTCCATTTTAGATATTGCACCAAACCCCTCACAAATTTATTTCTCAATCACCAAGTCTCAAAAAAGCTAAGCTTAATTTTTAATGAATAACCAGTTTTCAAATATGCATCCAATCTTTTAAGTCTCAAAGGAGCCAGGCTTAATTTTTCATTGATCCTTAACTTTTGGATATTTTATTGGAATTAGCTTCTAAGTCTTTGCATTTAAAGTTTAGGAACCCTATAATGTTTAAATTGAGGTATTCCTTCTGGTTCATTCATATCATATATTTCTTTGTCCAGTGGTTGGATGCTTTACACATTTCAAGATTGCAGGCTATAATTTATTCTGTTTAATTATTAGAAAAAGAATAGAATACAAGATTGGACAATTGAATTTACTTTATATTAGTAGTTGCACATGTGTGCACTTATATGTGTTATAATTAAGATCACATGTTGTTTAAGTATATATCTGTAAACCATATTTAAACAGTATTATTCTACGTTTTAGTCTCGACCTTTTCAAGTATGTAATATCTGTATAATATATATAGTAAATCAAAATTAGAGATAATTTATTCATGTTAATGGAGTACATTTTTTAGATGCTTCATTTCATTTTAATTTTTTATTATTATCACTAGTTAATTAATAAAATTGTTAATTATTATATTAAATTATTCCAATAACTTTATTTAGCAATCTATTAAATATTTTGTGTTCTTGCTCTGGTACACATATGTTCAGCAGTGTTCATACAATGCAAGAAGCTATAGTTTTCATTATAATGAAATTTGATATGTATAGTTATTTGTGAATTCTAAATAATTCTATTTAGAATTACTTAGATAGTGATAAACTATTAAGGTTATTTTTAAAGATTATATACTTTATATGCTTCATGCTGATAAATACTATTGGTTGTTGGTTGTAATTAGTTTTATGATGTCAACTTAATGATCACTGCACTTAAAGTATTTTTGTACTATATAATGTATGCTTGGTTTTATATTTTATTATACCATTTATGTATGTATGAGCAACAAGTCATATTAATGATTTGTTCTTTTATAATATGCTGTCATGATGGTTTTTGGTTTGATGATGATGATAGCTTCAGATTGTGTTATATTTAAATTCATTCACGAATGATATCTGTTGATTATATTAGCCTTTATTGTTTGGCTTCTTCTCTTTTTAGTTCATTACAAATGATTTATTATTTATTCTTGGTAGATGTTATCAATAATATTTTTCTACATGTTGGGTGTTTACTTAGGTACAAATAGTGGCTTACTACATTACCATGTACAAAACATGTTTACATTATTAAGAATAGATTCAAACTGTTATAGTATTATATAATTAAGTATTAATAACTCTGAATGTTATCAAGAAGTGTTTTACATCCCTTTAATACATTAAGTCATGCTAATTTCGTGTTTATATATTGAACCGGGTGGGGTGTTTATCGACCACTGAGGGAGTAAATACAATCTATACATGCACTTTGACTCTTTAATAAAATAACATTATGAAATATAACTTGTAAAACTTTTATACAAAATATGATACAATTATAACTTATATATTTGATCTACACCAATGCAATTTAAATATTGCACCACCACGGCCCCTTAGGCAGAGAAGAATAATACCCAGGGGGCACCTGTGACCAAGCCAGAGCTATATATAAAAATATATAACTGTGACCATGTTTGAAGGACACAGATCTCCCTGGCTGTAGAATTCAACACCTATCATTCAAAGCACTTTTTTGTTTCGGAGTAAACTCCAGGCACCAGTTAGCTATAAGAACTAATGTGTTTTGAATGATGGCAAACTAATTCAGTGCCTACGATATCCCAACTAGCTCAATCAAAAATAATACAATAACAAATTGTTGCTTCAATTAGTGGTAAAAGAATTGACCGACAAATATTAAATTTTAAAGACAATTTATTTTTAAATAAGTACTTATTATTCTAATTTTAACTACTACTATAAATCTTAACTAACATAAACTATGATATTTTTATATAATGACCACGCACACACTCTGAATTCATACACTAGAATATAATATAACAAAAGCATTAAATAATACATGACATTTAAAAACCACATACATCAATAGTTCTTTATGCATACTATAGATTTCATTTATTAACTGACTCTGGGAGGCTTCAAGGTTAGCAATGGCTACATTGTTATCAGACATGAAATAAGAAAAATTATTTATTACCTATAGGATTTGAACGTTGAATTCTTCTGTTTGCTGGTTCATGTGTAAATTTTCCAACCGGTTGGATTTGAGGTTTTGTGGTAGTGCCTTTGTTTACTACTTTGTGGCACTATTCTTTAAGACAGTTAGATATCCCTGGCGGTTTTTCAAGTTGTTAGGCATGCATCACTTTTCTGGAAAAATTGCTGATCCTCCATTAGACTAAGGGCTGGAGCAAAGCCGTATGATTCCAATGGCTATTAGCACTGCATTGTCCTGGTAAACACTGATTCTGGATACATGATAGACTCACTGATTGATTGACTGAATTCAACTGAACTGCTTGACTGATGAAAAACCAGACTATTTATGTGATGACCTGTTGTCACTTGGTTAATTAGTTTTTATATCCACCAGCTATATCTGTTGCTGTAATTCATCCACTGTTTTTCATTACATTCTTTTGATAAGATTTTAGTCCTGTTGTCAATTGGTAGCCATTGCTAATTGGTTGGTTTGTGGATTTTTAATTAGTAGCCATTGCTAAATTCCGTTCTTTTATGTAGCTTTTAGTATATACAATCCTTGGGGGAATTTCTTTTAACATATAACTTTCATTTATTCTTTAATATTTAACACGCTCATATTTATTTTATCAACAAGTACACATTTTGCTATATTTAAAATCCACTCGTCATTTACACACATATTTCTAAAATCAACTTATTTACTTTTTAAGATTACTTTTTTTTTTTTGTTTAAACAGTTTAAACAAAAAGAGAGGGTACCTTTAACTTTATACAACGATTTATTTATTGAACTGTCATACTTTAACTTTTATTTACCTTTTAAAATTTTTAAGTTAATTCCCTTCCCTTTTCAATCAATCTTTACACTTTTGGTTTTAACATTTCTAAAGCAATCCTTCTTCCCCCTTCTAACTAAGTAATTGTACTATTATTGATAATAACTTTTTAGATTTTTATAAATCTATTTATTTCAAATGAAATGTTTTTTTTTTGTTTATAATTCAGTTATTTACGGACAACTTATTGATTTTATTATTCATTATCAATTTTAAATTTTCATATTATTTATGAGAATTTTATTTTAATAATTTTTAGAAGAAAATTTCACGTGAAGCACTTTTTCATAAGCGGTACAATATATATATTATTTTTTTATCTAAAAAAATTATAAGCAACCAACAATAATTACAAATTATTAAAGCCAACAATGCATCATATAACTTTCTGTTTATTTTACTCCAGAGCCATCTATTGAATAATCATTTGTTACTAGGTGATAGTTCTAAATCCAGTCTTCTTCATTAATGAAGGCCAATAACTAGATCTAGCAATTTGTCTGTGGAATTATTGTCTGGTATTACTTACATTTACAATCATTAGCCCTGAAATTGACTAAATAAACCAATTTGATGCTTCTAACATAAACTTATTTATGTTATTATTTCACATTTATTGTTAAAGGAGGTTGCCTTGACAACAGTTTGAGATTGTTGATTGTTACTGATATTGGAAATGTTGAATGGTTTCAATGATGTTATTACTACTATTGATTTTAAGAATTTGAAAACATATTCCAGTAGATCTTTAGAGTTAGCTTTGACACTAATTAATATTTGAAAAGTAGCTGGTAAATTGCGGAAAAAGATCTTCATGGATTTTGTCGAAATAATTTGCTATATAGAGTATCCCATAAATTTATTAATTTTTAAAAAAGGCGGAGAAAATGTCAAAATATTTTAATAAAAGTCGGAGAAAAAGTAAAAATAATTTAATTAAAAATAGTCGGGCCCGTATTGATATAATTGTGTGTTTTTAGCAGAGAAACAATGCCACCAGACTGCTGGCCTGGCATACCAATTAGTACCATTTATTATCATAGGGCAGGGGTGGACAAATAGCGGCCCAAGGGCCACATGTGGACTACCAAGACAACCACAAAAATCCGCCTTGAACTGAGATTTTCTTCCCGTGCGTGACCAAAGATTCGTCTCTTATTTTTCACTAGGATGGCCACATTAATACACATGTGCAGAGTAGATACGATATGCCGTACTTTTCCAGTTGATCTGGTTAATTTCAATTTTGTCTTTGCATTAGCAAATATATACATTTCCATCTTTAGTGAAACCGTGAACCCTCCGAAAAATATAAAATCGGTGATGAATGTCATGTGTTTAATGAAGAATGGACAAACAAATATTTCTTTGGTAATACAGGGCAGGGTGTTTATTACATTATGAAAAAAGGTGCGGGCCTCCGCTAACCTTCGCTTTCACAAAGTGGCCCCCTGATGCGCCCTCTGCGAATCTCTGTGGCCCCTGAGCCAAAACAATTGCCCACCCCAGTTATAGGGGGCAAAAAGATTTTAAAATAGCAAATAATTTTTTATATATTTGGTATTTTATCCCATCAACAGAACTTCAGATAGTGCCTCTAGTAGTAATGATTCTTAATTTTGTTCTTGTATATTTGTTATTGTGATTAATGTTGTTTAATTTTTGCATGCAGTCTGTTAAGTTTTGCACTGGCCTTTCTTTGATTTAATTTTTATGAATAGATTTTTTTTTTTTTTTGCGGAGATAATTCATGATATGGAAAAATATATATATTTATTATAAAATACTAGACTTACATATTAATATAAATAATGGAAAATATATTAAAAACCAATGGTTTTAATCCTCCTTTTTTAAATTTTTTATAGTTTTAGAAGCGTATTATTAGATAAATTCAATTCCTTTAAATAATTTTTAGTCCTGTATAAACATTAAATCAAGAATTACTTAAGTGCTTTTTACTTTGTTTTATTTTATTAATTTTATTATGTTGTTTTAAAAAGTTAATTTAAGGAATGTATAGTTTTCTAATTTTGATATAATTCTAAGTAAATAATTCACAAGCATTACATAAATGAATTTGTATAATGATAATTGTTCCCACCCCCTCCTTTTTTATATATATAAAGATAGGCCTATATTAATTTGCATGTAAAATTTAAAAATTGTAAGTTTTTTTTTTGATAATATATATATATTTTATAGGTATCACTATTAAAAAGTGAAGATTTTAAAATTAAAGCTGACGATGTTAGTAAAGTTTTGAATGATGTTAAGCAACTTCAAGTAAAGCAGGAAAATTGTGATGTACATAATACTAATATTAAAAAGTAAGATTTTATTTATTTATTTTGATGATTGTAAAACAAAATAAAGTCATGTAAGTTAAAGGACTTGTGGCAATGTTAGTCCAGACCATGTAAATCTTGGAATTTTTTTAGGTCGTAAATATGCACTCAATTTTTATTTAAAATAGCTGACTTAAAACGAATCCAGTTGTTTATATAAAATTGATAAGTATCGGAATTTTTCTTAGCCATATATATACTGACTGTTAAAAATATGATTGCAGTTTTAATTATTTTCATCAATGGTGGGGATAAAGGGTGCCATGCTTCTACAGGAGCTAAACTCATAATTCACATTTTATAAACGGAATTAACTTTTGATATTATTATTATTTTAATATTTTTTAATTAATAATCTTTATTCATTTACTCAGTGTAAATTATGAAACTTTTTATTACAAGCATATATATTTTTTTAACATACAATATATTTTTTTATATATTTTTTAACTATCACAATTATAAATTTTTCCTTGTATTATATTTTTTAAATCGTCATAGAAAATGTATTATTATTGTTTTATATGCATATGTATTTGTTGCAGTCTATTACATATAAAAATAACAAATGAACATCAATTTTTATAGATAGATTTCTCCATTTTTTTTTTATTTCATAAATAATTTCATATAAATAAAGATACAATAAAAGATAAATAACCCCCAAGATGCATTTCATGCTGAACCAGCACTCATCAGTTGGGCCAGGTCATCATCTCTCATATATATCTTTATTACATGAAGAATATTTATGTAGAGTAAATTGTCTCATTTTTATTTTCAAGCGTCAATTTACTCCTCTCCCAGCTTTTATGTTATCAACTTTTTGATAAACATGTAATGATTATCACTAATCATTTATTAAACTAGAGATTTTCTCTAGCACAGATATAAACTTTAATCCAAGTTAAAGATTAATATATCTGATTTTCAGCACACACACATGGCTATTTATGTTTCTCTTTCTCCCATGCATAATATCTTTTTTATAGATAGACAACTTCCATTTTTCTCCATTCTTTTTTATTTCATAAATAACTTCATATAAATAAAGATACAATAAAAGACAAATAATTCCAAGATGCATTTCGTGCTGAGCCAGCACTCATCAGTTGGGTCTGGTCATCATCTCTCATATATATCTTTATTACATGAAGAATATTTATGTAGACCAAATTGTCTCATTTTTATTTTCAAGCTTCAATTTACTCCTTTCCCAATTTTTATGGTATCAACTTTTTGATAAACACGTAATGATTATTACTAGTCATTTATTAAACTAGAGATTTTCTCTAGTACAGATATAAACTTCAATTCAAGTTAAAGATTAATATATCTGTTTTGTATATACTTAAGTTTATTATTTGATGAAAACACACATTTCATATTAATGAAAAAGAACTCATTAAAAACTGAATCAATGTTTGAACATTATACATTCCCATAAAGATTTCAGATGTACAATGGCTTCTAGAAAGTATGCTTGACTTATTGGAATTTAAGTTTAATAAAAAAAAATATACCATTAAAATAAAATGTTTATTCTTTACGGGTTAAAAATAAAATATGAAGTACAAAATGATGAATAGAATAATGATTATTAAAAAACTTCTTTTATCCATCAAAATTTCAAAAGTGATTTTTAATTTTTTACAAAAAATAAATTATATTGCATTGTATTTTAAAGTTTTATACTTGTTATTAATAAACTAAACTTATACAATATGCAGAAAGTGTTTGCATGAAAACAATACTAGATAATAAAATTAATGTTCAGTTATATTTTAAACAGAGTTTGAATTTATTGTAAAGGAATATTCTATTTTTGGAATCCAAAAAATGTATAAATCCTCCCCCCCCCTGCTCCCAAAAGACTTACTAGAGATTTTGAATAAATGAGATTTTCTTTGTACTAACAAAATAATAAATCTAAAAAAAAAAAAGACTATTAAACCCTCATCTTTTATTATTTTCATCATGAAAGATGCCATTTGTAGAATGTCTCTGAGACCATTCATTTACGAAAGCATTATAACCATAGTTGTTTTAAGATTTTAATATGTTGAAATGTAAAATTCATTAACCATAGTGAGTAAATCCAGTTATCCAGAATTTTCAGAAAAGTTAAGTACACTTATAATAGTAGATTATGTTTATTTTCATTAAAAGCTATATAATAATCTCTCTTAAAAAGCTATTATCTCTTATTGTAAATTTATTCTTAAATTTTTTCTTTGTGATCAATATTTGTATATTATACTATTTGCTACATTATTACTACTACTACTACTACCGCTACTACTACTACTACTGCTACTACTACTACTACTACCGCTACTACTACTACTACTACTACTACTACTACTACTACTACTACTACCACTACTACTACTACCGCTACTACTACTACTACTGCTGCTGCTGCTGCTTGTTGTTGTTGTTGTTGTTGTTGGATGGGTGTTTAAAGATTCTTAATAGTTTTATTGATTTGTATATTCCCAATAACCTGCCTTTTTATAAGGGTTTTCCTCCTTGGTTTTCATGCGATCTTATTAAAATTATTAAAAGGAAGTCTTATCATCGTAGACTTTATTTTAAAACGCAATATCTTTTTTTATAATAATTTTATTAATTTCAGAAGATTGGTGAAGCATGTTTATAAAAGAGATTTGCAGAATTATATTAGAAAATTTGAGGTTAATATTTCATCTAACCCTAAAGAATTTTGGGATTTCATTAATAAGTCTGGTTTGGGTAAGAAAAGGGTTCAAGCTACTCATGGTTTCACTTTAAGTGCAAATGACTTTTCAAAACATTTTGCTGATGTATATTCATCACATGATACAATATCTTCAAATATTGCATTATTTTGTAATACTTCAACTGTTCATTGTATGATTAACCATATTTCTAAGGATGATGTTGTTATGGCTATTAAGCGACTTAAAATTCATTCTAGTTTGGGAAATGATAATATTCCTTCATTTATTTACAAAGGGCTAGCTGAATTTATTGCAGTACCTCTTGCATTTATTTTTAATTTATCACTGAATTCTTGTGTTTTTCTTAATGTGCTTAAGTGTGCCAAAATGGTCCCAATTTTTAAGAATGGATCACGTGAGTGTGTTAATAACTATAGACCTATTTCTGTTTTACATACTATTGCTAGAATTTTTGAGAGGTGTGTTTATAATAAAATTATTTTAGATGTTAGTAAACTCATTTCTTCTTCACAGCATGGTTTTATAACTAATAGATCTGTAGAAAGTAATTTGCTAACAATTTATGATCATATAGCTCATGCAATTGAGGACCAGCAAAGACTTGATGTTATTTATTTTGATTTATCAAAAGCTTTTGATAAAGTAGATCACAGTATTCTTCTTCACAAATTATATCAAATGGGTTTTTCTGCTAAGCTTGTTTATTGGTTTCAATCCTTTCTTCATGGTCGTACTGCATATATTAAATTTAATAATACTATTTCATCTAATTTTAAATGTAATTTGGGAGTTCCTCGGGGTAGTATTTTAGCACCTATGCTTTTTAACATTTATATGAATGACCTTAAGGATTGCTTAAAATCTTCTTATCTTTTGTGCTATGCAGATGACTGTAAAATCTTTAGAAGAATCACATCTGTGTTTGATTGCACTCTTCTTCAAAAGGATATAGATAATTTTAGTGCTTGGTGTGATCTAAATAATATGACTGTTAATTTCAGTAAATGTTCCTTAGTCTCGTATTCTAAAAAATCTGAAGTTTTGCATTTTTCTTATTTTATTAATTCTCACAAAATTACTTCTGTTGAATCCCAAAAAGATTTGGGAGTTATATTTTCTAGTAATGGATCCTTTCTTCCTCATTTGGAAATGATTATTGGTAAGGCTTTAAAAATTATAGGTACTATTCTAAGGTTTGGTTATCATTTCAGTGGTGATACAAAATTTAAATTATTTTTATCATTGGTTCTTCCCATCATTGAATATTGTTCAGTCATTTGGAATCCTAGCTCTAAACAGGGATGTAATTTATTACAATCAGTGTCTAATAAGTTTTCTAAATATGTTTCTTTGGGAAATAAAACTGTTCATCTTTCTTCTAGAAGACAATATAGAGATATTAAATATCTTTATAAACTTGTTAATAAAATAGTTCTTTTATCTAATACAATTTCTACTGTTATAATTAGATCTCATGTGCATGATACTCGGTCTGCTTCTGTTTGTTACATTAAAACTTGTCATTCCAATGTTCTTAGATTTTCTCCTTTGTTTAGGCTACCATCTTTATATAATCAGATTTGTAGCAATATTAATTACTTCAATTTAGATTATAATCAATTTTGTAATGTTATTAAATTTAAATGCCAGATTTGATTGGTTTAACTTGATTTTGTTTATATATATATATTTGTTAAATTGTTTTTTTTTTTATTATTTTGTTATGTGCTTTATATTTATCCCTTTTATTTATTTGTTATTATTAATGTCTTAATAATAATTGTTTATATGCTGATGTTTAATTTTACTTTAGATTTTTAAATGTGTTAATTATCTTTTACTAAAATATGGCACATAATTATATTAATAATTTGTCATTTAAACTCATTTATGTATTTATATATTTGTTATGGTGCAATACTATAATTGGCTTTATGCTGTAGTTTTGTACGGTAAATAAATGAATTGAATTGAATTATTATTATTATTATTATTCTTTGATAATTCAATTAAAGAAACAATGTATCTTAACTTATTCCATATATTCAATAATAAGTTACAATTAGCTATTGTATAAAATTAAATTTTTTTATGAAAATTGACTACTATTCACATCCATAGCAAAATAGAAAAGCTACAATGTTTTGTGTTTGTCTGATATTATAATTTTCATCTGTACTATTTTCTTTTGTTTTTTTTTTATTATTTTTTCAATACATTTGCTATACATTATTAATTAATTTAGAGTATGGTCTTACTTTTTATTTTTATTTATTGCAATTATTATAGTTACAACACCTTTGATGTTTTAAAGCAAAACTTCCCAAACTTTTTTCAGCCATAGACTCCTTTACCAAAAAACTTTAAAACCGTCAATCTCCTGGTCATTTACTTTACTTACTCAAATTAATAAATTTGTACAGTACTCAATATTAAACATTTCACTAGATATCAAACTTTTCATTTTAATCACTTGTAATTAATAAATTTAATCAGCCATTCAAGCTATTGTGCGCTTTTTACGAGTGTTAAATAATAAATGAGCACTTTTGCTCCCAACACAAGATATAGTATTTAGGAAAGAATAAAATGAATCCACTTATTTTATCCAACCGAAATGCTTATATATGGGCAAATCTTAAGTACTGTAAGTGAAAGCGTGAGGATAGACCACTCACTTTAAACTACTGGTTACTATATGTGAATGAATGACATCGACGAAATTATCTAGAATTTACTAGACGTCACTCACAAATGAAACTTTAAACATATGTAAATAAACATTTGCTTGAAAAAGATAAAAGGACCGTGGAATATGGCATTATCTTGTGCGACATTTAATATCAAAACCTGCACTAACGGAAATTAAAGCACAAAAATACGAGCATATTTTTTTTTTAATTTTTGACATTTATGAAATAAATATGTAAATTCAAAGTAAGTAAAAATATTGAAATTACTTTATTAAATATAAAAATGAAGTTAAAAAAATCAACATATTCAGATAGAATTAAACATTAGCAAAATTACAACAACGAAAGATTTTAATCAGAATTATAAAAATAAGAATACCAAATAAATTAGCTTGGAAATCTGAATTTAATGAGATGGGTACACCTAGTGATCTGTCAACAATTTATCTATGTCTGATTTTAAATTAGTGAGCTCAAATCTCCATGTTCTGTGATATGCAATTGATGTCAGTTCTGAAGCAGGTTTAAAACTACACTGAAGTCTTTACAAACATATTATCTATCGTAGTTCTCTTCAGAATTTTACCTTTAAGTGATTGAAAGTATGACAAATCTTTTTTGTCAGAGTGTGAATTCTGTTCATGATCTTCTAGTTTTGGTGGTTTCATATCGTCATTGCTAAAGACTTTTTCATATATGAGACACATTGGTAAATGTTTGTTTGATAATGACAGGACAAATCTTAGCTTCAAATAAACCAAGATATACTGTCTGCATTTCTTTTTTGGTTCAGTCATATTATTATTGTAACAAATAAAAACTTTTATTAACAAACAATTTCGACAGCTGCTGTGGTAAAAAAAAAAAATTAAGTATGTACTTACTTGAAATAGAAGATTTTTGTTCAAACTCAAATAAATAAACTTTTGTCCTCTGATTTTCTTTTTCATAGTACTGCTCCTCTATAAATAATTATATTCAAAGTTCAAGTCACAAAAAGTACATGTCACATCAAGCAATCCAATTTATAGTGTTTTATGAAAGCATGACGATACAAGACTGATAGATTCTGCTAATATTGAATTTCATCTTGTCCCACTGTGAGCAAGTGCAGACATGCAACAATTTTTCATGTCCGCAGTTGCTTTGATATGTTTGATAAGACAATACACAGACATGTTAGTGCTACATATATTTTCATGCATTCTTATGTGTGACCTTTTAATGACACATTTTGCCTTTCCATTTGCCAGTTTCGTATGTAATGTGTTTTTATCAAAAAAATGTTTTTTTTTTAATTATTTTACTTTTTAATTAGATACCTATTGAAATTATAAATATTTTGAAGTAACAAACAAATAGTAGTAAGGGAGTCTATTTTTGCTGTCGTCGACATTATTGAAACTATCGACCCCTAGAAAGTTCAAATCGACCTCAGGGGATCGATATCTCAACCACTTTAGGAACTCTTGTTTTAAAGTATTTATATTTAGTATATATATATGAACCTTTTATTATTATTTTTTTTTTTTTTTTTAGAGAAAATGAAGCTTTATGGAGGGAAATTGCTGTTTTAAGGCAGAAATCTGATAAACAGCAAAAAATTGTAAATAAGGTAAATTTTTCAATCATTTGTACAATATTTAACTGAAAGGTTATAAGTCAAATTTTTAATTATAAAGTTGATTACTAATAAATCTAGCACTCTAATTGTTATTCTTGTGTAAGGGATATTTTAATCAACAGCTTAGATTAAATACAGAGTAATAGTTCTCTTTTGATTATTTTGTTATTTTAATAAATTACTATACAATTAGTGTAAACAACAAATTTAATATATAAGTAATCAAAATTCAATTTTTACTTAAAAAAAGACAAAGATCTAAAATTTTAATTGAAGAATAATATAAGGTCATGGTTTGCAGACCGTACTGCCGCCGCCAGAGGGCGCGGCGACATCATCAACAACCGGCCTGAAAATGGCAAGTGATAAATTTTTTTACAAAACGCCTCAAAATCGACAAATAAAAATGCCTAAGGCAATATATGTACAGCAAATAAATCGAAAACTACAAATTAAAAAAAAATGCAAGAAAATGCTAAAAAATTCAAATAATAAAACCAAAAAATCATGAAAATTCCATTACGAGCTATACCCCTCCCCCCCCCCAAAATCAAAAAACGCCTCAAAATCGACAAATAAAAATGCCTAAGACAACATATGTACAGCAAATAAATCGAAAACTACAAATTAAAAAAAAATGCAAGAAAATGCTAAAAAATTCAAATAATAAAAACAAAAAATCATGAAAATTCCATTACGAGCTATACCCCCCCCCCCAAAATCAAAAAAACGCCTCAAAATCGACAAATAAAAATGCCTGAGGCAATATATGTACAGCAAATAAATCGAAAACTACAAATTAAAAAAAAATGCAAGAAAACGCTAAAAAATTCAAATAATAAAAACAAAAAATCATGAAAATTCCATTACGAGCTATACCCCCCCCCCCCCAAAAAATAAAAAAAACGCCTCAAAATCGACAAATAAAAATGCCTCAGACAATATATGTACAGCAAATAAATCGAAAACAACAAATTAAAAAAAAATGCAAGAAAATGCTAAAAAATTCAAATAATAAAACCAAAAAAACCATGAAAATTCTATCAAGAGATATACCTCCCTCTACAATCTGACAATTCACAAAACATGGCGGCCAAAAAAAGCGGGAAAATATGAAAAAATCAAATCATTTACCTTCAACATAAATATGCACCTAAGTTCATATTGAAAAGCAATTAATTGTTCTCTGGCTTTCAAATTACAGCATATGTAAATGGAGCAGTAATATTTAAATAATCAAAAGCAATCATTACCGACCCCTCCCCACTAATCAAAACGTAATAAATGGTATCAATATTTTAAGATTATTTAAGTAACAGTCCTAATAAGAATTCATAACACAGATTAATACGTAGTAAGTAATTAAATAGAATTATAGTAAGTTTAAAAGAGAAGATGGAAAAATTACCTTGTTGCATTTTTTTTTGTTCAAGAAATTGTTTTTCACTGTTATATAGATTAAATCACAGATTGTAGTTTCAAAATGATTATCCCCTTCCTCCATTTAGTGACTTTTCTAAAACTAAGAACTCATAACACAGATTAATACGTAGTAAGTGATTAAATATGCAACAACGGACTAACTTTTATAAAATGTACTAAATCTTATGAATATTTAAAAAATCAAACACTATTTGCACATGTGCTGTGCATTATTTAAGTAAAATCAAACACTATTTGCACATGTGCTGTTTTAAAAAAGAAAGTGGGAAAAATTACCTTGTTCCAAATTCGGTTCAGAGCCATTTGCACAATGATGACTCGATCATGATGTTCTGCAAAATGTAGCTTTGTTGGTAAATTTCTTAACACTTTTAGCAATGATGATTCCAGTAGATTAAAAAAATTATTTAATAGAAGGTATCTACAAACACTAGCAGAGTTATTTAAATCAAGTTATGCACACACATATATAATATCCCAATTCATTTTAAAAATAATAAACAATTGTCCACTATATTCATATTATTTTCAATTATGTTTTTATTTAAACAAAGTTGCAAGTGCATCTACATTTTTTAATGAGAGATGTGTAATTACAAACATGAAATCTTCTCCCCCCCCCTTACTTGACAGCAAAAAAATATACCGTAAATACTTTTAAAAGAAAAGTCTTTCAACATCAAATTATTTATCTTTAAAACAATTAATTGTTATCTGGCTTTCAAATTATGACATATGTAAATTGATCAATAATATTTAAATAATAATCAATGTAAAAAAGGAATACACAAAACATAATTACCAAAGTCTTTTGGAACAGATTTTAACAATAGTAGTAAGAGCAAATATGGCAGAAATTAGCGGGAAAAAAAAGTTTTGAGTTAAAGTTTGCGCATATCTAATGTGTATTCTTCTCCATCAAAAAATAATCCTAATTAAGTTTGTCAAAAAATAAACATTATCCCAACAACTTGTATTTCTAGCAGTACAAAATAATTAACACGTCAAAATAGAACAAAGCTAGTTCACTTATGTTTTAATTAAATTTGTTGGCTTTGGAAATTATATTTTTGATGTAAAATCTCTATTACGTCATGATACCCAAAAATAATACCGGTCATCCTTCTTTTATAGTATGCACTTTCATTTTGAAAGAACAAACTGTGAAATGAAATATGACGTAATAGAGATTTTACATCAAAAATATAATTTCCAAAGCCAACAAATTTAATTAAAACATAAGTGAACTAGACTTTTGAAATACCAGCTTTGTTCTATTTTGACGTGTTAATTATTTTGTACTGCTAGAAATACAAGTTGTTGGGATAATGTTTATTTTTTGACAAACTTAATTAGGATTATTTTTTGATGGAGAAGAATACACATTAGATATGCGCAAACTTTAACTCAAAACTTTTTTTTTCCCCGCTAATTTCTGCCATATTTGCTCTTACTACTATTGTTAAAATCTGTTCCAAAAGACTTTGGTAATTATGTTTTATGTATTCCTTTTTTACATTGAGTATTATTTAAATATTATTGATCAATTTACATATGTCATAATTTGAAAGCCAGATAACAATTAATTGTTTTAAAGATAAATAATTTGATGTTGAAAGACTTTTCTTTTAAAAGTATTTACGGTATATTTTTTTGCTGGCAAGTAAGGGCGGGGGGGAGAAGATTTCATGTTTGTAATTACACATCTCTCATTAAAAAATGTAGATGCACTTGCAACTTTGTTTAAATAAAAACATAATTGAAAATAATATGAATATAGTGGACAATTGTTTATTATTTTTAAAATGAATTGGGATATTATATATGTGTGTGCATAACTTGATTTAAATAACTCTGCTAGTGTTTGTAGATACCTTCTATTAAATAATTTTTTTAATCTGCTGGAATCATCATTGCTAAAAGTGTTAAGAAATTTACCAACAAAGCTACATTTTGCAGAACATCATGATCGAGTCATCATTGTGCAAATGGCTCTGAACCGAATTTGGAACAAGGTAATTTTTCCCACTTTCTTTTTTAAACTTGCTTACTATGTACTGTATTAATCTGTGTTGAGTAGTTATATCTATTACTTAAATAATGTACAGCACATGTGCAAATAGTGTTTGATTTTTTAAATATTCATAAGATTTAGTACATTTTATAAAAGTTAGTCCGTTGTTGCCATATTTAATCACTTACTACGTATTAATCTGTGTTATGAGTTCTTAGTTTTAGAAAAGTCACTAAATCGGAGAAGGGGATAGTCATTTTGAAACTACAATCTGTGATTTAATCTATATAACAATGAAAAACAATTTCTTGAACAAAAAAAAAATGCAACAAGGTAATTTAAAAAAGGGGTGTTGGGGAAGAGAGAAAGAGGGGAAAGGGAGGAGAGATTCCATCTTGCAACTGGATTTAAACTTACTATGATGATGAATTCTATTTAATTACTTACTACGTATTAATCTGTGTTATGAATTCTTATTAGGTCTGTTACTTAAATAATCTTAAAATATTGATACCATTTATTACGTTTTGATTAGTGGGGAGGGGTCGGTAATGATTGCTTTTTGATTATTTAAATATTACTGCTCCATTTACATATGCTGTAATTTGAAAGCCAGAAAACAATTAATTGCTTTTCAATATGAACTTAGGTGCATATTTATGTTGAAGGTAAATGATTTGATTTTTTCATATTTTCCCGCTTTTTTTGGCCGCCATGTTTTGTGAATTGTCAGATTGTAGAGGGAGGTATATCTCTTGATAGAATTTTCATGGTTTTTTGGTTTTATTATTTGAATTTTTTAGCATTTTCTTGCATTTTTTTTAATTTGTTGTTTTCGATTTATTTGCTGTACATATATTGTCTGAGGCATTTTTATTTGTCGAGTTTGAGGCGTTTTTTTGATTTTGGGGGGGGGGAAGGTATAGCTCGTAATGGAATTTTCATGATTTTTTGGTTTTATTATTTGAATTTTTTAGTATTTTCTTGCATTTTTTTTTAATTTGTAGTTTTCGATTTATTTGCTGTACATATGTTGTCTTAGGCATTTTTATTTGTCGATTTTGAGGCGTTTTTTTGATTTTGGGGGGGGGGATATAGCTCGTAATGGAATTTTCATGATTTTTTGGTTTTATTATTTGAATTTTTTAGCATTTTCTTGCATTTTTTTTTAATTTGTAGTTTTCGATTTATTTGCTGTACATATGTTGTCTTAGGCATTTTTATTTGTCGATTTTGAGGCGTTTTTTTGATTTGGGGGGGGGGTATAGCTCGTAATGGAATTTTCATGATTTTTTGGTTTTATTATTTGAATTTTTTAGCATTTTCTTGCATTTTTTTTAATTTGTAGTTTTCGATTTATTTGCTGTACATATATTGCCTTAGGCATTTTTATTTGTTGATTTTGAGGCGTTTTGTAAAAAAATTTATCACTTGCCATTTTCAGGCCGGTTGTTGATGATGTCGCCGCGCCCTCTGGCGGCGGTAGTACGGTCTGCAAACCACAACCCTTACATAATATTACATATTTACAAAAATGGCTATATTATTAATTATTAAACATTATCATCATTATCAATCCACTGTAGGATAAAGATCTTTCCAAGTTCGATCCATCTTCTCTGGCTTTTCCACATCAGCCCTACACATTATCTTATTTCATCTATCCATCTCACATGTGGTCTCTTTCTGGGTCTTTTATAATCTCTTGGAATCCAGTTTAAGATTTCAATTGTCCATCTATTATATTTCTTCTGGCAATTCTTTCAACGATGTCAGCAACACCTGTTTGTTCTCTTACCCATGTATTGCGTTTTCGATCTCTTCTTGTTACTTCTAATATGCATTTCTTCTTTGGACATCATAGTACATCATTTAAATGTAATATAATACTTTATTAAATGACATTTCAAATGTTATGTTGACTTCAAATCTACACACCCTCAAATTATACGATAGCGCAGACTCAATAATGATCATTTTTAAGGTAAGAACAGGCCGCTTGAAAGTAGTGTGAATGCAGGAATATAGGTGGGGTAATTAAATCATATTGTGTAGTTTAGTGAATTCACTTCAATAATATACAATTGATATAATATTGCTTTTATTTAAACATTTATTTTATTTGATTACATATTTATAAAACTGCACTTTATTATTTTTACCAGAAACTTTCCAATGCTTTTCTCCTACTAGTTTTCCAATATCTGGATTCAAAGATTGAGAACAAACAATTTTCATTATGGCAGATAGATGTTTATCAGTTAATCTTGATCTGTAGACTGTTTTATTTAATTTCATGCTGAAAATAATTGCTCACATAAGTATGTACTTCCAAAAAGCATAAAATTTGTGCAGCAAATTTTTTAATTTCCAGGTATCTTTCACCTAAATAGGAATATATTTTGAGAGTTCCTACTTCTCGGTATTTGTTTTTTAAAATCGAATCATTCTGGAAATCAATTAATTCCAGTTGTATCAAAGTCGGAGCTATTTCAACTTCAAGGTAAAAGGTCTATTGAAAAGAAAAAAAATTTCTTCGAACTCCTTGAAATCATCAAAATGTTTATCGAATTGTTTTTTTATTTTTTTAATTTTTGCAGGGTATTGTGAAAACGAGAAACTTTGATTTTGTGCATTTAACTGCTCACACATAGGACAATATGTCAAAACATTCTTTTGCAAATGATTTTTAAACAAATTCAGATTTTGTACAAAGCTTGCAACTGCATTGTATATATTCATTATCAATTGATCTTTGCCTTGCAATGTAATATTAAGATTATTCAGATGGCCTGTAATATCTGTTAAAAATGCTAGGTCTTTTACCTATAATGGATCTTTTATAACCGATATATTTTCATTGTTTTCATCTTTCATTTCAAAAAATAATATTTCCTCCAAAAGCAGATAGAAGCTTTTTAGGACATTGTGGCAGGACAACCAACGAACTTTTGTGTAATAAGGAAGATCTTTGAATTTGGATTCTAAGATCTTTAAGGAACGATGTAAATTGGCAGTCGTTAAGTGCTCTCGATCGAATAAAGTTGACTATCTTTGTAACTGTTTTAAGTACTTGGTCCATTTTTAATAATTTTAAACAGAACTTGTTGGTGAATGAGGCAATGAAAAGCTTTGATTTTCGGTTTATCTGGATACTCATCTTGTAATTTCCTTGTCAGTCGTGACACAAAACCTTTAGTTTCACCAAGCTTGTCAAAAGGCAAGTTAAATTTTTCTAAAATGCTTCATACGACATCAAAAATATCTTCACTAGTTGTTGTTCCACGAAGAGGGATAAATTCCAATAATTCTTCGGTGTTCCTCGTACTATTATCACAACCGTGATAAAAAACAGCAACTTGTGCAACATCTCTTATATCCGTGCTTTCATCAATCGCAATTGAAAAGAATTGGATTTTGGTAGATATTTCCTGTAGTTGCAAAGTGATGTCATCTGCCATTTCAGTAATTCTATCAGCCACCATATTTCTTGATAATGAGATGTCTCAAAATTCCTGTACCTTTTCTGGACAGACAAATTCGGCAGGTTTTATCATACATTCCTTGATTAAAGAACCATCAGTGAATGATTTTACATGTTTTGCTAATAAATAGCCTATTTCGTAACTAGCTTTTGTTACTGATTCATTACTTTTCATGAATTTTGTAAGCACTCCTTGCTGGCTACTTAATGAATTCTTTGTTGTTTTTAATTTTTCTTCTCTTATTTTTGCTTCAAAGACTGAAAATTGTTTTTTATGATTAGTGCTATAATGTCGCTTAATATTGAATTTTTTAGCGACACTTATCATTTCTTTGCATATTAAGCATGTAATCTTATTGTTCATTTCCACACAAAAGTAGTTCAGTTCCCATCTTTCTTGAAATTTTCTTCCCTCATCATCAATCTTTCATTTTTTATTTAGCGTTGGAAGTGGCATTTTCTGTAATAAAAATAGGGCTTTAGATTTAAATTTTAAAAATTAAAAAAATTGCAACTATGTTTACTTACATTTTTTGAATGAGTTATATAAGAAAACTACCCACAAATTTTTAACACACCAATCGGGACAAAAAAACTAGTGCAACTGCCTTTTGTTACAATTCTAAGAAAAACCCAACATCTTCAGATAGGATTGCTATGTTGGTGGCATGAATAGCTGACTAAAGTTTTGCTGGAATGTATTTATGTTCTCAGGAAGCATAGCAGAACATTATTAATGCTACCAGCTTTGGTGTTCATCATATCTCAAATGCTTCATCGTCATAAAAGCGCTTCGTCAAAAATATTTAGCTAGGTGTGTAACCAAGAATTATAAATTGGCTATATATGTAGCCAACAATTATTGTATATTTTTTAGTTCATGTAATTAAATACAAAAGTTTGTTTTTTAAAAAGTTTTTTAAAATTAATTTATTGTTTGCAACATATTCTGTTTTCATTTTATTGCATGGCATCGTAGCTGTGGGCCACAAAAAAATCACATCGAGGGCCACCAGTTTGACATGTCAGATGTAAATAAATGTGAGAAATTCACAATTGAAAAATTGAAAGAAAAAAATATTTGGAACAATCCATCTGTTTAGTACTCTTCAGAAGACATTAGTAATTTACCCTGCTCACTTCCTGTAAATCCGAAATAGGAATCAAAATGTTTCTTTTCAGTTAAGAGCAAGATTCTTTTTGTAGCCAGCATATATACATAAATGTATTTCTGCTTCACAGATTAGCTTATATAATCATGGTTCTTTATTGTTTTTTTTTTCTGTATCTTTATTATAATTATTTATGCATTTAAATTAATAATCTTTTAGATATAGACATTTTATTTTATTTTTAAATTTAAACTTATTAATAATTAGAATGTATTCTTAAATGTAATAATTGCTAATGATCATTTATTAAATGGTATATTACTAATAATTCTGCGCTGACACGCTTGTTAGAGAAGTTTAATTTTGTTTATAAGTTTATATACGTTAAGCACTTTTGAAGTTCTTAGATCAATCTCTGTGTATGACATATTATGATGAAACAGTTCTAAATGAAGTAGTTTTAAGGTGGATTATTTTGTTTTGAAATAAATCCCTTCTTTTCAAATACTTTTTATAGAGTAATAAATAATTCTTATATCTTCTCCTTTACTTTTTTTTCATTTCTCCTCATATATTTATATATATTAAATTTTTTTATCTTCTCCTTATATACATATTAATGCAATTTTTATATAAGCCCTTTATTTTGCTTACAGTCTTGACTGTCCAGCAGTCTTCATCAGAGCTACATTTAAACATATAATCATATAACCATTATTTTATATACATATTAATATACTGATTTTATAATACCATTCATAATCATATTTAACTTTAACTCTATAGCTTTGCTTCTCTTATTTCTTACTTATATTTTCTTATTATTTTTTATTTCATTTTATTCTTATTTTTTATTTTATTTTATCTTATCTATCATTCCATATTTATTCTTTAATATATCACTATAATCTTTCCATTTTATTTTTTATATATATATTTATTACATAATATCTTTTATTATTTTCTATTATTTTATATATTTATTCCTTTATTAATAATTCCTATTTTATTCTTACTCTTATTTCTATTTTTATTTTTCTATTCTCATTTTATTTTTTTATTTTACTTATCTCTCTATAACTTTCACTTCTTTCTCTACAATTGTAACTGAATATTTTTAAAAATTTTGTTAGCCTCTTTTTCATATACTTCTTTCATATAACTTTTTAATTAGTATAGTTTCCTTTAATTTCTATCTCTTCTTTTATTAGTATAACCAATCATTTTTACACTTATCTTTCTCAAATATATGTCTGTTTCTATAGAATTCATATTAATTGGTGATTAAAGGAAGCTATATTAATTAAAAAGATATAGCCAAATCTAAATAGAAAAATGGGGGGGGGGGGACATTTTTAGAAAAATATTAATTATAAAAAATATTATTAATAATGCAAAAATAAATAATAAAATATATAAAAAGTTTTTTAAATAGATAAAAAGTTTAAAGAATAGGATAAAAAGTTGAAAAAATTGATAATAGAAGGAGTTATATAAAAGGAGTTGATTAAAAAGAGGCTAATAAAATTTTTAAAAATATTCAGTTGTAGTTGTAGAGAGAGAAGTGAAAGTTATAGGAGGTAAGTAAAATGAAAAAATAAAAATAAAAAATGAGAATAGGAAAATAAAAATAGAAATAAGAGTAAGAATAAAATAGGAATTATTAATAAAGAAATAAATATATAAAATAATAGAAGATAATAAAAGACATTAGGTAATAAATATATATATATAATAAAATGGAATGGTTATAGTGATATATTAAAGAATAAATGTGGAATGATAGATAAAATAAAATATAAGAAATGAAAGTAAAAATAATAAGAAAATATAAGTAAGAAATAAGAGAAGCAAAGTTACAGAATTAAAATTAAATATGATTATGAATGGTAATATAAAAGATGTATATTATTATGTATATAAAATAATGATTATATGTTTAAATGTTGTAACTCTGATGAAGACTGCAGGAGAGTCAAAACTAAGCAAAATAAAGGAATTATATAAAAATTGCATTAAAGTGTATATGAGGAGATGATAAAAAAAATTTAATGTAGGGCAATAAGGCAATCTTTTTGTAATAGATAACATTTTTCACTTAATTACTACTGGATAATCCATAGTATTATTGTAATAAAGTTTTATTTAATTGTTTTGCTTTTATTAATGAAAGATTTGTGTTTAATTATGTATATAGTTTATATATATACATTAGTCTTTCATAAGAGTAATTTGATAAATGCATAAATTAGCAATTATAGATATAATCAAGTGTGCAAAAGTTTTTTTTGAGCCATCATATATGATCTTCAACACCAAGCATACATTTGTATTACTATACTTGATTATATTTAATACATATAATACTAATGATATTTGTATTTTTGTGATTATATAAGTATCTATTTCTGAGATAAACATATTTTTATTTCAGTTAATCCAGTTTTTATTAAGTCTTGTTCAAACAAGAGGTACATTACCAGTAAAAAGAAAGTATCCATTAATGCTCAGTGATGCTAGCCATTCATCAACGGAAAGCAAAACACGTAGAATGAGTCGACAATTATCTCTAGAACCTAAACAAGATAAAGATATTTCCCTACCATCAGTAAACAAAAAGGTAAAACATACTTATATTTTGGTTTTAATTTTTTTTTTAAAAAAACTTTGATTACATTTTCTTTTTATATAATGTGAATATTTTTTTTAAAAGCATTTATTTCTTATTATACTTTACATATGCCGTATATAATATAAATTTCTCATAATCTTCTATATTTAAAAGAACAATAAATACTACGAAATTTTATCTTTAATACAAAATAATAATAATAATAAATTATGAAAAGCTTATGACCAATTTTGCTTTGGAATTTTTAATATTGAAGTATTTGCACAAAAGGTGTTAATGTATTGTCAGTTGAATTAATGGAATTAAATGACACTAATGTAAAGTATAATGAGATTGATCAGCAGTGATAAATGCTATTTATTACATAATTATGCTAATTATATTTTCTTTACTAATGTATGTATATTTCAGAGTATTTCTGCTTTTTTCGAAGATTTTGTTAAAGACCTTTCAGAGGTAAATATATTTTTTCTATCTACACATTTGTAATTCCAGAGTGATTTTTAATTATTCTTATAGCAATGTAATTCAAAATAAATACATTCATTGTGTGTACTAAGCATATTTATTCACTTAATAAAGTATGCTTAATTCAGTTAACGCAGTATGCTTTCATAGCAAGAATAGTTAAAGAGAATTAGATAATTTATAGAAGTAGAGATTTTCAGTGCGTTGATTATAAAATATAAATGAAACAATTTATATAATACACTTTTTTCAAAGGGGAACACAGGTTGTTTTTTATTGATGGCATTTGTATTATTGGCAATGTGCCAAGCCTCTTTGATCTTGCGTTTCACATCATTTCTCTTGGAACTGACGATGCTGGCCGCTTTGAGTTCAAATGTGTAGCCTTGCTTGGTTTTGTATTCCAAGAATTAGATCTAACCTCCGCTTTGGTTTTAACCCTATTGTACTGATATCTGTGCTATGCTACCATTGTTGTGAGATTAGCTCAGGATTCTCCAAAGTAAACAGAATTGCAATTTGTGTTACTGCATGTTATTTTGTACGCAACCAAGAAACCTTTGTGGTTGTACATATATATATACTTTCACAAATATTTATATATACATAAATGTGAAGACAATGTATATACTGCATACACATATATTTAGAGTATTCTGGTTAACTTATTTACCTTTATACCCATGACCAGGGGTTCAGATCAGAGTCAGATGAAACTTGAGGATTTTTTTCATATTATAAATAGGCTTATGATTTTTTTGCTTACCTATGTGTATATGTAGCTATTCTTTAGTTTGAAAATAAAATAAAGGAGGAAAAAAATCTTAAATTTCACCACATATTTTTTGTCAAGCTTAATGAATAAGATCTTATTCATTTTTCCTCATTAAAAGAATGATAGAGAGACCATTGCCCTATAATGGGTTATTCAATGACTGATGTATCTATTTTTTTATCACATGTTCATTTCATTTAGGAATCACTCACATTTCCCCCAGAATCTGCAAACATGATAAAAATAGGTAATGTAAGTATTTAACTTGTTTGAGAAATGTATTCAACCTACTGCATGAATAGAAAGAGGATTGAGTTGTAGATTAGAGAAAGGATCATGTTATAATAGAAATTAGTAGATATATAGATAGACAGATCTGTGTTAAAGAAAAGATGTTATAATAGAAATTAGTAGATATATAGATAGACAGATCTGTGTTAAAGAAAAGTATTAATTTTTAGTATTAAAAGTGTATTTTAATTTATTTAAAGACGGCAGTGAGAGTGATGCGATTCACTATGTATATTGTTTAAGGTATAAAAAGCATTAATATTATTGGAATTCTTTGTTACTGACTCAATGAGTAATTTATACCAATAAGTTTAAATAGTTGAAGCTAATTTTTTGCTGGTAGTCTTATTCCTAACACATTAAAATATCAAAATAATTAATGAATCAACAGTTTAAGTAACATTTTCCTTATTTGATTACCTTTCTACTGGTATAATTTTTTTCCTCCTACGTTAAAATTTGCATTTCTTATGAAAATTTTTCTAAAACAAGATTTTTAATTTTTTTGTCATTTTTGTATATCTCACAGAAAAGAATGGATGTAAATCATTTTTACTACAAATAATGATTATTAATCCGATGTGTTGACATAAATGTAATTCAGAGGACTTGAACTAACAATAATTTGATGTAAATTCCAGAGGTAATATTTTTTACTAGCTGTTAGTATATAAACTTTTTAATTTTTTGATATAAAATTATACTAATAATTTATAATGCTATATAAAAATGGTCTATTTTCTATATACTGTATTTATAGTCTAAACACAAGCAATTTTATGTCTACATTTTTTGCAATATATAGTTATTTTCTTACATAAATATTGTAATATTTATTTCATTATCGTAACTAATACTAGAAAGCAGTACTCATGTCTGCCTTTTTATATGTATCTGCATTATATATTTTTAGTCTAAACGTAAGCAATCATATTTCTATATTTTTTGTAATATGTGATTGTTTTCTATATTTTTATATAAATATTATAATATTGTTTTGTAAGTTATGCTTATAATCATATTTATCTCATTATGTCTTAATTTTTCCTAAAATAAAGCCATCTACCTATTAAACTGTAGACATTTTTACGAAGTGAAAGATAGGACAGATAATAAAGATCATCGTATTGTGCTTATTCTCATTAATTTTTTATATTACACTATTTATGAGAAAAATAAATAAATTCCTGTTTAGTTATCACTATGGGTGGAGGCGTATATATATACATTTCTTTGCTCTTTTATATCATATATTAATGTTTTTTGCTATTATTTTAACAATGCATTTTATTTTTTGATAAATTGACAATTTATAACACTTTTCATAAAACTTGATTTACAATAATTGTCAAATATTAATGCTATTTATTAGGAAGAAACACTTCTATAGAAGAAGTCTTGCAAACATTGAAAATTGATGAGGCTGGTAATAAAAATGAAAGTCGCCAGGGCAGCTAAGAGTCGATATTTTAGAAAAAGAATTAACTCAGATCACATTATATATCATTTTTTAAGAATTTGAATAGGAATGTAATTATAAACACGTGAGTTTAAAAATTTAACTGTCAAAATTTAAAATTTATGAACCTGTATAAAAAATAAGCATTTTTAAAAAGTGTTAAAAATGTTGTTTTTCTAATGTTTTTTAAAATTATGACTGCATTTTTTCAGCTTTATTTCATTCCCTGATATTTGTTCTTTAAAACAGGCAAAACTCTCTATATAGTAATGCCACTCAGTGCAAGCCAGAGTAATCAATGGATGCCAGAAGGTTATGGATAAAATCCCTATCTCATATTCATCCAATATCCCCAGACTAGTTTCTAATTTGTGGCTTTCATCACTGAGGAGCCTTGGATCTGTGAGCACTGTACTTAGATCTTAGAATCTAATGTAACCCTCTAGCAGCCACCCTTTATCTGTACTTAACTACAAAACTATGAGTCTAAAATTGAAAACACAAATAATATTTTCAATCCAAGCTTATCAGCTTATATAGTCATATAGGTCTGAACTCAGTTCAGTACCCATACATTTTGGTGTTTTTAATAACCATAGTCACCACTATCCTATTAGGCAGGATTGGTATTAAACCACTAAACATCACATGATCACCTTTTCTTATGCTTGCTCATAACTGTTATTAAAACAGTCAAAACTCTCCATACAGTAGTGCCACTCAGTGCAAGCCAGAGTAATCAATGGATGTCAGAAGGCTTATGCATAAAATCCCTATCTAGTACCTACTCATTCAATATCCTCAGACTAGTTTCTAGCTTGTTGTTTTCATCAATGAGGAGCTTGGATTGAAAAATATTATTGCATTTTCAATTTTAGACTCATAGTTTTGTAGTTAAGTAGAGATAAAAGGTGGCTGCTGGAGGGTTGCATTAGATCCTAAGATCTAGGTGCAGTGCTTTCAAATCCAAGGCTCCTCATTGATGAAAGCCACAAGCTAGAAACTAGTCTGGGGATATTGGATGAGTAAATACTAAATAGGGATTTTATGCATAAGCCTTCTGGTATCTATCGATTACTCTGGCTTGCACTGAATTTGTTCTTTCTATCATTTTATTATTAATAAGTTCAAAGTGAAGATATTATAAAAATTGTATATCAGTCCAATTCTCTAAAATTAATGTGGCATCCGCTGGGAACTCTTAAATAATAATTATCAAAATTTGTAAAAACTAATGGTTTATTAATATAATTCATAGCTCATAAGAAATAGTTGGATCAATATTATTTAGTTTCTTGCTGTGAAAATTTTCTTTTTATATTTTATTGGATGTAAGTGGTGGATTTAATCCTTTAAAGTATGAACTTGTGGATAGGCATATATATGTATAATATTTAATATCACTTAGATATAAATATTTAATAAATGAATAGTTACTTCTTCATGCGATGTGTTTAATATAAAATTTATTTTAAATCACACAAACACTAAGAACTTTGCTAATTATTATCAATTCCAGTGCTCCAGCACCATATATATTTTTTGTACAAGTAATGGTCAGTAAAAAATCTGGTTTTAAACTGAAGTATATATAGTATCAGAAATTACTGATGATTGCTGATATAAATTATAAATTTTATTCTATTTTACACATTGAATGAAGTGATTAATATTTTATTTATTTTATGTATATAGTTCTCCATAAAAGTATTTTCTATAACAATCCAGCAAGGTTCTTTAGTTCATTATATCTCAAAATATGCTTTTCCCAGATGTTTTTTTATTTTTTGATATTCAATATGAATCACTCGATTCTATCTGTCACCATATGTCCTTGTATTGTGTCCAACACATCTCCATATTAAGTTGATGGATTTACTCTGGAATCAAATCCATTATTTTTTTTTCTTATATATTCTTGATATCCTATCATATTTCATTCCATATTGTTTTTGTAGAAGTTTGTAATCATTCTTTCATTTTCGAAATTGGAATAATAAGATATGTGTGTAGTACAAGGTAATTTCTTACCTTCAAAAGTTTTTACAGCAGTTTTACATGAAATATTTTGTGGATTAAAATGGAAAGTTAAGACGGGTAATAATAATTGGAGATTATTTAAAGTTATTATATTTTGCAGTTGATGCGATTGTTTTTACAAATAATGCTTAAAAAGCTTCAGGAAATGTTGCTAGAATTATCAAACAAATGTAAAAAGACTAATGTTTAATGGATTTTTTCGGAAGTAAAAAAGATCGATGATCGTGAAATAGAAGTTAACAGCTACAAATACCTTAGTCATAGTATTAATACAGATAGAAATATAATGGTTGAAATTGATTAATCATGGATGGAATGCTTTTCGTAGAAATAATTTAATATTGAAAGAAAATATGCCTATATTTTTTGATAAGATAGGATTTTTAATAGATGAATTTTATATGGATTTGAGACTTGTTCACTTAAAAGAAGAGCAGTGCAGAGATTTCGTAACAATTAATAAATTATAGCAAGGTGCAAATAAAAAGGAATTGAAAATGAAATTCTTGGATGAAAGAGACCGATATTATACTAGACTGGACATATTTGTTGAAGAGGAGATAATAATAGATGGACGGTTAAAGTTTTAAAAACTGGATCTCAAGAGATTGTCAAAAATCTAAAAAAAGACCCTATGTAAGATGGATAACTGAAATAAGGAAGTTTGTTAGCATGATGTGGAGAGGTTATCTGTTAGAGAATCTGAATAGACCTTCTTGCAGTGATTGAATAATGATTGACATGATGAAACACAATATTTTTTTTTTAAATATCTATTGAAACATAAATTTATTTTTATTATGAATTATTACATTTTCTTCGTGTGAGTATTAGTACAAGATCATACTTGTCTTTCAATGCTAAATTAAAATGACTTTTCCCCAGTTTCTACATAAAATTTTAGATGAAAAGTGAATTAGGTAACTTTTGAATAAAACAATTTTAAGTCGAGCTATTATTTTTTGTTAAGATGTTAATTCATTGTATTTTTGAAGACAAAAAATAATATGCCATTTTATTAGCACCAGATTTTTTTTTTCCCCCATATGTCAAAGCATCGGCCGGGAAGCAAACCTGCAACAACTGTCTGCAAGCAACTGCTTGCTTGCAAGGCAGCTGTGCTGGCCTCTCAGCTACCAACGCTTGACAGCACCAAGTTTAATCATTTTCTTTACTATATTATTTTCTTGTGGTCACTGTCCATTTCTTTTATATGCATTTATGTATTTTACTTCATCTGCATTTTTTGAATCCGTCCTCTTCTTACTAGATTCATAAAAAAAAAAGTATTCTTTTTATACTGAGAAAAAAATAACCTTTGACCTTTCTATTAGCAGTTTTAATTTTTTATAGTTATAAAATATATTTTTTATATTTTGATTTTGTTATAACTTTTTTTTTAATTATTATTTTTTTTTTGTTACTTATTTGAACCAAATTAAATTAAAGAAATTAACTTTTTTTTTTACATGGATCTTTTTACTTAATTCAGGATATTCTATTTAGAAATTATATCTTCTGTATTTTTTGTGCAGTATTTATCATAATTTTAGAGATATATATATATTTTAATAATTAAATGTATTGCTTCCGCAGTGTTATAATTCATTATTCAAATTTGTTGAATCCTTAAGAACTGTGAATTTATTTCTAAGTATTATTTGAAATGCTGATGATTGTTTACTAAGAATTTTCAAAATTTGTAAAAGTAAAACTTTCCTCCTAATTTGAACTTTCACATTTTAATAAAAAAACGCAAATAGTATCATATGAAGCTGTGATTACTACTGGTGGTAAAGCTGTAAAGTTTGGTTGCATGCTAAGCAATGATTGGCTGCAGACTATTTGTATTTTTTATAGAGATACTCCAGTAATCTCATTATTAGACAAAATGAAATCCATTTAAATTTTGACATCATTTGAATCTTTTCATATTTAAATGATGATTACTATTTTTTGCATTAAATTTTTTTTATTAATTCTTTAAAATAAGAATTATTATTGTCAGTAATGTCTTCATAAAATTTTTTTATTTTCTCAAATCAACGATATAATATAATATAAAATATCTTTAAACATATAACAGCAATAGTATATATATATATATATAATAATAATAATCATTAATATCTATATTTTTTTTATATAAAACTGACTCTAATCTATTAAAACCATACAATATTTTCAAGACATACAAGAAAAAAAAAACCTATATCAATGTATAATACATAACTTTCCATCCATTTATCATTAGTCAATATTCAATTTTATATTGTAACGGTATACATATGCCGTTACATTATATTAAAATAAAGGGAAAATAAAATCTTAAGTAAAAATGATTTTATTAAAAACTAAAAGCCAAAATTAAGAGTTATGTTAACATATATATATCACACAGATGGAAAACTTTAAAAGTATTTTAAAAAAAAAGTATTTGAAAGTACTGTTTTGTAAAAATAAATAAATAATAATAATAAAGATCTAAGATAAATATTTTTGTTAAAAAGTTGTTTAAAGTAAAATAGAAATAAATGTTGATTTCTATTATGTTTTAATCTTAGAAAATGGAAATGATCGTTTTATTAATTAAATGTAGAGCAAACTAGCCCTTGGGCACTTAAATAATTAAAAGGTCAGATAGGAGATATAAATAAAAATTAGAGATTGTTTCCCGCTCTGAAGCAGCAACAAGCGCACGGACCATAATGGAAAAAACATTTAGATCTTAGGTTCAGTACATCATATTCGATCGATCCGTGAAAATGCTGATAAAAGGCTAATAAATGTATAAAAGCCAAAATAATTGAATTCATTAGTGGTTGTCTTAGAGCTGACTATTAATCTACATATGAACTGTAGCTGTATTGCAGACTCCACGATGTAGGAGTCTGCAATAGATTTAATTTCCTGACAACCTGCTGAGGCCTCCCGATGACAGTTCTTTACCAAATGAATGGCAAGTAGTGGCTTCATTTCAAAGGAGGACAAACAATTTATGTAAGTGATCACAAAGATGGACCTCTAAATCTGCCGGACTCCGTAAAGTATGAACTCTTATGTTTATCTAATATGAACTTTTTCAAATTTGCAATTAATAACTGAAAATAAGAACTCTTATCTGACCTAAAAAGGAAAATTCCATATCAATTATTAATAATAATTTTTTTTATGCATATGTTTAATTAATCATTTCCATTTCTTTTTTTGTTACATGTTAATTAAAATGTATTAAATTTAAGTTGGGTGTAGATGGCTGCATAGATTCATTAACATTTATATTAGTTATTTCTTAAGATTTTCATATGCGTAAAATATATACATATCGGTAAATATGATATCTCATGCTGAGTGTCCAAACGTACTCATTCGTATATCTTTTAGGTTATTGTTGTCAATGCAGCACCTTATGATGAGTGCCATTGGGTTTACTTTCTTGTAAATTTCCCTCTGCAATTCCATCAATAACTTTATATTTAAATTCATTTATGTTTATTTTAAAGGGGTTTAATTTTAGCTATTTGTTTCGTAGTTAGGTCGATGCTGGTGGAGGGATATATGGGTGTTTATATTTCTGTAATGTGAACTGTGTTAGCATACAGGGTAAAAGTCCAATATGAATGCATGACCCAAAAGTGTAGTCGATACATTACAATGGATTCCACACCATTGTTTTCCTTTTTACTCTGGGTGTTAATAGTAAGACGGCCAAGTCCGCAATTCACCATTTCAGAGAATTTTCAATATATATTTTCCAAATGATTTCCTTCGCTTGACAGACGCTCATTCCTGTTCTGAGCGAGGATCATTTCTTTTCAAATAATACCATGCTGCAGATGCACATTCCTGACAGCGTAGTTTTATGCTAGCGTCTTCATATTGCATTGGTTGCATCTGTATATCAGGAAGCAAGCGTGGTTTGGCTACGAACTTTTAGTCTGAGATTGAATGATTGTTTTTGAAAAGTTTTTAACTATACTCAACATTCTAAAGTAAAAATATTATTAAAATGTCCATCTGTGCAGCCTTGCTAAAATAATAATTTAAATTTAAAAATAATAACAAATTTAAGATTAATTTATTTTTCAATTTTAAATATTATATATGCGTCAATAAATGTCTTTTGTGTATGTTATTACTGGCAGTGGCTTGTTTTATTTTAAATCTTTCTTTAGTGAAATGTTTTAAATAAGTATCTATTATAAATCTCTGCGTCTCCTTGAGCTACTAGCATGGGCTAACGGTCAATAATAAAATAAAATCGGATCTCAATAGTAAGTATCTGCCTACTATATAAATATTCTAGGTTCAAATGGCCCCTGTGCAGCAGATACGGTAAGACTATAAACACCCTGACCGTTATAATATATATGAAAAAATATAGATATTATGTATGCAATATAGATTATAACTGTGTATATATGTGTGTGTGTATGTTTACTCTATAAACTGATAATGCATGCTCAACCATCTATTAGCTAATCTTACATTTTAAATGAGTTTGGTTTGGTGGTGTGAGTAAACAAAGGCTGGACTCAAATGGATTGCAAACTACCCTTACAATACACATGCAGAAATATTTTATATTAATGTGTTTTTTTTTTTTACATACGAGTGTACATCTCATAAAAAGAGTAATGGAAGAAAATGTTGTTTCATGATAATATTTTAAACACAATTTTTATTGACATTAAGATAAAGAAGGATTAACTCATTTAATTTTTATTTTCATTATTCAAAATTTAAGCTAGTTTTTGTAATATTATTATTGTTATTTTTTAATGTATTTGATTTATTTAGCATATATATTATCATATGTATGCTTATAAGAGGTTATATTCAGCAATTATTTTAATAAATTTTGACTTGCAGGAAAGTGTCTTCACACTTTATGTTTTAGTCTTTTTACCGTCATAATTTTCTTAAATTTTTTTATTATTATTATAAACTTGATAAATTTTTGATGTATTTTTAAAGATTTGGTATTTATTTTGTAGGCAAGTTCTCAGAATGATAATTTTGAACATAGTGGCCCAATTATTCATGATATAACAGAATCAAGCCAACCATTGTCTCCCGGATCTGATGCTTTTATTCCAGAAGTGAACTTAACAGAATGCCCTGATCTTTCAGCTATAAGTGAAGATAGTCCTAGTGATAATTCCCTCTTAGAACTTGGATTTTCTTTACCTTCAAGCTCTAGTTTAACCACTAATGAGTTGGAAGCATCATCATCGCCAGATCTAAGCATTGCTTTAAATGATTCCAAGGCTCTGGCAAAGTAAATGTTTTAATATTTGTATTGAATTATTGTTGTTTTTATTTGTTTTTGTTTTTTTAGATTATTTATTAAAGCATTTAAACTTATTTGATAAATTATTTTTATATTTTATTAGAGTTATGTAATTAACTATATAAATATTTAACTATTAAACATCACATGATCACCATTTTTTATGCTTGCTCAAAAATGTTGCTAAAACAGGCAAAACTCTTCATACAGGAGTGCCATTCAGTGCAAGCCAGAGTAATCAATAGATGCCAGAAGGCTTGTGCATAAAATCCCTATCTAGTGCCTTACTCATCCAATATCCCCAGTGTTTTCAGATCCAAGGTTCCTCATTGATGAAGGCCACAAGACGGAAACTATTCTGGGAATATTGGATGTGTAGGCACTGGATAGGGATTTTATGCACAAGCCTTCTGGTATCCATTGATTACTCTGACTTGCACTGAGTGGCACTACTGTATGGAGAGTTTTGCCTGTTTTAGTATAAATATTTAACATTTGGAGTTCTGGATTAATTGCAAAGAGAAAAGTTTAAATTTTAGCAATTAGAATTATGAAAAAAAAAAAGTATTGATGAATAGAAGTGTTATTATTAATCTGAATGAAATGTTTTAGTTTCTCACAATTAAAAAATAATATATATTAACTAACTCAAGATATTACTTTCTCTCACGATAAGTCTAGTATTTATTATTCCTATTTTAGACCCAAAAAAAATATTAACTAATTAATTTATATATCCCTAAACTCCTAATAAATGTAAGACATCAGAATTGATTACAATATCCATTCTTTGCAGTAATTTCACACACCTGACTGTGACTAGACAAAAACATTTAAAAGTTAATGTGGAACTATACAAAAAGGAATTGGATAGTTTTAGTTCTGATTAATATAAAGCAATTTAATGGAAAACATTTTTACTAATATTAATTTTCATCTCCAATCCTTTAAATCATCCTCTGATGATGATTGGACTTATTTTTCCATTCATTATTATATAGTGGCAAAATATTTGTATTTTTATTTAGTTGGTAAATACATTATTTCATCCCTCAATTTATCATAGGTAACTAATAATCTTTTTGATAATAAAGTTATCTGTTTCCATTTTAATCAATTTTTCCAAAATCAGCATGCAACAGAGCTACTTCAGATAACCTTTGTCCCTAAATATGCATGTACTTATTCACCAGAACAATAAGCATAACATTTTTTTCCATTTAATTTTGCTTTTTATTTCATACATTTTTTCCTAGTTCTTGAGATTTATGAATTTCTATAGAGTTGTTTATTCCCGTTTATATAAACTTGAAATTCCTGTGCTTGTTTTAAGATTGTTTTGTGTACTAGATCTTTTTTTTTTTTTTATTGTCTACACTATGTCATCTATTTCTCTAAGAAGTTGATATCTGAACTCGTTATCAGACGTACCCCACTTAAATTGTTTAAGGTTTCATCATCTTTACAATCACAATTTTTTGTGAGAATCGTAAGGGCTGTGTTATTCTCATTAATTTTCTTTTTTTCTCACTTAGTATTTGTTATCAAAATAAAACCGTGCTATATCCTTCGATGGATGCGGACAAAAATAATAGTTCAATTTTTCCATTATTAATTCATATGATAATTCTTCTGAATTTGTGGTTTCACAGAGTATATTTGCGATTTCAACCAGCCTGATAAACATAGAAGTATATCTATAATATAACAAAAAATTTCCACATGCACGGTGTTTAAAAACAGTTTAGCAGCATTATCAATGTTGAATTTTGCAATACCATTTTAATCTAGTGATACTGCCTTTATTTGATTTTTCCCTTGGGGTCAAATTGCTGTAATTGTTGCTGTCGATTGAATTATAAAACTACCACTGTGCCATTGAAATTTTTAATCGGTTCATTATTTTTTACACTCATGTCTGTGATTAGATAAACTTAATTAAGTTACTATTGATATGCAAAAAAGAAATGGGAAGACTTATCTATTTGTTGAAAACCCAATACTATTTATACAATTAATATATAACTAAGCCATTATTTAATTAAAAATCAAATATCATTTTATATGCATGGCAATTAGATACATCATTTACTTACAAAAATAATTGCCATATCAGTGTTTAATAAATTACGTGCATTAATCTCTAGATTGCTCTTTTTTACGTGAAGGGCAGAGTTCCTGCTCAGGCCTTCTCTGATGATCTTCGACTGCTTCTAGCAACGTTAAATAACCTATTTAATGAGCAACTCGTCTTTTTATCTCTATCACAAGTTTTTATGAATTTGGATTATTTGTACTCTTGACTCAAATTGATCAACCAATCTAAAAACATGGCAACGGTGGCAATAAAGATAAATCTACTTAAGGATGATTTGGCTTGCCTTGACTTAATTAAGTCTGCTGTTTAATGCACTAATTATGTCTGTTCTTTAATTAATTTTTCTACCTGCATTTTGAAAAATTTCATATTTATGGCAAACGCTCAATAAAAGTGAGTTAATACATATCATTTAGATCCGGGCTTCTCAAACTTTTTCCACTTATGCCTTTTTTTACTTGAGCAAATATTTTCACGATCCTAGGTATAGAGGTATATAAACTAGGAATACAAATTCAAACATTTGCTGATAATAAACATAAAAAAAATTTATTTGCAAACATTTTTTTGATATACATATGAATATAATTTTACCATTCATTAAAGACAAATATTCATATTAATGAGCTTGTTTACTTTTACATAAAGAATTAAATCTTGTGTGAATATTTGATACTGCAGGACGTAGAGCTTTTTTAACCTTTTGCAGAGTTAACCGATTTTTGATTTTATAAACATTAATGTTGAAAATGCCGCTTCACATAAATATGTAGTATAAATGGTAAAAATATGTTTAAAGCCATTTCAGATAGTGTTGGAAATTCTGATCTAATCCTGAGCCAAAATTCATTTACCAATTTTTTGGAAACCTCAAGTTTTAAACCTGTGTCACTTGATAACTCAGCAAATTCTTAAGCATTTAATGATAAATGACTGACATTAATCATTTCAAGTGAGTATGGTTTATGAACCCAATTTTCTATTCAACATCAAAATTTGAAGGAAAATATTTTTGAAATTGTGTCTCCAGATACTTCAAAGGATCAATTATAATTTTTAGAATTAAATCTTTGGAAACGTTATTTTCAATTATAAAAGCATTTATAACTGTAAACATTTGTATTTTTCACTCTATTTTTTCATAACAAAACTTTCAATTTTTTATTTTAATGTAAATATGTTACAATTATTTCCTTGAAATGAGATGTTTAAATCATACAATTTTTCAAAAATATTTGACAAATAGTACAGTTTTAAAAGCTGTAATTCCCTGGGGGAAAATCAACACAATCGGATTTCTGTTCATTTAAAAATATATCTTCATCTTTCAACTGTAATAATCTGTATATACTTTGTCCTCTTGAGAGCCACAGTACTTCTTCATGTAGCAGTAAGATGTGGTAATCACAATTCATATCTTTGCAAAGGTTTGATGACTGTTAAGAACTCAGATTTTTAAGAAATTAAGATTTTGGCAGCATTTCAAAGCACAGCAAAATCTGGTGATATTTTTTTTTTATTATACTTACTGATGGATCACACAGTGAGTAAAAATGATATGCTCATTGCCATCAGCTTTAACTTTTGATACAAATTCATATTACTCTCAACCATCATTGCCCCAGCACTGTTTATCCAGCCTCCAATGTAAATTCTCATTTGTGAAAAACTCATCAACTTTAAAATAAATGTCTTCCCCTCTTTTGTGTGCTCCCAAAGGATGGCAAAACAATAAATTTAGATGTATATTTTCTTCAAATGCATACATTACATAAAGTAATATTTGTACCAAGTTAGAAATATCAATGGTTTCACCCAAGTGAATTGCAAACTTTGGACTGTTCTTAAGTCTAGTAATAAGCTCTGCAATTGGTCATTATTAAATTCAGAAATTCTCCCCATAAAGGAATTTTACAAATTTTATCTCCATATTTTTTCCCATGAACTATTTTCAACATTTTTATTGCAGTAGGAAATAAAAACTGTGTAGAGCTTATTATTTTTGTTATTAGATAAAATTCGTAAAATGCAAGTAAATATTTTTCAATGACCACAATAAATGTCTTAAAACATTGTTTTTCTATATTTGAGGATTTTAGAAGTCATTCAAAGTATTCCTTTGATTTATTGCAGTATGTTACATGCTTATACTAAAATGCTGCTTTAATTTGAATGGTTTAATGTTCTCAGCAGCCAAAACTTCATTACAAATTAAGCAAATAGATGGATCCATGTCATCATGATTAACATAAGAAAATCCAAATGCCAAAAACCTTTATTCTTCTTACTATCTTAGAAATTTTCAAGAATTTGAAATTTTTTGAATATGTAAAAATTAAGTTCTTTAAAAATTTCAGGCCAAGTCGGCCCAAGGATTTTTTAAAAAAAAAAACGAACTTAATTTTGAATAAACCACTCTTGCAATAGGTATTTCACTTGAAAAAAATTTGGTTGTTATTTGTGTTTGGAAGATTAATTTAACTAAAACAAAAAATGAAAACACTATTATTAGAAATGCCTATTTTTTAAATTAATATAGAAACTTTATTTATCTATAAAACACACACATGATTTATTTTCTTGGAAGAAATACTAATTTCAATTTATGAAATTAAATTTTTTTGAAAAATACCAATTTTTAACATTTTCTGATTATTGTTTCTGTTTATAACAGATAACTTATGAAAGAAAGCATTTTATATACGTGAAAAGTTGAAAGGGCCTGTTAATTTTATACTTAATTGTCAAGGAATAACAGTAGAACAATTTTACAATAAAACACTATAATTGATTACATGTAATAGTCACAATTTTGCAAGCAGAGGTAACAGGAAAATGCATAGATTAAACATAGGGTTATAGTGACCAATCGCATTTGGTGAGTTGGTGCAAGCATTCTTTCACTACCATAATCTTTCAGACATACTATATGTAGTGTTGACAAACAAGTTTTGAATTAATTTTTGATCACTACAAGTCCAGAAATTTTTTTAGTTTTTCTAAAATTTCTGTCCTAAATTTACTTACGCAACTCCATATGTGGTCGCGACCCACATTTTGAGAAGCTCTGATTTAAATGTAGGTTTTCAAAAACAATATATTAGTGAATTTTATTTCATTTTTGTATGAATTTCCTACAATTCAGACTTCTGATAGAAAAAGTTAAAAACTGATGTCTTTATTAATATAATTTTAAAAAATCTACAGATAAAATTTTCTTTTTGAATTTAATAACAGTAATATTTTTTTCTGCTTTATTTTTAAATCAAGAAAGCATTGGAACACAAGGCAACAGTGTGATCCTTCTCTTATGACTGGCATTTAATAATATTAATTTTATAGAGAGGAATTTGCTTTACAGGAATAGCACAGGTTTTAAAGGGGATTGTAAAAAATTATAAAGGAGTAATATGGAACTAAAAATAGGTTTATCTTTTATCATCAATATTATTTATACTAGATGGAATTCCATCATTTTGTCAGAGTCATAGAGTTAACATATATATATATATTAAATTTTTATTTGTAGACCAATTAAAAGTATAAATATACATAAAGAAAATCAAAAATGTTGAACATTAGTATCGTGCAATGTTAAGACCTGTAAAGCAATTATATTTGCCATCATTAAACATTTTGTTAACTGAATAAAATATCAAATATTAAACATGATGCACAAGTTATGAAAATAAAAGCTTTTAGTTATTGTTGTGATTGCACATTTAGTTAATAAGACATTCTGCATATACATTTTTAAAGGAATTACAATATAGATTACTTAGGTTAAAAAAGTGTAAATTAACAGCATTATTATTATTGTTGCTGCCATCATCGTTGATGGGATCTTTTTATGAACAAAATCTAATTAAAGAATATGTGCCATTAAAAGGTGGCTTTTAAATTTAATTTATTGATGATAATAATAGTGAAAAAATTGACCGTGAATGAAAATAACATTGCAAAAATGAGCTGATTGAGACAAATAATGATTTGTGGAAAAATTTGAAAAAGCATATATACTGATGGAATATTGATAGCCACATAGTAAATTAATGAATATAGAAAAGAAGATAAATGGAGAAAGTGACGTACTAATGTGGTATTAAAACTGATACTTATTACTAGACCATTCTAGCATGATTCCCAAGAGTTGATGTCAATGTGATGATATCTAGTGATGCTGATAAAACATTGAAAATCTAGAAGATAACTCTTAAGATAATTAAAGATGATCTCAACATGTAGAGATGATGGATCATGTGACGAAATGGAGAAAAGATCTAGATTTATTATATGGTATATATGAGTGTAAAATGGAATGCATTTTTAGAGTGCTGTTGAGAATGGGGGGGGGGGATGAATCCAAATATGACGAAAATAGTAAAATGTTGCTTAGAGTGGATAAAAATTGAGAGTATAAATTCTTTATTTCGTAAACACATTTATTGCATCTGATATCTTACAGCTGATTTTATATTAAAATATAAAGAGAAGTTATTCAATGGGTATAATTGATAAAATAATTTTTTAATAATAAATTTGAATATTGTTGGTGGCTTCTATTTACTTGCTAAATAATAGATTTATTTTGGCAGATGTTTGAATATCATAGGATTTTTAGGCAATCGGCTACAAGATTAATTTGATTATTACAGTAGTTTTTCACATAGAGAGGAAATTCATACAAAGTTTTAGCTTCAGAAGTGGCAGAGTTTGAGTCATAATGCATGAACTTTGAACTTTAGTACTCACTATTTTACCACTGCATAAACTAAGCAAAGGTTTTAGTAACAATGAATTTATTGAACAAACATTTTTAAAAAATTAGCCTAATTTTTTTTTAAAGGATTTTTCATGGATATGCTTACTTAGTTACATGTTTATTTGTAAGAAATTGACATGCATTTATAATAATTACATAATTAGACAATCAAAGATTGATTGTATAAATGGAAGGAATGAATGATCAAATTATAAATTATTAGAATAGCTGTTGTGGTTAATGTTATAGGAACAACTGAAGGGTAGATTTTTCAAAACCGCGGTCCTGTATCATTTGGATTTTATTAGTTATTTTCAATAATTAGCCATTATATATTATTTAATAAATTTTAATCTTTTATTTTATATCATATTGGTAGAGTTAAGTATTTAAATCCTAAGATTTATTCATTGTTAATTCTTACCATGTAAAATTATTTCCTTATATTTATTTATGCTTAAGGTCTGATATAAACGATACTTCAGAAGGAATGCAAAATGATATAGAAATGTTAAAAGATTTGTTCTCAGGAAGCAATTATCATTTTGATCCAAATTTATTACTAGGAGTAAGTATCATCTATAACACCTTTTTATTAATTAAAAATTTGTCATTTTTTACATGGAAAATAATTAGTTATTAATTTCTGAAATAGATGGTGAACATTTCAATATTTATTAAATGTTAAATTATTTTTATATAATATATTTAACAATTATCATTATACTACTATATATTATTTTATTATTTAAATAATGTTAATTAAAAGTTATTGTGTTTTTTCCTCATTATTTGAATACAATATGTATAAATTTAATTCTTCATTAATAGTATAAATAATAATAGCATAAACTGTTAGTGAACAGAAGTAATTACATTTTTAATTACAAGTGTCAAACTAACTCAACCCACATCTTTGACACCATCCACTTTAGATAAATATAGTAATGATTATTATTAATCATTTACTAAACTAGAGATTATCTCTAGCACAGATATAAACTTTAAAACTTAATTAAAGATTAATATATCTGACTTGTTAAAATTAAACACACAAACACATGGAGTTATTCACATTTCTTTTTCCTACATGTAATATCTTTATAAATATATTAAATAACCTCAATATTACCATATATTCTTTTAAATTTATATTCTCTGTTATTGTATCTTTACCTGAATTTAAAAAATATGTGGTAATATTGAGGTTATATAATATATTTATGAACAGAAGTACTTTCTCTTATTTCAGTTGTAATCTTTATCAACTTAAATTTATTCAGACAGAAAACAAAAAATGTCCGACACTATTTTCCAAACCTTGTATATATATATATATCATTGTTAGTGAATTGCCTATTTTTCTTACAGAATCTTAAAAGATATATATGAGAATTGCCTAATTAATATTTTTTTCATTAATGTTTTTTTTTTTTTTGTGGTATTTTAGTATTATTTGCATTAAAATCAAAGTCAAAGTTGTAAAATTTTTCATTATCAAAGAAAACTGGATTGGTAATTGAATAATGTTTTATTTAATTTTTATGTGATTATTTCTCTCTGAATAGGTTTTAATTTCAGTTGATAAAGATTATGATTGAAGTAATTAAAAGTATTTGTGGTCACTAATATTATATGTTATTATTATTTATTGAAACAGGTTTTATCTTTCCTTATGCTATTAATTGTAATTAAACTTATTACATATATAATAATTTTTATAAATTTTACTAGGAAAAAAAAAGTTATTTTTTTGTCTCATTTTATAAGGAAGCTTTTATACAAGAAGTCCCTGCTTTACATAGTTTTGGTTTATATATTTTAAGATAGAATGGGATTAGGAAATGTTATTTTAGTTCTTTAATAATTCATAAAAATTATTCAAATAGTGTTGAACTATTTTCTAAACTATACAAATAAAAGATTTTTTTTAAAAAAAATTATTGGAAGTCGAATTTGTATTATAGAATGAAACAAACAAAATTTCTAAAGATTTTGAAGATTTGTAATTACAATAAACTAATTTATAAATTATTTACTATATTAAAAATCATTTCAAAGGTATTTTGCCAGATATTATATTTGTTAAATTGACATTTTTATACTTGATTGCAGTGGTTTCAATAACAATGGACAAATAGTTTTCAAATAAATATATATTTTTTTGAAAATAAATTGTTTCAAATATTTTTTTTTTATTTTTATTAAATAATAAAATTGTTTTCTTTATTTTTATTGATAATAAGATTGTTTATTTAAAAAAACTTAATGAAGATTTGAAATTAGTTGAATAAATTATAATATTTTTCATTAATTATTCAGTTAATATGGTTTTATGTAATATTCACACAGTAAATTATTCATGTTGTAAGAAGTCTTTACTATATGCAAGTATATACATATACAATAAATGGGTTTTATTATATACATATTTGAAGCAATTCACCTGTACCTATTATAATATGAGCCTATCAAACTCATGATATAGGTTTCAAGTGTGAATGAAACTTGAAATTTTTTCCAAGCTATTTGCCAGTTCAAGATTTTTCTTTCATGTAGCTGGCTTATAATCAGTCTTGGTAATCCTAAAATTTTTATGAACATTGTCTACATCTTTGTGCGTTTTTCTTTAAATGGATTCTGAAATGGTCTTTATTCTGCAGTAACTACTATTTTATCTTATCTGATATATATATATTATTAAACCACTAAACAGCAATCTTCTTGTGAATATAATTGGCATATCTATTTTTTTGAAGTAATTATCATTTTAATCCTGGAGCATACAGCTCTATGATCTCTCCAACAATCTGCAGTTGTGTTTGCATAATGTGAACTTCTCTTACATTCTGATTTCTAACTATAATGTAATCTATTGAACTTCATTGTTTTGATTGTGGATGTCTCTAGATTCCTTTTTAACACTTTTTCTGTCTAAACAAAGTGTTTGCGATAGTTAAACCATGTATGGTGCATGAATTCAATAAAAATGAACCATTTGGATTTAGAGCATCAATACCATTATTTCCAACAATTTTGATCAAATTCTACTATTTTTGTCGACATGTGCATTAAAGTCTCCAGAAAAAAAATTGATATTTTAATAATGCTGTTCAACAAGGAATAAAAGATTTCCTTCTCTGAATCTAAGGTTGTGGAGCACAAGCATTAATAAAATGGACACTAGTACCATTATGCAAGTTAGTTTTAATAACAATTAGCCTTTCATTGATAGACTAAGGATATCCAACAGTAGAAGTATTAAATTAAACTTTACAGTAAATCCAATACTATGCCTTATTTGTTCACTGATTGACTGGCCTTTCCAAAAAAAAAAAAATCTTGTATCCATCAATCCTATTAAATTTGTTTCCTCTGGAAGACTAGTTTCACTAAGAGCATCCATGTCAATTTTAAATCTTGACAATTTCTTATCTATCAGTGCAGTCTGCCATAAAGTTTGTACATTTTATGTACCTAAATTTAGAAAAAAAATAGGTTTATAACACTTAGTATTACCACTGCTTCCTGGTATTATTATTAATATTGTTATTATTTTCACTGCCGAAATTAGTAATCTGCCAGGCATAACAACTAGCCAGTCTGTGTGAGAACAGACCATTTTAAACTGTATTTTCTAGATTCTTCCACTTCCCTAGTAGGCAGGGGGATCCCTAATTAGATTCTGCTTAAACATATACTCTTTGCCAGCCAAAACTACTGACTGAAATCCATTTTCATACTGACTTATTAGTTATTGTATTGCCTTGAACTGACATCCTAATTAAGACTGTCCCCATAATTGCTTTCTTACTTTTCATGGGCTTGAGTTATAAAAAAAAGTGAATTTGAGTCAGAAATGCTGTGCATGTAATTAAAGGATAGAAATGTTGTTGCACAAATATAATTAATCCACTGTTACAGTTAGTATAAGGGGATGTCCAATGGCATGAGGTGGTCATAATGACTGGACCTTACAATAACTTAAGTAAATTGAAGAAGGAAAAGACAGAAAAGAAAAGACTGTTTGTATTGAATAGAGTACTTAGCCTTTGATGAACCAACATTCTACTTTACAAAAGTAGCAGAATTTTAAGCATTATTTATTTGTTATTTATTATTGGCCTTCATATCTGAAGACCCTTCACTATCTGACACCTGTGGAGCTTGTTGGTAACCTTAGTACAACACCTACCATAATAATCATTAATTATAATAAAATGATATTGAAATTATCTGTATATAATGTTAAGTTTTATCTCCTGCCAATAAACAGATGGAGGGTGTCAAACAGTTGATGTTGAACCTGGGCTGCAGATTGCAGTAAAAACTATATGTTTAATATATGTTATGCATCTCTAATTTTCTCATTATTAGCTTTGTATTGTATAACTTTTAAGTTTAATAGATAATTATTTCATTATGATTTGATTACACTACGTACGTTTTTTGAAATAAAATAAAACAGTAAATCACAAAATATGTTTAAAATACGATGGTGTTATGGCTATATGGAATACTATAATTTAGTGTTAACCCATAGCTCATACATAAATGTACTAATCAAATTTCATGAATTCATTTGATTTTTTTCTAAGGAAAATCATATTTAAAACAACTAGACTGCTGGCATTAAGAAGGAAAGATATGACTAAAATTATTAATTCAAGAGCTCATCTCAAGTGGTTTGAATAAAAATATATTTGTAAAGAATTTAAGGGAATGTAATTTATTGGTTAGTATTAAGAAAATTTTTATAACCTTTTTTTGACTCTTGAGTAATTTAAAATAATCATGATAGAAGGATTCTTATTAGCCAGAGGTTTCTGTATTGATTTTGAGATAATATATCTTGATATACTTAATTGAATAAAACTTTTGTAACAGACTGACTGTTTTATTTATTGTTTTGTAAAAAGCAGTGGACTGTAACAGGTGTAAAGAAATGTAAGTCAGAATTTTTATTATATAAGAGCAGGGAAAAAATAAACTTGCTTATTTGAATAAAAGAAAATCATTGTAATCATTCAAATATTTTTTAAAAACTTGAATATATATAAAATAATCAAACAAATATTTGCATATTTTTATATAAATCTTACTAGTACTGTAGATTTTTTTTTTTAATTTAATGAATTAATAGTATATTTGTAAATTTGCTGGATCTTATGTGTCATTACAAAAGCAGATCCCGTGTTCAAAGAAGAGTATCCACTAGGTCAAAGATGAAGATAAAACATCAAATCAAGTTCATTTTTTATATCATAATAAATTAATTTTTATGATTTTCTACTTTAATAAATATAATTTTCTGAGAATTTTAATACCATTTATTATTTTTTAGATAATAAATTTGGATGGAGGTCTTCCAAGTTTATTTGATTTGGTGAGTATACTAGTTGTGTATGGACAGAAATCCTAAACAATCCTACTTAAAGTCAAAGAGAAATTGCTGCAAATTAATATTATATCCACTTGATGAAACAAGATTCATATATAATAAACCGTATAATGAACCTTCAAGGCAATCAATTGATGATAGTAATGTATATATGGTACTTTCAATGATATAAGAGCATAATTTGTATGAAGATCTACTTGTTATTCATAATAGAAATAATATAGAATTTGTAGAAATTAAAAATGCAAAATGTAAGCTTTTATTTAAATATCTTGATTACTATATTGAACACAGGAATTTGGATATTTTATCCAACCAGCAGATATGATTAATGATGTCAGGAAAATAGCAAAATATATAATTTCTAATTTTCTTCATCTAATTGCATATTCATAAAAGTCAACCTACCATATGATTAACGATGTTAGAAAAACAGCATTACATGCCTTAATGTTGGATTGACAAAATATAAATTTTCTAATTTTCTTTATCTAATTGTATATTCATAAAAGTCAACCTATCATTCAGAATCAATTTTAACTCAATTTTCATAAAAGCTGAAGTTTATATGGATGTTTTTTATGAGTTTCAAAAATATCTTGGATGCTTTTTTCTATTCCAAAATGCAAAGATAAGATTATCATTGTCAATTAATTTCTCTATGTGGTTCTTGATGTATGGGTTTTATTTCTTGAATCTTGTACATGTCTGCTTACATCATTTTAGATCCAATCTGTTAAATTTCACAATAGCTTCTCTTTGAGAAATTTTTTTTTAAATAGAATTGTTTAGATTTGTTTTTCTTTGCATAAATATATTTTAGTTTTTAAATACAAGAAAAATAATTTTTGAACAATATCTCGAGGAATATTTTTTGAGAGATGTTGACGGAAGATAGTTAACAAATAGTGAACAATATTTATGTCATATGATTGAGAAAACATGAAAGATGTGTAACAGCATTCCCATACTGGTTTGTGGCCTTCGTCAGTGAGGAGCATTAGATCCTAAGATCTAGATGCAGTGCTCTCAGATCCAAGGTTCCTCACTGACGAAGGCCACAAGCCAGAAACTAGTCTGGGGATATTGGATGACTAGGCACTAGATGAGGATTTTATGCACAAGCCTTCTGGCATCCATTGATTACTCTAGCTTGCTGTGTGTGGCAATACGTATAGTGAGTTTTGCCTGTTTTAATAACAGTTATAAGCAAGCATAAGAAATGATGATCATGTGATGTTTATTGGCTTAAAACCAATCCTGCCTAGTAGGATAGTGGTGGCTATGGTTATTAAAGAACCAAAGACACCAAACTGTATGGGTACTGAACTGAGTTCAGACCTATATGACTATATAAGCTGATGGGCTTGAATTGAAAATATTAAGGTGTTTTCAATTTAAGACTCATAGTTTTGTAGTTAAGTGGAGATAAAAGATGGCTGCTGGAGGGTTGCATTAGATTCTAAGATCTAGGTGCAGTGCTCTCAGATCCAAGGCTCCTCACTGACAAAGACCACAAGCCAGAAACTAGTCTGGGGATATTGGATGAGTAGGCACTAGATGGGGATTTTATGCACAAGCCTTCTGGCATCCATTGATTACTCTAGCTTGCTGTGTGTGGCAATACATATACTGAGTTTTGCCTGTTTTAATAAAAGATTTAAATAATTGTTCTAAAACTTTAAAGCATTGTATAGAAAAATATTAGTATTAATTTATAATGTTTGAGGTTAAATCTCAATCTAACTATTGCTATAGATAATTGAAATGACGTCTAATCATAGCATAAGAAGTTCATTTTTTTAAGCAATTTAAAAATATCTAGAAACAATATTCTTGATTGAGTTAAAAAATTCATTTCTCTGGCTTAAGTGTTTCAATCATAACTCTATATAAAAATGAGGTATGTGAAAGTTGGGACAGCTCTTTTATGGAAAAAATTGTCTTATGCTATGGCTAGTGGACATTTCAGTTATCTATAGTGTAGCGGTACAAAGTCATGGGGTGAAACTGAGGTGATGGCTCTCATCATCATCAACCCCTAGTCAATACAACATGTAAATATAAAATCAAATGCAAATGAATATAAAGAATACATAATGAATATGAGGAGCATGAGAGATCAAAGATCACTAACTATGAGTTCACCATCATTGCACAAAAGAATATTCATTCATCATCATGAATGATCAACAATAAAAATGCATCTTGTGACAATTTGAAATGGATCTACTATAGACCAGGTTAATTATTTAGCCTTTATCAGCTTGGGGCAGATCATTTAAACTATAATTTGGATGTACAAACTTAAGTGCTAATTCATCAGAACATATAACAGTTGAAACAATAATGCTGGGATCCTAAAACAAGGTGATCATCAACGCTCTGGCGACTTAGTACCATTAATGTATTGTCCAACTATAAACTTAATTTCTAAATAAATAATTAAAATGAAATTTAGTGCATGAACATTAAAAAATATCCCCTTTGCACCAACTAGGATCATCATCAACTGGATGTCCATAAACACTAAATATAAACCTCTTTTAAATAACAGACCGTTATGCACAAATCCAGCTTGGAGAGCATAAGCTCTATAATTGTTACTGTGAACAAGAGATATAATACAACTTTGAATAATTTATTTTATTTTAGGATTAAATAAATTCACTTGAATAATTTAAACAATGAAATATACATTTATTAATAACAAAAATATTAAATTAAGGTCTGTAGAATACTGCTATACATATAAATTAAACCTTCTGATTTTGATTAATAGCGAAAAGAAATCCACCATTACATTATAATTTATATATAAGTTTCAATAGGTTTACATAAAAATCTAATATCAGCAAACAAATGTACCTATATAATATAAAATGAACATATTTGAATTGTCATAAACTAATAATAAAAATATTAATTTTAACAAATGTGATCTGACATGCATCTATATAAGCACACAGACATGCCATAACATATGGGAATTTTAATTGGTCAAAATATTAAACTTATTAAAAATATGTTTTTCACAATTTCATGTTGAAAATATAAATAAAATTCACGTGTATGTATAAAACAAATAGTATGAATATTCATTCATTATTTCTAATGATAAAAAAGTTTCCTTTTTTTTAAAAAAAAAAAATTATTTTGAGATTTCGTTTGGAAAGTTGATGAATTATAAACATTTAAAAAAATATTCCAGCAAGTTCTTTGGTTTTTCAATCTAGAAAGATTTTTGGAATTAACTTTTTTTTTTTCAAACTAAAAGTCTATGAAACAATCCTTTGTTTTACTTCTAAATTAGAGATTTTAACAATCTCCCTTTTTACTAAAGAAAATTTTTTTTTATTCTAATTTTAGTTGAATAATGTTATTTAATTTAAAAAAAATTTGGAATTTAAAAATTATAAGAGTCATTTTCAAGAAATTATTTAAAATACTATCATTCTCAATATATATATATATATTACACTATTCACCAGCTGTACTTTATATATATATGATGCATATCTTTGTCTGTGATTCTCTGCATATAGATAAAACAGTGTATGAATAAACTAATTCTTCAGCAAGCTGATGGACTTTCTTTGTATGCTTGTCCCTTTTACAATAATAGATTGGCTAATTGTAATTTTCAGAAAGATATAATCCGGTAACTTGACATACATTCAATTCCATTTAGTCTATCATTTGATGGGTTTTGAGCAAACCAGCCATCTAGTACACATTATGGGCTATGGAACACAGAAAAGCAGGCTATTTTATGCAAATCCAAATTAACATTGTGACCCTAGTAGCAGCATCTGATCCATTTTGTCTTGTCTTCATTCAATTCTATCTTTATAGTCATGCTGTCACAATCTGTAAAACTCAAACTTATTTTCCCAATCTTTTTATAGTTAGGGTGAAATAAACAAAACCACATTTAAAAGCAAGTTTTCCCTATCTTGATTGAAAAAAGTTAATGACTTTTTCAATTCACATTAATCCTTTCAAACAGAACTTTGTAGGATCCTTATCAAAACATGTTACACAGGTTTTAATTTTAAAAAAATTCTCTTATCAAAATATATAGTGGAATTTTATAATTACCAGTATACCTATTGTAATATAAAACATGTTTGTTTTAATTTCAAAATCAGAATTAAGAAAATATTAATTAGACTTTTTTAAATATTTAACTTATAATAAAAAAAAAATTTAATTAAAAATTATTTAATCCTTAACTGTTATTCCAGTAGAGTATAGAACATATCTACAAAATATTTTTGTTTGTGCTTATTTATACTTTTTCTTTCTCAACTTTATATATATAGTACACACACACTACGATGTATGCTATGAGACACATAGCCGTCTTAATAGTAATAATTGCATTGTGATTTAATCTTGAACATTTCATATTTATTTAGCATTGAACATTTTCTACATTAATATTAAAATTTAAATACAAGTATAGTATTTATATTTTAAATAGGTGTAATTAGAGGAGATTTGAATTCAGACTTTCAAGCTTTGTTTAGTCATCTTCTCCATCTTAAACAACCAATGCACATGACCACATACATGTGAAAAAGATAAATGATCTCCAATGTACATATTTTGTCCTAAACCAGCACTCATAAGTTGGTGCGGATCATCCTCCTCCACACATATACGTAATCAGTGCTCATTTTATATTAAGATAGCAAATTTTCAACCCTAATGGAAAGACATTAATATTATCCAACTCCCTAGTCATCCATATCATTGAAAATATGATGATCTGTTAAAAGCCCTTGCAGTTTTGTTATCATACTCATGTTGATTGTAGTCATTCTGAGTCCTCATATGTAGGACTTTAAGCTTATTTAAATATACAGAAGAGGGATGGGTACAATACAGGCTGATAATGTAATATTTAAATACAAGTATAGTATATATACCTTAAACTATATGTAATTACAGGGGATTTGAACCCAGACTTTCAAACTCCCTTTAGTCATCTGCTTCATCTTTTACAAACATGTGAAAAAGATTATGTCCAGTATATATATTTCATGCTGAATCAGCATTTATCAGTTGGTCTGAATCATTATTTTCCACACATATATATAATCAGTGCTTAGTTTATATGCAGATAGCAAATCTTCAAACCTTAATGGATAGGTCCCAATCCTCTCCAACTCCCCAGTCTTCCATATCATTGAAAATCTGATGATGGTTATGTTCAAAGCTCTTGTTTGCCAGTATAGTTGTCATACTCATGGTGACAAACAAGGGCTTTGAACTTCCCATCGTCAGATTTTCAATGATATGGAAGGTTGGGGAGTTGGATAGGATTTGATGATTTGCTAAATTAATATAAACCAAGCCCTGATTATATATGTTTGGGAGATGATCCGGACCAACTGATGAGTGCTGGTTCAGCACAAAAAACATATATTGGAAATTATTCATCTTTTCACATGTATGTGGCCATGTGTATTGATTATATAAGATAGAATGGATGACTAAAGATAGCTTGAAAGTCTGGGTTCAAATCCTCTCTAATTACTTCTTGTTCAAAGTATATATAGTATACTTATATTTAAATATATTGTGCCCATCTCTCTTCTGTAAATGTAAATGGGTTTAAGGACCTACGTATGAGGGGTTAGACTGACTTATCGTCAACATGGTATGACAACAAAATTGGCAAACAAGGGTTTTGAACATACCATCAGTAGGTTTTCAAGATATGGATGGTTGGAGAATGGAGAGGGGGCCTGTTCATTAGGGTTTGAAGATTTGATATTTTAATATAAACTGAGCACTGATTATATATATATGGGAGAAGATAATTTGGACCAACTCATTAATCCTGGTTAAGCATGAAATACGTGTATTGGAGATTATTTATCTTTTTTATATGTATGTGGTCATGTGTATCTGATGTATAAAGAAGCTTGAAAGTCTGGGTTCAAATCCCCTTTAATTACATTAGTATTAATATATATGGCTATATATATTAAATACATTAACTTGTTATCTGATAATCCAAACATATTGTCCTGCAATTATTTTTTGTACAAATTATTTTTTCCATTAAATATTTTAATTTTTACGTGTGATAGTGTTTATAAATATTAGAATGAGTTTTACAAGCTTTAGTTTGTTTTAAATGTAAGCAAAAAAATAAATAAATAAAAATTTGAAAGATTAGGACTTAAAAAAGGAAAGATATGTTGAAAATGGTAAATATCATTCTACTGATATTTTATAATTTTTTGTAATGTGTTTGTATATTTAACCATACATATTGAATAATTATATAGAAATAGTATACTTAAATATATGTAGGAAGATCTTAGTAAAGTACTATTTGGTATCTTTACGTTGGTCATGACATGGGCTTTGAACTCAAACTGCATTTCTCTTGGAAATTCTTTCTGGTTATAATGCAAACTAACAATTTTTTTTATTTTAAGGATAGTCATGCTAAATTGCCATCAAATTATTAATCAGTAAATGGGTATGTAGCCATTTTTAGTTAAGTGTGTAAAATAAGAAATGAAAATCTTGTATTATCATTACCCAGCAGTTGGTAAACCATGTAATGCCTTTTTCACTATTTCATTTTTGGAAGGGCTTTTATTATGCAGTTGCTATTTGATGGTAATTTTATGTACTTGTTTATTTATATGAATATGCATTATTTTATTCGTGGAGAGACTTAAGCCCAAATGTGCATACTATGATACTATGATAACAATTCTCAAGTCAGAATCTACAATTTTAAGAAACCTATCTATTTTCATCTAACTAATAAATTTGCATTGTCAAGAGAAAATAGGTAGTTTTCACAAATTTTTTAAAATGACTGTATAAGATCAGATTTGTGAATTATTACATTGTGAATAAGATTATGTATTCGTAGATATACATGCATAATAGCCATTATTTATTTACACACTTATTAAAATTATTACAATATATATATATATATTTAGATTTTTCCCACCTTGCAATAGAATTTTAACTACCATTTTAGAAATCTATTTTTAATACTTTGAAGGTGCACATAGTTTCTGCTTAGTCAAATAATAGCGTTGCATTTTTTTATTTTAATTATAAGTTACCTACAATATATATTGGAGGGAAACTATATTTTTTTTTATGCAATTAATATCTTTAAAAAATATATTTTTAAAACTCCAGTCCTTGTGTTTATAATTGAAATTGTACTGATGTATGTGTAATTATTCATATAAATACACATATAAAATAAATATACCATGATATGATTTAAAATATCAAATCTTAAATAATAAATAAATTTCAGAAGTATGCTTTCAATTACTTGAATCTTTTTCACTTGCATGCATTGTTAATTAAAATAGACACATTAATTTCTGTAATATTGAAGCAGTCGATCTGATACTCAGATCGAGCTTCACAGCCCATTCAGAATCTCCCACCACCAAACCATAATCAAACTCCATCCTTACACATATATACGTATTTATTAATACATTTTTTTTTTTGCTTAACTATTAAAATAATATGACGTAGTTATATAGAAATATCTTAATGTAATTACCTTTAATAAATAAATATTTGATTTTATTTTAATTCGTGTACACACGTAATGGATGTGTACATATTATAGGTGAGGGGAGATTACTTTTAAAAAAATGTATAAAACAAAATATATTATATTAAAGTGTATTTTAAAATTATATTCATAATTTATCATTTATTTTAGTAATGGCGGTCAGAAAAAAAGGTGATGCAATCCTACTGAATATACTCGAATGCAGTTAAATCAATTAGCCGGAAATCCATTAGTCCGAATGAAAATGTTATAATTTTATAACAGTAATGTAAAAATCCATTAGTGGAAATTTTATCCACTTCAAATTTGTTTTAAAACCTCAAGAGTATATTTTAAAACAATCGAGAAATTCTTAGCAGGATTGCATTGTCTTTAAAACTTACATGAACAAAAAGTGCATCCAGTCAGCAAATTCCAGGCCCGTCCTCTAAGTGCATAAAGTGCCTCAGGTCTAGCAACTAAAGTGTATTCTAAGATAACCTGAAAGTAGTATAAATATTGCTAGATTTGAATCCCAAAGGAGAACTTGTAATTATAAAACAGCAATGGTAAACATAATCCACGTTCATCATTATAGCAATTCAATGTGTCGTGAGTAGTAGAAATTTTCACCTTTCTCACCATTCAACATGCTTTTTCCCGCACTCATCGCTCAGGATCTCGCTACCCATGAACTTTAATGTACTTAAAAACTGAATAATGAAAATGCTACCTGCCTGATCGACTGAATCTAACTAGATCTAGTTTGCCAACTCCAATGGACGCTGCAATCACCTAGAATTGCTACTAATTGCCAAGGTAAAGAATCCAAGCCACTGCCTAATCTTTAAATTCTTAAGTTCAGCCTTTAGTAAATATTTCTCATAACCCTGTCTGTAATTTAAAATATCATTCTATCAGCTGGTCTTTCGACCAGAAATTAAATATTTCGTTTAAATAATTTGTAATTTACTCACCTGAGATTATCATGTACTTAACTCTATATAACCTTCTTTAATTTTTATCTTATCATTGAGCATCTACTAAATAAGTATAATATTTTCTCTCACTTTCATGCAGCAATAATATGTTACAATTCTTATTATGTCTTATATTTTATATATTTAAATGATATGCCAATAATTTCTCACATTCGCAAGTATGTTTGTTTTTATTTTTATTTTCCCCTCTCTACTTTATGGGATGACTAAATTAGCTTTAATTAAAACAAGTCTTGTTATTTTTATCTTAGCGAACGCTTGCGAATTTGGGAAAACAAATTAATTATCTCATAATGTCATTGTAGAAAACAGAGTAGAAGTCTGTTTTCTAAGAAATATTTTTTTTATTATATTTAAATAATAAGCGATAATCTTAAAAACTCAAATTTGTTATATGAAATTAAATCTGTTTATTCTGAAATTAATAACCACCATCCCATTCGTGTATATCTAATTATGTTTATTATAATAAAAGCACTTATGACCGAATTATCATATTAGTTAACGTGGTGGGGAGTTCACATATAAATTAAAGTAGTGTGGGAGGAGATTCTGTATACCAGTGATTTGTGTATTTTATTGATAAGTTTAAATGATCCATTACTGTTTAGTAATCTAATCATACCATTATGTTGGACATTCCCAATATATATATATATAGGTTATCATTCATTTGCCCTTAGTTTAAAATGTTATAGGTCTTTTGTTTCAAGCCTTGGGTGCAAACAGGCCTCCATGTTCAAATACACCTATGTGTGTCTCCATGCTTTATTCTCCGGGAGTTCGGTAAACCGAACCCCATATCTTTGTTCCAAGTCGAAGAACACGGCTCGTAAACCTCCTGTGGGACTAATTTTGTCGTATGAGCTATTTACATAGGGTCGCTCTGGGAAAGATCCAGCCTATCATTACTAATAGCCGATGCCTTCGTTTTGTGAACCGAATCTGTCAAAGTAGCAAAAAGAATTCGGTCGCCATTCTTCGTCCTGTAATTTGGAAGCACCTTTTGGATCCGAGATTGGATCATCTAATTATGCCACCATGCATACACCGCTCTCTTAAAGTTCTTGCCATAAATCAAAACCTATGAATGGTCATTAACCGTAATGTTGTGATTTCACTAAAAAGTTTTTTTTTTGTTTTATATATAATTATTTTCTTATATGCACCATGTTATGACACGATTGTTATAGATATTTTTAATGAACTATTCCACACGCGTTTTTTCACTCAGTATAGCTGAGATCACTCAGTTCATCTTTTGATATAAATAATTATATGAAATATTATATGTTAAATGTCAGTAATTTGTTAAACTAAATCATTTAAGTGCTACTCTTTTCTGTGGGAGTGGATTGGTATCTCACAAAGATATTTACTCTCATAGCGCTAAATCAACTATGTTCGTCAGTGTATTTATTAAATTATTGGCATATGAACTAGCCGCAATAAAATAAAATAATAAATAAAATTTATCATTTCACAAGTTATAAAACAAATTTCATGTGATATACCCATTGTTATCTTATAAATATAAATCAGAGTATATGTATGTCAAGAGGCCAATGACGATCAATGGAATAATGTAAACCAAGTATTTAAGCATATTTTTCATAAATTAATAAATCTTTTATATACCATAAACCTCAGGATCATTGTTTCATTTATTTAAATTATGTTTTAGTTATTAAATTATGCTTGCTCTGACTAGGTGATATCCTGCTAACCCTTATATATATATAATTTGTGAAAAAGGTCACTATCTTTTAAATTGATCATAAACTCATGATTATTATTAGCTATAATGCTTTATTATCATCACATTCCTAATTTGAGTCTCTTTGTGTCTCCGCTTTGCGATGCTGGTGGAGAGAGATAAATTAGATCGGTATCATCGGGATTGTTGCTCATAAGTTGGTAGATCTGGAGAGTAAGAAAATAGGCCAGAGTTCATGAGTGTTCCTGACTTATGTATCTTGCGCATGATTGGACTTGAGATATTTTTGTCTAGATACTAGATCTTGTTATATGAACAGACAAAACCGACCGATAGTATATATTGTTTTACATTGTCCTCCATGTTATGCAAATTTTTATATTACTAAGTAGATTATTTCTTCAACTAATAGAAATATGCTATTTTCTCATTTTTTTATTACTCTTCTTGTCAAGCAGTATTTTTGACTTATTCAAGTTGAACGCAAAATATCTATTAGGTTTTAATTTATGATTATTAAACAGAGCAAAACTCTCCATACAGTATTGCGACCTGTGCTAAACAGAGTAATCAATGGATGCCAGAAGGCTTGTGCATAAAATCCCTATCTAATGCTTACTCATCCAATATCCCCAGACTAGTTTCTGGCTTGTGGCCTTCGTCAGAGAGGAGCTTTGGATCTGAGAGCACTGCATCTAGATCTTAGGATCTAATGCAACCCTCTAGCAACCACCTTTTATCTCTACTTAACTACAAAACTATGAGAATGAAATTGAAAACACAAAAAATATTTTCAATCTAAGCTCAATAGCTTATATAGTCATATGGGTCTGAACTCAGTTCAGCACCCATACATTTTGGTTTCTTTGGCTCTTTTACAACCATAGCCACCACTATCCTATTAGGCAGGATTGGTGTTAAACCATTAAGCATCACATGATCACATTTTCTATCCCCAGACTAGTTTCTGGCTTGTGGCTATGGTTGTAAAAGAGCCAAAGACACCAAAATGTATGGCTGCTGAACTAAGTTCAGACCCATATGACTATATAAGCTATTGAGCTTAGATTGAAAATATTTTTGTGTTTTCAATTTCATTCTCATAGTTTTGTAGTTAAGTAGAGATAAAAGGTGGTTGCTAGAGGGTTGCATTAGATCCTAAGATCTAGATGCAGTGCTCTCAGATCCAAAGCTCTTCACTGACGAAGGCCACAAGCCAAAAACTATTTTGGGGATATTGGATGAGTAGGCATTAGATAGGAATTTTATGCACAAGCCTTCTGGCATCCATTGATTACTCTGTTTAGCACAGGTGGCAATACTGTATGGAGAGTTTGGCTCTGTTTATCAACAATTAATGTGCTAGTATAGAAAATGTGATCATGTGATGCTTTATGATTATTATTTATGCATTATTAATGTTTTGATTCTTATAATAATTAATGTTCTTTAAATCTTTTTTTAATGAACACTGGAATTCCCTACTACATAATATCCCACAAAGGCAAATCATTTGTATATACTGTATATATATTTCTTTATGAATTCTATTTTTAGTTTTATTAAGTAGTCTATATGTGTATCTTTATATATGTATATGTATACATTTTATAGCAAGAAGAAAATGATAACAAAAATACCAGCAGTGAAATCATGGGTATGTATTGTGTGTATATAATGATAGTTTTGCAATAGAAATTGATTAATAATATTTCAAGTTATTTAATAAAAGGTTAATAATTAATATCTTTCTAACACTAAATTAAGTAAATAAATGTCATTCGGGACTTATTATTATTATTAAAATTTGTTTGACTTTTCAACCTGAAGATCCACCAATAGCATTTATACTGAAAACATAATTGCTGATTATGAATTGCTTGTTTTTTAAACAGCAAAGAAATTCTTTTTTAATTAAGAATTAATTTCTTACTATTAAAATATAGTTATATAATTATTTCCTATATATATAGTAAATAGTTATATAACTATTTCCTATTGTAACGATATATAAATATGTCGTTACATTAATTTAAAATAAAAACTTAAAAGTTCGCAAATAAAAGTAAAAAACTAAATGCTAAAATTAAAATGTTTGTTAAACGTATATACATTCGCACAGATGCCAAACTTTAAAAATATTTTTTTTTAAAAAACAAATAAATAAGTATTTGAACGTACTTTTTTATAAAAAAAGTATAAGATTTAAAAATAAAAACAGGTATTAATTAATTCTTGTAATCTGTAAATGGAAATGATTGTTTATAAATTATTTGAAAAGCAAGCTAGCCTTGGGCTCTTGTATAATTAAAATGATCTGATGAAAGATAGATAAGAAAATAAAGAAAAATTAGCTTGACCAATGGAAGCACCAAGCCTTGGCTCGGACCCTAACGAAAGTGATGGATTAGTGACGTTTTGTTGATTGAATCCGTGTGGATAATATAAAAAGAGAAATACAGTTTTTTTTGGACAGTTCCAGCATTTTGTGTTTGAGAGATGTGGAAGGATGCACATACCACACCCTCTATTTAAAAAAAAAAAATGAAAAGACTGTGATACCTTGAACCAGCTATTGCCATCTCCAGAACATTATCTTCAAATGGAGGCGTCACGGGAATTAAAAGCAGAAACCTGGACTCTTCTACCGTGAGCTATGAACTTTACAAATTAACAACAACAAAAAAAATTAATTAAGAACTTTCGTCATTGTTTTTTTTAAAGATTCAGCTAATTTAAATTTTAAAATGAACTTATTTGATTTTCAAATTAATAATTGATTGTTTAAATTTATATAGTTAAGTTTTGCTAAAATCATTTCCATTTTATTATTTTTATTTGTAGTAATATTTATTGTAGAAAATATTAAATGCATTACATTTAAGTTGGGTATAGACGTTGCATAGATTCGTTAGCGGTTGATTATGTTGTGGTTTTCACAGTCGATTGGAATATATAAGTCAACAATGTCACTGCGGTGTCTTATGATGAACACCAAAGGGTCTCCTGTATTCCCTCAGCAATTGACGTTATCAATTGACTTTGTATTTTGATCGGTTGTGTTTAATTTGGAATGTTTTTGACCATGGAATCTATGCAGCCGATCTATACTCGACATTATAAAACAAATTGTATAAAAATAATCTGTGCGAACGTATTTAAATGTTAAATTTAAGTCGGGCGTGAATGGCTATATAGTTTTGTAAATTTATATTAAGGGAGGGTAATCTTAGGTTATTCATTTCGTAGCTGAATTGGTTGAGTAGATTGGATATATTTGTGTAATTGTAGATGTAGTATGAGATCCGCTACGGGCAGGAATATATATATACGCCACACACCTTCTGTTTGCCTATGGATGGGTTTGTAAGACGGCAAAGGACCGCAGTCCATTCCTATGGAGTTTTATGTTTATTGTTCTACTCGCCAACAGATGTAGCATTCCTGGTTGGTAGAGAGACAATTTTTTCTCTAATTCTACTTATTGATCAGATGTGCATTCCTGACAGTATAATATTTTGGGTTGTCATATTTTCATGCTACATTGAATACATAAATGTATCAGATGGATTGGCGCCGGTTTGATTGCAAATTTTTTGGCCTAAGGTTAAATAAGGGATAGAATATTTTCTTTTCAAATGCAGGTCTATGTAGTCTATTCATTCTCAACTATCTAAATAAAATATTAAACTCATTGAAACTTAGTTAAATGTAAAATTAAAAGTTAATATAAAAATCTAAAATGTTAAACTTATTCCTCAAATAGAATGATTTTATATGTGCGTAAATAAATATTTTTATGTGTTAATTTCTGGCAGTGGTTTTTATTTATTTATATTTAAGATATAAATTAAGATATAGATTTTTATCTCTGCGTCTCCACTGAGCTAGTGACTTGGGCTAACGATCTGAATATTTAAATAAAGTGGAATCTTAACAGCGCGTATCTGCCTACTCTATAAATTTTTCTAGGTTTAAATGCCTAGATGGTGCCCTGTAGAGCAGATATCGTAGTTTGCGGTTAGATTCGATCATCACTTTCATTTCGATCGTTATACTATATATATAGTAAAAAGTTTTAAATTAGCCTTTACTAATTAAACAGTAATATGGATGCTGTTTAATGCATTTTAAAATTGTAAAGTAAAATAAAATAGATAAATGTTTGCCTTTTTTTTTTTATCATTTCAAAGTGTAAAATAAAATTTATAGCATAGCTACATCTGTTTATTATTGATTTCATCACAGATGTGGACAATTTGAAAGTAATTCTGTAGAGACATTTATTATCTATCATTTAATATATATTACTTCACAATTTGATATTCTGATTAATAAATTATAAATGTAATCGAAGGGGATTTGAACAAAGACTTTAAAGTTGCCTTCAACTATCCACTTCATTTTATATAACTGATACATGTGAAAAAGATAAATAATCTCCAATCATATATAATAATACAGCAAAGGTACATCCACTTTTTCTTTTAAAATATATATGTTCTATAATAATATCAAGAAATTAAAAATCCTTCTCCTTTTTCTTTTCAAAAACTTTATTTTTTTTATCTCAATACTGAACATATATATACATTTATATAATACAAAACTCCAATGTTTCAACTGTTTTTATCTCATACAGTCATTTTCAAGGATCTGTAACAACAGTATGAAATAAATATTTATAAATAAACTTCAATTACATAAAAACTTCCTCTTACATTAATATAAACAGTAACAAACATATTAAACATATATAAATATATTTTACTTACATCTCTCTCCCACTGCTATATTTTATTACTCTTTCTTTTACATTATTTAATTACAAATCTGTCTTAAAATCACCCAAGAAACTTTCTATACAAATTTAAATACAAACTCTAATTTCAAAATGTTGGAAAGGGTTAAAAATTACAGGGAAAGGATGGTAAAAGAATTTTTTTTATATAAAAAAATATAATCCTACTCTAAATAGAATTAATGGAGTAGATAAGGAATCTAAAATAATGTATAATTAAAATAAATGCTTAATGGGTTTAGGTAAATTGTTAAAAGTTTTGTTGTATAAAAGAGAGAGAGGAAAAAAAAAAGATGTTTATATTTGTTTTATATTCATTTAAAGATATAATTTAGAAATGTAGTTTCAAGATGTGTTTTAGATAAGATTTAAAAAGGGGGAGGTTTTTTGAAATTAGAGTTAGTATTTAAATTTGTATAGAAAATTTTTTGGATGATTTTAAGACAGATTTGTAATTAAATAATGTAAAAGAAAGAGTAATAAAATATAGCAGTGGGAGAGTGATGTAAGTAAAATATATTTATATATGTTTAATATGTTTGTTACTGTTTATATTAATGTAAGAGGAAGTTTTTATGTAATTGAAGTTTAATTATAAATATGTATTTCATATTGTTGTTACAGATCCTTGAAAATGACTTATGAGATAAAAACAGTTGAAACGTTGGAGTTTTGTATTATATTAATGTATATATATATGTTCAGTATTGAGATAAAAAAAAAAGTTTTTGAAAAGAAAAAGGAGAAGGATTTTTAATTTGTTGATATAACCTCCAATATATGTATTTCGTGCTGAACCAATACTCATCAGTTGGTCCAAATCATCATCTCCCACACCCATACATAATCATGCTCAGTTTATATTAAAATAGAAATCTTCCAACTTTAATGGACAGGCTTCAATCTTCACGACTCTCCAACACTTCAGCCATGCTATCCATACTATTGAAAATCTGATAATGCAATGCACAAATCCCTTGCTGATGCCAATATTGTTGTCATATTCATGTTGACTTTAAGTAACTGATCCCTCATATGTAGGACCTTGACATTAATATGTCTATTTAAATATACAGAAGAGAGGTGGGCAGAATTTAGACTGAGTCTGTAATATTTGAATACAAGTATAATGTATGTACCAAACTTTGGATGTAATTAGAGGAGATTTGAAAACTAAGTTTTTTTTTAGCTATCTACTCTTTCTTATATAGCTGATACACATGTTTAGTACAAAGTTCATATATAGGAGATCATTTATTTTTTCACATGAATGTGGAGATGTGTATTGGCTATATAAGATGGAGTGGATAGCTGAAGACAGCATGAAAGTCTGTGTTCAAATCTCTTCTAATTACATTTACAGTTTGGCATATACCGTATATTGTATTTAAAAATTATAAAGGTAGTAAGAATATATATATATATTTCACATTATAAACAATATGGCAAAGCAATTAACTAGAAATGTATTTGGTTGGTGAATTTGTGCAAATATTAGATCTATTAACTGTAGCATAACTAAGAATTTTTGATCCTCTATGTGAAATTTGAAAAAAAGATATATACTTTACTATTTTTTTGAATTATATATAAAGGTCTCTAAGATCCAGGGCCTATATGCATTGTTTGGTTTGCTTCATAATAACCACAATACGGTCCATAAAACAAGCTTCATTTTGGGGGGATTAGTTTTTGTTGCTATTGTTGCTCTTTTTTTTTTTTTTTTAGAATACTCTTAATTCACTCTGTTGGTTTCTTTTTTCAATAGATAATTTTGTAATTGATTTTCTTAAAAGACAAGTATCATTTTAATTCACTTATAAAATATTGTAATTTAGTTATTTATGTATATTTATTTTCTCTTTAGTTTTTTGAAAAAGTTTATTAATAGTATTTGTTTATTTTAAAGGTCATGAGTTGGTACAGTATAATCCTCCTGAAGAATTGTCTAGTTTATTAGACATGCCTAATGATGACACTACTTTATTCAGTGAATTACATGATAACTCCATTCCAGAACAGTCTGATTTACCTTCAGCAGATGACTGCAACCAAGACAAAGAAAGTGTAAAAATAACTCAGTGATTTTTTTAAAAAGTAATTTATGGAAAATTTATGTAAAAATAACTATTTTTACTATAGTAGCTCTAGTGAAATGTTCAGCGAGTTTAAATAATGGCACCTCCATTAATGCAAAACTTTTTACACACATTTTTTGAACAATAGCTTATTCCAATTTTTCTCTTTCACTTGCTTTAAAGAACTTAACTATTTTTAAAAATTCTAATTGCCTTGGTTTTATATATATATATTTGCACACACACATATAAAAAATTTATAAATTTTATTTAATAATAAGTTGAGAATATTGTTATCATATAAATATACATACGTATTTTTCCTGAGAATTATTAAATGAATGCATGCCCCTTACAGGTTTAGTGCAGTGGTGATTACAGGTTCACAGATTAATTTTCAGCTGAGGAGAATAAAATAAAAAAACATTTCAGCTTTATCAATTTTATGGAATTGTAGCTTGTCACTTTGTTGTTTGGACATTACATGACACTAGAAGTGACAGATGATATAATGTTGTTTTTTTTATTATTAAAGATATAAATACATGGATAATCAAAGAACTTGCACACAATAATATTTTTTATTGATGCAGATTTCCATTCTCAAAAATAATAATTAAAATAGATATATATATATATACATATGCTTATAAAAAACACAAGTTCCATAAGTTGAGTAGCATCTAAGGTGATTCAACATCATGAGGTTTTTTGTGGGAATGATAATGAGTTAGCTTCCTCTCTGAATTTAGTGATATAGCTGAATGATTTATTAATATATTTCGGTTACTGTTACTTAGTTTTAATAATTGCTCTCCTTTAGTAGTTCTCAGCTTATTATTATTATTAGCACTGTTGGAACTATTGTAGTATAAATTTATTTTAATTGTGGCTGAATAATGCTGATTGTGGTATCTCCAACTTAGAAGATCTCACTAGTAGCAAGCCCGCTTTTGATTTAGTTCTTAAAATAATTATAGTATATACTTTATTATTGAACATTTTGATAAATTAATCAGCAGTATACTTTTCTAATGTTAGGCTAGTGGACAGTCCCTTGCACTGCTGCAGTTAGAATTTTTAGAGTCCTATATAAAAATTTTAAAAAGATCTTTTTTAATTTTTTTATAATATGTATATTAATATTTTTTGATTATATAAAACAAAAGAGTTTCTCACCCAGGGATTTGCCTCATGGTAGCTATACCACTGATCCCAAGTTGCTCAGATAAAAGCAACATAATATGTTAAGCCATTCAATATTTTGTACTGTTTATCCTGTCTTTATGCAATTATCAGATAGTAGTCATACTATTTCTAGTAGTAAAATTTTGTGTTGTGTGTGTGGTGATATATATATATAAGAATTATTGTTAAAGCATATGTAAAATAAAAAAGATAACTTTATATCAGAAATTTATGCGTAACTGCAATTATTACTTTATTTCTGTTATGACTAGAATCAAATTAGAAATAGAATCTATAATTAAGTTATGATATTATAGTGTAATGGTATATTTCATATTATATATTTGATTTTGATCAAATTATTAATATAACTTACTTTATTAGTAAACGATTAAAAAAAAAAACTTTTATTAAATTTTGCCAATACTATTTTAAAATATCCTTTGTACCATTTTATTTATATTTTTTTCTTTGTTGAAGTTCTTTATATATTATTCAAACTTTTTCCAATTATCATCTTTAAAATATTAGTGCTCTGCATGATTTAGAGCCATAGCAGGTTCTGAAGCCAAAGATTCTCAGATCGAATCTAGTTGTAGCACTTCTGGCAATCCAATTTTTATGAACTCTTGAGCAAAAATAAAGCTATTTGATTTTTTCCCCCCTTAATGTTGTATTTATTAGTTTAAAAAATATTAGAAATTTTAATTTATTCGCTTAAGCTTAAATAATCTTTATGAAATAAAATTTAAACTGAAACTTTATCACATTTTTTTAGTGATATAATTGCTTATTATTTTATAATGAATCATATAACTTTAGGCGATTTTAACAACAGTAACGTACTTTAGTACTACTCTAGAACTACCATATATGTCTGAGTAATCAATGAATACCTAACAGTTGCGTTAATTAGAAACAGATTAGTGTTCAGTCTTCATCAGTAAATTCTCTCAATTATCATAATTTTTTCTGGTTGGCTCTAGAGTAGACTGCTGTAGAGCAGATTACTATTGTTGATATAGATATTAAGTATAAGCTGGAGAGTCATATGATTCTTTATTTTAGTAGATGATCCTAGTTGCTGTCGCATTTGAATAATGGCAACAAATTATCACTAGCCATGATTGTATTTTTTATTTGTTGCTTGTAGTAATTATTTGCCAATAGATTGTTTTAATTTGTCTAGGGTAGATGTTTAATGTATATATATTCTGAGCTTTATATTGCATACATGCACAGTCACACATTTGTAATAAAAAAATTACTAAATATGACATTGAGATTAGTATAAAACAAATCTGCTTCTTCTCAATGTTTTATTTCTAAACTTAGTTAAAATTTAGGTGCATACCATTACAGATACACATGAGTGATGTTGATACCAATCAATCCTTAAGCCATCAATAGTCTCAATCTATAGTCAAGGCAACCTCTTTTAACAATAAACATAACATAAAAATAAATAACATGAGTAATGAGTACCATTGGGGTTATAATAAATATGAATTTTTGTTTGTGATTATGATGTGTTTTTTTTTTTTAAATCAAGAAAAAAGTCATTGTAATGTTTATTTGCCTGCAATTGTTATATTAATTTTTCATACAAAATAAATATCTGATTTGGCAAAATATCTTAAGGTCTTTCCTATCTTGATGGGATACAGACATAGAAGATACTAGTAATTAGGAATAGTCTAGGATTTATTTCTATATATCTATGTGTGTGTGTGTATATATGTAACCAAGGATAATTTTTTTTTTAACATAAATCTATTTATAAATTACTTGAGCAAAAAAATATAAGATAAAACTAAAACGTTCACTACAAATAATGCAAAATATGCATTTTAAATATGTGCCCATATATCTTACATAAATGGGTGTGCGTATATTAATGTTGATGCCATTATTAACAAAATCTCCAATTGCCTACATTTTCAGTCATTTGTTTCTTGCTTTTATTTATATTTCTTTTTTTTTTTAATTAGATGAAAATAAAAATATCTATTTTTAATTTATATTGTTGTTGTTTTTCTTAAACTACAGTTATTGATTATCTAAACTCCAGTTATCCAAACGTTAATTTTTAATTATATTAATAGTTATGCACATAATGCATTTGATTCTATTTTTTCAAAAATATATGCAATAAAAGATTGATTTGATAATGTATTTCTCTCAAGAAAAATAATTGTGATAGTTTAAAAAAAAATTTCAAAAAAATTTACAAGTTTGAGAGCTGTGCTAAATAAATAAATAACTTGTTAATCATGTTTATTCAAAACTACATTTTTAATTAATAACATTTCTTGAATCTAATTAAAATTTTTAAATATATATATATTGTCATATTATCTTACTAGTTGATTACAATATTAATTTCACATAATATAGAATATATACATATTTGATTTAGTTTTTGGTTACCTTTTTTTTCTGCTAATATAAATATCATGGGAAATATATCACAGATTTTGGTAATGTCAATAATTTTTATTTTAATAAAAATGAATATTAGCATTTGAATTTTTTTTTTATATAGAAAATATCATTGACAAATAAATGTAATAATTTTTATAAAATTATTACTTTAATTTTTAAAAAGCTTAAATTGTTTATAAAAAAAATATATTTAATAATAAATCATCCAATAAAACTTCAATGATTGATTTTCATATACAGTATTTGAATTTCACCTAATTTTATATATCAATAAATTAATTTTGTTTAGAACACTTTGGTTGGCACTCTTAATTTGAAAGACTTTTTTTATAATATTTCATACTGTTTTGCTATGAAATTTGGATTTTCTTATGTATGCTTGATGTATTTTACTATTTTATTTTTTTAAGTAATGTTGAATTATCAAAGATATTTTTATATAACGAATATTTCTATAGTGTTGTTTTCACTATACCACTTGTGTGGCAGTGGTGTAGTGAAAATAACTACAGAAATATTATTCTTTAAATAGATAATCTCTTATTTAATGAATGACTAATAAAAATTAATAATACTTTTATATAGTTTTATTTGTCACAATTAGCTTATATAATGCTAACTGCAATTAGCTTGGTTAATTGATATCCTATTGTACAAAATTCTATTTTATTTTATTTTTTAATTATTACTTAATCTATATCAGGAAAATCTTTTAAATTCACCATATCTAATGTTATTATTAATTAAAGTAATTTTGATAGTTAAAACGGGCAAAACTCTCCATACAGTAGTGCCACTCAGTGCAAGCCAGAGTAATCAATGAATGTCAGAAGGCTTGTGCATAAAATCCCTATCTAGTGCCTTCTCATCCAATATCCCCAGACTAGTTCTTGTGGCCTTCATCAGTGAGGAGCTTTGGATCTGAGAGCACTCTACCTAGATCGTAAGATCTAATGCAACCCTCCAGCAGCCACCTTTTATCTCTGTTTAACTACAAAACTAAGAATAAAACTGAAAATACAATAATATTTTCAATCTAAGCTCATTAGCCTATATAGTCATATAGGTCTGAACTCAGTTCAGTACCCATACATTTTGGTGTCTTTAGTCTGGGGATATTGGATGAGAAGGCACTAGATAGGGATTTTATGCACAAGCCCTCTGGCATCCATTGATTACTCTGGCTTGCACTGAGTGGCACTACTGTATGGAGAGTTTTGCTTGTTTTAATGACAGTTATGAGCAAGCATAAAAAATGGTGATCATGTGATGTTTAGTGGTTTAATTTTGATAGTTCTTAAAGAAACATAAAAATTACATATTGAAGTTATTAAAGTATTATTTAATTTTACATTTTCTAGAAATCCATTTCTGTTATGCTTACTTATTAATATATACAATAATAAATAATCATAACTTTTTTAAATATCTGTAATTGAAACAAAAGTAACTACTTCCCACTGAGTTACGTGACATCAGACAAAATAGTATTCTATTTTTAAGCTCTGTTGTTAATATAAGCTTAGTTTTTTTTATGTAGTTTTGAAATTATAGAGTGAATTTTGTTTATCATTTTAATTTATGTATAGACTAAATAATCTGAAATCATCATTAAGATATATAGAGGATGAAAAATTAGTCCTACTTTTAACAACCTCTGAAAATTAGATGAAATAATAGTTTTTATAAATGTAGTCATAAATAATCATAATGTTGTAATTCATTTCAATATACAACATTTTATTTTATATTCTTAGAAATAATATACTATTTAATTAGTAAATTTTAAAATCGTATATGTATAAAACATTTTCTCATTATAACTTAAATCTTCAGCAGTAACTGTAAAATTATATATTTATTACATATCCTATATATAAAATCCCTATTTTCTCTGTTGTCTGATTGGTGAATGTATGAATGTTTGTCCACTGTCACATGTTAAATTCACAACGAAGCATATTTTTCAACAAAAAAATTATTTGTTTTGCCATTAACACTGTATCAGTACATGTGCTTTTAACTATAGAAATATAGTATATCTTTTGCAATAAATGTTTCCAGCCATCTGCAGAAACAGCCACAAATGCTGATTTGTAATTTGGTGTTAAGATGCTCCGTAATTTTATGGTCTCCTAATCCCTTAATATAGTTCAGATGAATGATATACTCAGCAATGTTTAATAAAAAAACATATATTTACATTGTCTAAAAAAAAATGTCAAAGCAATCAATTAAAAAAAAATATTACAAATATTATATTTAATAAAAAATTATAAAAACGCTGGGCTCAAAAACAGCATTTTTGTATTCCTAAATTAGTGAGCAATAACTACTAATAAAGCTAAAAAAATTATCGAGAAATTGGGAAAAAAACAATTGGAATTTTTTATTCAGAAGGTGCTCCAGTGAATATATAATTGTGTCATAACACTTTTAAATATAACAGGTATAGTCAATGTTGGTAACCGAGAGGTCAGCGCAGCCGTCTTGCAAGCAGTTGCTTGCAGACAGTTGTTGCGGGTTCGCTTCCCAGCCGATGCTTTAACATATGGAAAAAAAAATATATAATAGGTATATTTTAAAATGTAAATTTTGATTTAACTTTATTAAAATTTGGAAATTTATTTATATAATATTAAAAAGTTTTGCTTAATTTACATTAAACCTTAAAAAAAATTTGCTAAAGCAACCAATTACTACAAAAATGTTTGGCTGAAAGCCCAAAGTTTCTGTATTCTGCCATAATGTTGGTCTTTCAGACTGGTGTACAATTCTCACATTTAAAATCTTTTTTTAAATTTATATTACATCTTTAAAAAAAAATTTGTTAAAGCACCCAATTAAATAAAAACACGGCTTTTACAAGGTCAGGTACATCTGGTATATATATATAAATAACTTTATCATCATTTTCAATCATTAATGATCCACTGCAGGATGAAAATCTCTCCAAATTCAATCCATCTTTTCAGATCTATTATTTATATATAATATTTGAAATTCCCTACAGCTATATTGTTTCATCCATACTTCCCTTTTAAATAAAAAATAGCCTGAATTTTTCAATGCACTGCAAAAATTCTGCCTGTTCTTTATTTAAAGGAAGAATGTAGCTGAAGCAATGTAGCTATCAAACGTTTCAAATATATAGATTTCAGTTAATATTATATATTGTTTTTTTATAATATAACATTAAAAAAAAGGACTTTTTCTGTTTAATAAAAAATAATAATAATAATGTATTGTGCAGCTTTAATTTGCATAAAGGATGAACAAACTATCATCCCTGTCTTTAAGCAGAAAATGCAATGTATTAGTTTGACCTATATATTTGCTTTTAAGAAGAAAAATGGGACACATATAAAAAATGACATAATATTAAGATTAATAGATAGGAAAAATGAGTCTTAAACTTTTTATCATATAAAACAAGAAAAAAATTCATTTAAGGGCATTTTATAATATTTTAAAATATAATGGTAATATTGAAAACCATTTAATATGTTACAAAATAAGTTTACATCAAAAATATATAATAAACTAAAGATCAGCTTTTCAAACTAATGCACAAAAGCTGATCTTTAGTTTATTACAATTCATAAACATCACGCTATATAAAATAAATATCTTATCAAAAATATATGTAAAATTATTACATATTTACAAACTTGGCTGACATGGAATTACACTAAGAACTAAAATACTAATGCAACATTTTGATTGATTCAAGGTAAGTTTAATAGATTAATAATTTTTATAAAAGTTCATTAGAACACATTTTTTACAGTGTAATGTTATGCTTATTAACAATTTTCAAGGAAGCAAATTATATAATTTATTAATTGCAAAATTAAAGGGATTCCAATAGAATGAATAGTCCAGCTGAAACTTTATCTAATCTTTCAAAGTAAATTGGCATGTAGTTATCTAGACTGGATCATGAAAGAAACATTACTCATGTAAGAATACATCATTGAGGGATTGGGCATATGAAGCAAATAAATAGTAATAGTATTTAAAATTACTTGGAAAACCAGTTTATGTTATATATCAAAGGAGCAATATTATATGCTTTCATTGGGAGGATGGGACTGATGACAAGAGTACAGTGAAGTATTAAAATTAAACTATAAATGTTTACCATGCTGGTACTATCATTAATTGTGTTAACAATTCCTGAAGAAGAGAGGAGAAATATGTTACTCAAAATATAATATATTAACCTGTGATATTAATTGTATGTTTTCGAAGAAATATAAATAAAGTTTGGATTTTTCTAAAAATATTTTACAATTAAATGATAATGGAAACAGTACCAACATATAATTACCAAGTAAAATGCTATCATTACAAAACTTTTAGATAAGCATTTAGTAAACTAAATTTCTTTCCTGGATTTTCTAAAAAGAAAGTAGTTAAAATAATTGAGGAATTTTCATGTAAGATAAAAAAATGTTTGTGACATTAAATGGTCTCTTCCTGTGAAATCATGATATTTAATTTCAGATTTAATATTTTGAATGAGATGCCAAATGATGGCTGTAACAAAAATAGAATTAGTATTGAGTAAAAGAGAATTAAAAGTGCGACTAAATATATGAATAAATAAAGTATCCTGTCTAAGACATTCTCCTGCTGTCTTATACATAAAAATGACGGATTATCAAAGAATAAGTACTATTATAAATCAAGGCTTTTTTTTCTTACTGCCTTTAATCATTTAGCTTAGTTCAAAGTGCAGTTATCTTTTTATACTGGCTGGACAATAGGATTGTGTATTTGTGCAATTATATTTCTATTTGCAAAGCAATTTTGCCTACATTTTGTTTTCTTTGCCATACCAAAACTCATTTTTACTTTTATTATGAAATATTCCTTTTCTTTCACTATTTTTTTTGATTAATTATATTCTAATGTAAACAGAATAATGTTGAGCACTCATTTATGCATTCAATTCAATGCTATATCTTCATTAAATCTTTCAATCTAGCTGGCTGATTTAACTATATATCAATATTTCTTAGTGCTTTTTTCTGCTCTGCTAACAAACATTAAGTAGAGTAAAAAAATCTTTGAGGAAGACGTATACATCAGTCATCAGCTAGATTGTATTGAATGCATAAAGAATTATTGATTATTATTGCAGACATTCTTTAATATCTTTCTGTCTATTTTCATTTTTTTCTCTATTGAATTAGAATGGTCACACTCATCAACAATGGCTGCTAAGATATGTATGTATTCATACAGATAATAAAATGTTAAGGTAGATGACAACTAAGAAATTTGAGCTGGCTAGTTGTAGGTATTGGAAACAATTAAAATCATAAATGCCAATTTTTTTTCTCATGTGTCATAGCATCAGCCAGGAAGCGAACCCGCTAACCCAGGACAACTGCTTGTAAAGCAGCTGTTGCTGACCTCTCGTTCACCAATGCTTGGCATGCCAATATTTAATATAATTAGCAGTCATTGATTAATGAATATGACTATTCTTACTACGGAAGAAAAAAAAAATAAGACAATAACATTGAAAGCAATAAAAATGATTGAAATCAGAAATGTATATGCATAATTAATGGATAGAAATATAATTGCACAAAATACCTGACTGATGGAATAAAAAGCTTAGTATCACTGACACTATACTACTTTAAGTGATTGAAGATTGAAAAAAAAGGATAGTAATTGAAAGTTAAATAATAAAGATACAATTTTTTTTATATTAAATGCTTTTATTAGCTGTGCACTAAAAAAGAAAATTGCTTCTTCAACCACAAGTGGAGAATTTAGATTTAACCTGAAATAAAAACAGGAGCAGTCCAGAAATTAAGTCAATCCTTATTTTTTATAACAAGGGATTGACTTAATTAAATTCTCGATCCCCCATGCTTTTATTTCTAGTTAAATCTAAACACTAATTGCAGTTGAAGAAACAATTATTTTATTTCTTTTTAGTGTAGCCAATAAAAGTATTTAATATAAAAAAATATCTCTATTAAGTTTTAGTATTGGCACAGTAAATGAAAATGTAAAACTGTATTGTGCTTTAAATCTATTGGACATTTATAGTTGATATATATGTATTATTAGTGTAATGGGTGGATAGCCTTCTAATTCATTCAACTATATTTAGTCAACTCTCATGGTTGATTATATGCTATCAGACAAACTTATCATTTATGACTTAATGAGATGGTCTTATAGTAGCCATGGACCTGGAGATAAGTTATTCTAAAACTCCCATAAAAACTGATATATATTTGGTATTCCAATCCTCTAATCAATATTCACTGATCAGCATATTTATGGACATCAGCATTCTCTGATTCCAAGCACCAATCCTATATGATTTACATAAGAATTATGCTAAAGAATTAATAAGATTGATGATAGGACCCTTATGGAAAGTCCAACCACTAGCTAGCTCACTCAGAGCAGGTAGTATTTATACTGATGGAGATGTGTTAATAACAGGGTAGATCGCACTGAACTATTTTTTAAAAAAAAAACAACTACATACATTTTAACTAAACAAATAATAATAGAAATGAAAGACTAAGTAAATAAGTGTTCAATTGTTTAATAAATACAAGAATATATACATATTTAATAAGTAGGGATTATTTAATAAAATTAATTTAATGTTTACATGATTTCAAATATAAAGAAATGACAAATTGTATATGATTTATAACTCATACGATTATAAACTAAAAATAACATTACCTTTAGTCCCCAGGGAAATGTGATCATTCATATACACACAGAAGTGAGCTTACTTGGTAAAGCTATGGCCATGGAGATTGTCCAAAAAATGTCTACTTTGAAACTTTCGATGAAACAATAATGAGCTATAATATTTAATGAGACGAATATGTTTGGATGTGGGCATTAACTTCGATCGATGACAGGATTCATGTAGCATATTTTTCTTTCTTTGTGGAGTGGTGGGATAAAGCCCAGCATATTTAAGACTACCCCACATCATCATGCTGGCATACATAATTTTCTTCTAATAGTATAAGTCAATTACTCTGAATAGAAATTAATAAACAGTAGTCAATAACCACAAGGCAATCATAATCAATCAATAATAATCCTGCTTCTTTATTTTTTTCTAGAAAGTTCTATCTTTTTTTTTTCTGATGCAATCCTTCCCATAACTCCTCAAAATAGCTGATATTTTTACTCATCCTATGTGATCTACTTAGTCCAGCATACTGCTATTTCAGATCCAACTTCTTTTGCTTATCTTAACAGATAATTAGAAACTTTTAAAAATAACTACAATAAATATGGCAAATAGCATTTTGTAGGTAACATCTGTTTCATTTTTCATCATCAACATTTTTTCTTTTTATTAAAATAAAACAAAATTTTCCAGAGTTTTTTTTTTTTTACATTTGATTATGTACCAATATATATATACACACACTCCATTAAAACAAATGAGCACAACCCCCCCCCCTTAAGCCTATTTTGGTTAACTTCATTTATTTTGCCTTGATCAAATATATATCTTATTACCACATCTACATATATATGTGGCTATCTAGAGTCCCTTTACCTTGTAACAGAGTTCAAACCTGTTTCCTGTTACACTAGATATTTCTGCTATAAGTTAGAATGTATAATCCTTATGTATATATCATATTTCATATGTGTATATAATATATAGTAAATGAACTTCACGTTATATAATTTTACTTTAAAGTAATACACAGTATATTTAAGTCATTAGATATTTCTGCATAAGTTAATATATATATAAATGATAAATCAGTAACTAAGTTTTCTATTTAAAATTGATAGTTGTTATTTCTATTTCATTGTTTTAAATAACCATTGAGCACTTTCATTTTTAACTTTTCTTCAAGATGGTTTTAAATAATGCAAGTTTTCTAGTTTAGTTTTTTTTTATTAAGACAATTAGTTTAAAATAAAAACTATCGTAACAATTATAAATAGAAAACTTAGTAACTGATTTGTTATACATATATAAATTACATACACAATAAATATGTATATTGAGAGTTTAAAATGGTATTAAATTGAAATAAATATTTACCCTGCTCTCTCATGATCATTATTTACTTATAAGGATAATTGTTAACTGCTTTACATGAAGTTATGGAATATTTTTAATATTTTCTCACTGTACTATATCTATCATACTAGTTAATACTGAAAAGATGTTCCAAATGGATTAAGGTAGCATAACTTAATTATATATTTATTTTCAAGCAATTCTGACTTGAAAAGAATCAAAAGTTAAACTAAACAATTTTCCAACCTCAATAAAAGCATTTAAAAAGAGGCTTATTACATGGTTGAATTGGAATATACATAGCAATAAAGAGATAGGATTTTTTTTTTGGATGTGGATTTGGAGCAAAAAGAAAAGTGAGATAAATAAGGAATGAATAAGTGATGCTACTGAATTATTAAAAAATTAGAGTGAGCATGCTTTTAAAGAAAGAGACCGTACAAAAAATACATTGTTGAAAACTATACATAATGAAAAGATTATCTAATTTCCAAGTTTTGTATCTTAAATAAATGCTTTTTAAAATTATGTTGCTTCAATATATATATATATATATTGAGTGCCTACAGAATTTTATTTGATATGTTTTGCCTACACAATACTGTTAATAAAAAACAAGCTAACAAAGAATTATAAAGGATGTAATTTCATTGCATATTTTTGCAATTAGTTATCTTCCAGCAACCTAATCCTATCTTTATTGTAAAAGTCCCATTTCAATTCAGTCTCCAAATTTTTTTTTTTAACAAAAAATAATAATGAGTAATATTGCCTTTTTTGTATTAAAAGGTTCTATGTTAAAGACTATCTCTTTTTTAATTGTTGGAGAAATTATGGTGTCTGAATGCCCAAGTTCTTTCAAACTGATGATAACTACCCCCTTCATCATTTAACTTAATTGGAAACCTTACAATTGCACTAAATCATAAATGTACTTTATATTAATTATATGGTAGATAATCTTTTCAATTCTTGATTTTTTTCTTTTCCATCAACCAAAAAAATTGCCTTCTCAGATTTTTCATTTTTCAAATAGTCATGTATATTAACATTTGCATTTCTATCACTTAAATGTTGTTTTAACCATATCTTTAATTTATTTTTTGTTGTACCTATATCACATCATTTAAGTGATAAAAATTCAAATGTTGGATTTGGGCATATAAATTTTGAGATAAAAATGTTAGAAAAAGTAAAATTACATAGGGAAAGAATGGTAAAAGGAAATCTCTATATAAAAGAAACAAATCTATTTTAAACTGAATAAATTGTATATATAATGTATTTAAATAAAACAAATTATATGTAAAGGTGTTGGCAATTAAAAAATAATTAGTAAAAATATATAAAAAGGCAATATATAACAAATTGGTTGTAGTTATATAAAGAAATGTATTTATAAAATGTAACAAAGTTGGAATATAAGAAAGTAAGTATATGTAGTTTATATAATGTATATATATTGTAACTTAATAAAAGGATCAAATAAAATATTAATCAAAATATTACCACCCGAGACAAACTATTATAACTCAGGAAATAACATCAAGTGGGTGGGTACACTGGTAACTCAATAAAATATCTTCTCAATAAATCCAACAGTAGATTTTACCCACTTTCATCTTTTGGTTTGATGTCAAATGCACATTAAGTGAATATGGTCTAGCAGGGCGCCACTAGATTATCTGAACCTAGACACAGTTATATCTTATAACCTTTTCACATGTACTGGGTTTGAACCCCTTTTGGTACTTTATTTCTAAAAAAAATGGAGGATTTTGCTTTAGACCCATATCACTGTATGCACTAACATTTAGGTAAACATAAAACATCCTTAAACTAAAGTGGTGTCTATAAAATTCATCAGACAGAAATCATCTCCTAAATCTTAAGATAATAAATGCGTTTCAATATCTTTATAAGTTTTACTAGCTCATATTATACCATTAATTTAGGATGGCAATTCACTCATCCTTGCATGATGTAGATGATGGAATGGTGGTTATTATAATTATTCATGAATGTCAACTGAATACCATGAAATCACTTATTTATCTATGGCCTTTAAACATTTATCTAGCCCATTAATTAAAATGTGATGATGACAATAATGATAATAGTTCCAGACACAGCTTGAGGACTAAGCCTAATCATAAAACTTAATTTTTAAAGAAATTCATAACTATTGTTTAATCTTAGTATATCTAATCAGATCTTAAATAATTAATGTTCACCATTGATGATGAATGATCACAACTAATAAAGAATACCTTAATGAAAACATTCACCTCATTTAATAAAACAAATTAACATTTATTAGTGCATTACTAACATACACAAACAATTTAAAGATAAAACTAAAAATTTATATGACATAATAATAATAATAATAATAATAATAATAATAATAATAATAATAATAATAATAATAATAATAATAATAATAATAATAATAATAATAATAATTGATTATATGGCAATCATAAGATTAATTTTAAGTTCTTCCCCCTCAAAGATATAATGTATATAAAATTGGATACCAAATTTGCTAAAGTTTTCTCTCCACAAGAAAAATATTTCATAAAAAACACTCCTTTGCACACATACTTTTATAATCTAACATGTAAAATAGAAAGATTAAGGAGAAAACAAAAATGTTAGTAGAATTGAAGGAGCAAGATTTCCAGAAACATGTTTTTAAATTATTTCTCCCCTTCCCTTCTAAGCTTTGAGATCACTATTCTTTAAATCAAAACAAAAATAATCTAATATTTTTAAATGCTATCTATTTTCTCACATCCATACAACATCATACACATGTGGCAAGTATGGTTATATTACTGTGCATGTGTGTGTTTATTCCCGTAATAACCAAAATATTATTTAAAAACAAAATAATAGTACAAAAATATTTTACATATTGATAACATTTCATAACTTTAGATTCATAAACTATAATAGCCTTTAGAAAATAAACTTCATTAATAAGTGGGGTATAATAGTTTTAGCATATATAAAATTATTACTCAAAGTTATAGCTATTATTATTGAAGAAATTTTTGGTTTCAATCAATTATGGTTATTTTAAAGTTCTAAGAAAAAAAATATAAAACTTCATCTCTAAAATGTTATGAATAGTCTTTGATATCATAAAAAGAAAATAGATAATGAAAATTCATATTACCAGGCCCAAGAGTTCAAACTTAGCTTGTCCAATGTCTATACTTTTGCAGCAAACAATTTCTGCAGTTCAGTGGAACAGTTTATTTTCCTGAGGCTTGTAATTATTTAATGGTGATGATGTTATTTGCTTTATTGAGAATCATTTGGCACTGGAACTGTTTCTTCCCTTCCTGTTAAGTATAACTCTTAATAAATGGAGTATATCAGTTCTCATATTTATAAATTTTCTTGGGTTTAAATTCAGTCACTGGAATAACTGGACAAGCTGATTCAATATTTATTAGTAGATTAATTTATTTTCCTTCAGCCTTCAAATGCAGGTGAATGTTTTCTTTTACTGAAAATATCGCATTTCTTTCAATCAGTCATCAGATGTAGAATATTTTTAATTTCAGACAAGACATTTTTTTATATGATATGCTAGCTCTGTGGGTCAGAAAAAGCCCAAGATGAAATCTATATATATTTTAATCTGCCATTCTGTGTTCGATCTTCAACAAAAAAAAACTTTATATTAAAAAAAAAGATTTTAAATTAATATCTAGCAGAATTAAAATGCTTGTCTTTTTCTAGTTTTAATATTTTTAAAAATCTCCTTTTTAATTGATTTTCAGACTGGTTTTATACTTTTTTTTTCTATTTTCAGCAAACTCATTTTTAGATTCACAGTGTGACTTTTTCCAGAAACATATGAAAAATCACATTATCCTGATTATTCAGATTAATCCTGTTTTGAAGTAAAAATTGTCTTAATCCTTTTTTTTCATGTATCGGTCACAAAATGTCACACCTGAAAATTTGAGCTTCTTTCCTTGATCAAGCTGATGGAAAAATTTTAACACGATATTTCTCACATGTCTAAGCTTTAACAGAAAATAACCAATCTTTATAACACAAAATTGTTGAGTAAAATAAAAATATATAATTTAACAGATTTTTTTCTTTTTCTTTTTCAATATGTAGATTTATTTATGTAATGTACACACACACTTTACCATTTAAATCATTTATAAAAACTGGCCCATTAAAATAATCTGAATGCTTTTTAGAAATTATAATTTTAATATCTAAAATTAAATCCTTAACTTTCAAACCCCAAATTACAACTATATATAAAAAAAATAGACACATAGAATAAAATATTAGGATCTAGTAAATGTAGGTTAGTTTTAAAAAAAGTTAATAACTGAAATACAAAAATGGCAAACTAACTAGTTGGCCACACACACACTGCCTATATATGTGTTATAACCCTATAAATAAAAATTAACTATTGAATAATCAAATGTGTGTACTACTCTTTTTGAGTTTTTATCAACACCCAAACCAATAAAGAACATAACTGTTGCCCCCACTCTCTTTCTGTCTTAGGTTTTTAGAACTTGATCCTGTAGGGTTCAACTTGGGTGCCCTACAGCTTCCTTTACTATATAAAAATGTGGTGATGATTTTTGTTCCACATTTTTTTCATGCACATTACTACAAATTTAGCTAACTGACTAAATTGTAATGGCACAATATATAAAAAAGATTTATTGATAGATAAAAGAAATGTTATTGTATTTTATAATGAGAAGGGTAGGTTAAAAAGGGAGAGTAGATTCATTTTATCTTTTAAAACGACTCCATCTTGTGTCTGAAAAGGAGAATATTCCTCAAAAGTGTTTATTTCTTTAAAGAGCAGGTATAATGAGTGATTTTTAATGAATAATACAGATTTATTTTTAAAAAAACTACAACATAGTACTATATAAATAAATTATTCATTATATATATATGTTTTACAATAGTTATGAAAATATATATGTGGTTTATAAATCATTGAGAATGACTACAGAAAAAAGTGGTCAAAATGTTGGAAAAATGATAAGAGTATTGAAGATGTATATACATATAAATAAAGGTTTTTATTGGATTGATATGAAGAGAATATTATATAATTAAAAAGAAATTTCTAAAAATATGTTAATAAATATGAAGGTCTATAATTTAAAACATATATAAATAATTGTTTAAAAAATGTATATAATTGTTTTTTATTAATAAAGATTTTTACACAAAATAAAATCAAATTTTTGACACAGAGTAAGACATATAATCTGAAAGCTAGTAAAATTAATTGATCATTTCAAATGTTTTGCAAATTTCCAAGAACACTTTCTCATCAATTTTGTATAATACTCATGATTATATCCACCTAGTTTATGAATGTCTATGGCCTAAAAGGCTGCAGAAAGCAATTTGATGATAATTAAAAAGATCTTTTAATTTCCTTTTTACGACCTTAGAAGAAATGATTAGGGTAAATCCTTGATGATCTTGTCATTACAGCCATTATTGCTATCTGATAATTCTTATGGTTAACTAATGCGAGTGAACTGTTCACCAACACACACCTGCCAGTTTAAATAGCCTTTTCTGAGTTTAAGATCAAGATTACCATAATCTCTTCCCAGATATTTTTTTTAACTTAAATATTTTTAATCAGGGCAAATAAAACTAAATTCTTGTTTTTATTTCCCTAAAGGCAGTAAATCACCAGATAAGACAATGGTTGGAAAATAAAGGCAGAAGATGCCAAAAATCTGATTGTGGACACTGATTATCGTTCAGTGAGAACATTTTATTTAGTATCTTAAACTGTAGATCATTTTCAAGTAAAAGAAGATTGCATGATCATCAAAACATCCCATAATCAACATTTCATATGCATACACATGCTGTTAATAAGAGTATCAAACTCTCCAACAATAGTGGCATCAAGTGCCAGCCTTTGTAATCAATGAATGCAGGGAGATTTGTGCATAAAATCCCTATATAGTGCCTACTTATCAACATCCCCAGACTAGTTTCTAACTTGTGGCTTTCATCAGGGAAGAGCTCTGGTTTGAGAATGCTGCACTTAGATCTTAAGTTCGAATGCAATCCTCCAGCAGTCACCTTTTACCTATTTAGTTAACTATAAAGCTAGGAGCCCAAGATAAAAACACCATAATGTTTCCAAATCAAGCTCATTCATTTGTACAATCATGTAGATCTGAACTCAGATTACTATCTACACATTTTAAATGCCTTTGATTTTTCAAAAACCACAGCCACCTTTATCCTGTGGGCAAAATAGATATAAAACCACAAAACATCACATGATCACTATTTTATATGCTTGCACATGCTATTCATACTATTATTATATGGAGTGTTTGGTACTCTTACTAATATCATGTGTAAACATATGAAATGGTGATATTGTTATGTTTTGATGGTTTTATATCTATCCTGCCTATAGGATAAAGGTGACTGTGGTTTTTGAAAAATCAGAAGCACCAAAATATATATATGGTAAACTGAGTTTAGATTTATATGACTGTACAAGCGAATAAGCTTGGGTTGGAAACATTATGATGTTTTCATTTTCCTCCTTGCTTTATAGTCAACCAAATAGGTAAAAGGTGGTTGCTTGTGGGTTGCATGAGATTATAAGATGTAGATGCAGTGTTCTCAATCCAAAGCTCGTTACTGATGAACCTCACAAACTATAAACTAGTCTGAGTATGTTGGATGAGTTTGCACTAGATAGGAATTTTAGGCACAGACCTTCCTGCATCCATTGATTACAAAGGCTTGCCCTTGATGGCACTATTGCATGGAAAGTTTGGTACTCTTATTAAGAATGCATGATATTGTTGTATTTTGTCAAGTTAGAAGGTGAAGAGACAATTGATTTAAATACTTTATTACAAATTTACAAATATTGAAAGCACAAGAGAAATAGGATTCATTATAAATAAAAAGTGAAAAAATAGTTTTGGGAAAATTGATAAAATATTAGACAGAATAGCAAGATCAGTTAATCAGCTCAATGGAAGATAAAACCACTAAACAACATGAGATCACCATTTCTTATGCTTTCTCATAACTTATTAAAATAGGCAAAACTCTCCATACAGTAGTGCCACTATTGTATGGAGAGTAGTGCTTGGTTTGAAAATATTGTGTTTTCAAATTTAATCTTGTAGTTAAGTAGAGATAAAAAGTAACTGCTGGAGGGTTGCATTAGATCTTAAGATCTAAGTGCAGTGCTGTCAGATCCAAGGCTTCTCATTGATGAATGCTACAAGCTAGAATTAGTCTGGGGATATTGGATGAGTAGGCACTAGTTAGGGATTTTTATGTACATGCCTTCTGGCATCCATTGATTACTCTGACTTGCACTGAGTGACACTATTACATGGAGAGCTTTGCCTATCTTAATGGAAGGTAACAAATATAGATAATTCAAATTTTTATTGTGATAAAATAGGGAATTTATATATATATACAATATGGTTTTGGTCAGATGAAATAACATTTTAAAATATTTGAATTGGTAAACAGAAGGTGAAAATGCTGTACATAAATTTGATTCAACATCAGTATTATTCTGTCATGTGGACAGGTTCAGAGAGCAACCATAACACAAATTTTTCCAAATGTCCATTCTGTTGTTTTCATTTTTCCAGCTTTTCAATTCCTCATATCTCTGCCCATCCCATATTATCTAGGACGATCAATCTTTTCCATTTTTACCTCTTGTTTCAATTTATTATTCCTGCCAAAACATCTTTCATTAAACTTTTCTTCTTTTTGATATATGTCCAATTTCAGTTTTTTCTTCTAGCTCTAATTTTGTCAATAAATCTTTTATTATTTACTCCTTCCAAAATTTCATTTGTTCTCTTATTCATCCAATTAATATTTTCCATCTTCCATGACCATATCTTGAAGATTTCCAATTTTTTCTAATTTTTACTCACTGTCCATGTTTCATAACCATACAATAATATATTTCATATATAGCATTTAATTAATATTTTCCTTAATTTTATTTTCATAGACAACAAAATATTTTCTTATAACTAATCAATTTTTCCTATGCTGATGCTATTCTTTTAACTTCATATTCACTTTTTCCTTCATCACTCAACCAACTATTGGAATAATTAAATCCATTTACATGTTGATCTATATTTTCATGAATTTCAACTAGTAGTCTTTTTGTATTCCTCTCTATTCATAAATGCTTGATATTCTCAACATTGTTCTTTATTTATATTCTATACATCCAATTTATTCAACATATTCTGAAGACTTTTTTTATTCTCATCTGTAAAACTATGGAAAGTTTACAGACTTGTGAAATTCACAGAAACACAATATTGTTTTTTCTTTGAGAAAATTGCTAATTGTAAATGAACATGGAAACATTCAAATGAAGAATAACAGAATTGGATCACATTTTGACTAACAGAAAATATACATTTCAGCACTGTAATGTTCTTAATAGATTCAACACAAGAAGCGATCATTGAATAGTGTGATGTAAAATACACAATAATGCAAAACTAGAGAGACAAACTATTAAGGAAGATAATATTCACAATTGATATTCCTAACCTTCAGAGTCACTATAAAGAATTAAAATTAGAACTTGAAAATTATTTTAAATGCATAGACTGATATCAGTAAGAAGATAACTTATATACTATTAAGAACTATAAAAAATATAACTTCTACAAAAAGTACCATTTGCCAGTAAATTTTCTACTGAGACAAGACAAAAGACTATGAAATTTTTTTAAACAATCCATTAAATGATAGAATTGAATATTTAGAATTTGTAAAATGATATGAAAAATGTTGATAATGATATAAGAAAATATAATTGGGAAATAAAGTTGTGGAAGTGAATAAAAGTCTCAAAAGTGTGAATGTAATGAAAAGAAACTTTCAACAATAAAAAAAAAGATGGAACTATTATTAAAAAGATAAATAACATCTTGAAATGGATGAAAAAGTTCTGCAAATAATTATATAGTAATAAAAAACACAAAAATAAAAGTATCTTTCACAATTATTATATCTTCTAAATTGACGAGTATTTTAAAGAAATAGATGAGAAAAGCAATTAAATCTATAAAAAAGGTAAAAGCTTCTGGAAATAATGGCAATATTATTGCTATTTTAAAAGAAGCAAGAAAATATTGCATTTAAAAAATTGTTTGCAAAGTGATATATTAAAAGATTAAATGATAATATATCAGATGATTAAAAGAATGCAATAGTAATATTATTATTTAATAAAGATTATATTAGAAATTATATACCTATCAGTCTTATAAGTTGTATACAAAATATTGAGATATTTATAATTCATCTATAGCAAACGTTAAATTCTAATCAACATATAATTATGCTGGATTTAAAAGTGATTTTAACACAGAGGATCATATGAAGTCCAAATATGTGAGCTGCAATTAAGCTTTGAATATATAGATTATAAAAGGGCACTTGATTCTAAAAGTTATTTCTATGGTGCTTAAAACTTTGTATCATCAAGATATACATTTAGGATATTTTTCTAAACAATATAACAATGAATTGATTACATGGTGACACTAGCATGATTAAGATTGAGAAGATATACAATAAGGTGACTATATTTCTAAAACTTCTTAATGTAGTTTTACAAAAGTATTTTATGTATTAAAATGGTATAATAAGTCAATAAAAATAGGAGACTATAGATTTTTCAGATGATGTAGTTTGTTTTGTAAATAATTCTTCAGTGTTGGTAGTGGAGAGTTCAGCACAGCTGCCTTATAAGCAATTGTCCCAGGTTAGCAGGTTTGCTTCCTGGCCGATGCTATGACACATGAAAAAAAATTTTTTTTTCAGTGTTTCAGCAACTATTGCAAAAGTTATCTGATGTAAGTAAGAAGGTAGAACTAAAGATAAATGTTAAAAAGATTAAAGTATTGTTTGAGGGGTTTTCTTCATAATCATGAATCAGAAATAGTTAATACCATATATGGTTAACTCTTATTTATGATACATACCCTGCTGCAATAGATAATGGATTAATGACTGCACTTTGTTATAATAAAACATTGAATGTAAAATATTAATCCATCATAGCTGGAATGGTTATTAACAAAATTGTATACTTCTAAAGTCAATATCTTTTATATTAATGAAAATATAACATTATTTTAAATAATATAATGAATTTCAATATTTTACTTTGTTACACTGTGTACTATGTCATGTGTGTGCATGTTTCACATGTACATGTGCAAATTAGATTATGGAAATAAATATGATTTCAGTTGTATTTATATATTGAACTATTTCCATCATCTAATATAAGTAATAAATGTCCTTAAAATATTTAACCTTATTCAAAAATTCCAAATACATTCGACTGTTAGTAATATCACACAGGTTAGTATATACACAGCATTTTGAGAAGTATTATTATCCTCTCTTCTTCAGGTGTTGCTGGCCTGAATGACAGTACTAGCATGGGAATCAAACCTGAACCCTTAGATTCTTGAATATTGAATTTTAAGGTAATGCTCTAACCAAGAGAGCCAATATTACTTTAAAATTCAATACTCGAAGTATTTAAGGGTGCAAGTTCGGTCAGGCCAGCAACACATGAAGAAGAAAGAATACCTCTTGAAATATTGTACACATCTAACCTTTATGCTATTACTAATAGTTCAATGTATTTGGAATATTTAAATAAAGCTAATTTTTTCTAAAGACATTCAATACTTATATTAGATGATGGAAATAATCCAATATATAATTACAATTAAAATGCCATCATCACAAACCTTCAGGAAAATACAAATATGTTTTCAATGTATGAGTTCTTTCTGAATTAGAATCTACATATATGAATAAAATATGATACAATATTCAAATGGATAAACATATAAATTGATTATGATTGCAATATCTTTAATTTGTCATGCAAAAACTAAAATATCAATCATAACTGCCTTTATTTAAACATATATCCACAACAAACATATGATTAAAATTATGCCATATCCAAAAGCATCACTAGTAAATTTTACTTCTAGAATTGTTAAAGCAAAGAAGCAGCTCATTTGAGGTTAACAAAAGCTTCAGTTTGATTAAATATGTTCTCTTAGCTTTTGATCCATTTCTGATTTTCTTTAACAAATTATGCAATGAATAAATGATTTGAGTATGTCTTTTTAGAAAAAGTTTGAAATAGTTCATAAACTCTAAAAACCTTATAGCTTTCTAACTTTGGTAGGCCTTGGAGCACTTTGCTTTGTTTGCACCTTTTCAGAACTATTTGTCAAAAAACATTAGCTCTATTCCATATGTATTTTTTTTATTCAGTTGACCATTGAATTTTTCTAATCTAACAGATTTTATACACTATTAATTTAGTGATAATTCTCAATGCATGATGATGAGTATATCATCAAAATAGAGAATAACCCTATTTCATGGATACCTATTTTTGCTTGAAACACAATTGGAGCAATGGTTACAATAAAGAACAATCCAATGTTTGTAATTGTTAATAATTTTGGTGAACTTTGTTTACATATGTTTATCTAATGTTTGTCACTGGATAAGTGCTTTTATTCAAATTTTTATTTGTTGTGCAATCATAACTATCACAATTTGTCAAATAGATGACTTTGTACTTATTATATTAGGCATGACCTAATCTGATTTTTCCTTTGGTGATAATACTTTTTGAACTAGTTAATTTGGGAGGGTTTTGGCTACCTTAGCAAATAATAACTTTACATATTTGCATATAATATGCTTTGTTCTTTCTTTTAGATTAATCTTTGCAGATTTGATTTTTATTTGATTTGCCTTGATTTGGGTCAGGCAATCTAATTTTGATATCACATTTACTTTTTTAAATACCCTAATCTTTATACTTAATCCTATGATCCATTCTCTGTTTAAAATATGGTTAATTTTGTCTTGTACAATATATAATGCCAATGCCCTAATCTTTCCACTGATCTTCACAATTGCCAGTTTTTTCCAAAAAATATTTATTTTATTTTTAATTATAACTCGTTAATTTGGGAGGGTTTTGACCACCTTAGCAAATAATAACTTTACATATTTGCATATAATAGGCTTTGTTCTTTCTTTTAGATTGATCTCTGCAAATTTGATTTGCCTTGATTTAGGTCAGGAAATCTAATTTTGATATCACATTTACTTTTTTAGATACCATAATCTCTATACTTAGTCCTATGATCCATTCTCTGTTAAAAATATGGTTAATTTTGTCTTGTACAATATATAATGCCAATGCCCTAATGTTTCCATTGATCTTCACAATTTCCAATTCTTTCTGAAAAATATTTATTTTATTTCTAATTATATCCTTGGAAAGTTTTTTGAGATACAGATTTGCCTTTTAAATTTTTTTTTGTTGACAAAATTGAGACATCAGAACTCCTTTTAATCTCCACGTTTATATTCTCCTACAGATTTGTACATAGCATCATCGCCTTATCTTCACAATTTTAATATGTTTTATTTTTACTTTTGAATTATGAGGATGGTCATGTAATTTTTTTTAATTTTCTTTGTGAGTTGTGACATGTATTAAAGATATGTCATTTTAAACCATAATTAGTAATTTTTTCAGTATTACATTTACAACTTCATAATATAAAAATAGAGGGGTTTGAACTCAGGATTTTTTAATCTAGTCATCCTCCACTCCATCTCAAGCAACCAATACACATAATCATGCACATATAAAAAGATGCATGATACCCAGTATACATATTTCATGCAGAAATAGTTCTTAGTTGGGCCAGATCATAATCTCCCATACATATATAATCAGTGCTTGTTTTATATTAAGATAGTATTTTCTCAAACTTTAATGAATAAGCTTCAATTTTCTTACCCTTCCAACTAAACTGTATAATTTTCTCTTCTGTGATTCCAATTTATTTATTTTTTATATGATTTTTTTGGATTGCAAATTTGTTTATTGACTACATTTTGATTTTGAAATTTTCTGGACTGCTCTAAGATTATTTTATGAGCTAAACATTTTTGATTACTTCTTTATATGACAGATCTTTTTTAACTAGTAGTTTGTCTTGATCATTTATTTATTTATTATTCCTTTGAAGAACTGCTAAAATAGTGCTTTAAGAGAATCTCGATATATGTAATATCTAGCTACTTCTCTGAGTGCTATATTGTAATCATAAAATTTGTTTCTTTGGGTTTGCCTTCTCCATCTAAAATGTGACCTATCTAATTGTCTTTAAGGTGAAGAAATGAAATAATCCATTTAGTTTAGTAATTATTTTTTCATAAGGGAAATTTTTTTTTGGATTAAGTATTCTGTATAAACTGTGCATAATTTCAATTTTTTTTTGCTCTATAAAATATGGGTCCTAGATTTATTTTGCTTTCCTCAATTTTATTTTAAGAAAGTTTTTTCTCAATATGTTATATGATTAGATTCCAATTGATTGAAATTTTTTTTTGTCAAATAAAAAACAAAATAAATTCATATTTTTAACTGTTTTAACTATTTCTTTAGTTACTGCCACACCAGTTTTTGCCACAAGGGTCAATCTTGTAAGGGTCAAAGCTTAGTTTCTGGATGCCACAGAGTTCAATTTCCTCAGATTGTATGTACCAGTTTTATCCTCTCAGTAGTAACTATGGTAAAATTTGATTTGCAGTCAGTGAAATCAACAGCAGGATAGGCAAACAAATAATCAATCAAATAAAACTGTTGCCACTCACTCGGCCTAACTCATTATTTTATTGGATTAATTATTTGTTTTTTTTTTCCTGAAATTAATATTATTGACTATAAATCAAATTTTATCTTGGTCTGGAGGGTGGACAACAAGCACTTTAGGAATTTATTAATAAAAATGGCATCACTATCATCATAATTTTTAACCATTATCATTCCACTACAGAATGAATGTTTCTCCAAGTTCAATCTATCTCCAATCTCTAATGGCTCTTTTCCACATTAACCCAGCCCATCCATCTCATACATGGTCTCTTTCTAGGTCTTTTACAATCTCTTAGAATCTAGTTTAAGATTTCAACTATCCATCTATTATTATCTTTTCTAGCCAATCCACTCCATTTCAGTCTTATAATTCTTTAACTGATGTCAGTGACACCTATTTGTTCTCTCATCCATGTATTTAATTTTCAGTTTTTTCTTGTTACTCCTAACATGCATTTCTCCATGATTCATATCTGAAGTCTGTGCATTACCCTTTTGTTAATTCTTCAAATCTCAGACCTATAAGTAAAAACTGGAAAAATACCTTCATTAAAAATCTTTTTCAAACACACACATATTTTTTTTTAATATTAAGTTATTCTATTAAGAGCACTCCAACAAAATTTAATTCTATGTTAATTTCATCTATTACGTTTCCATCCCTAGCAATAATTTGTCCAAGGTATTTGTGGCTGTTAACTTCTTCTACCAATCATTATTAATCTTTATTTTTTTCTTGTGAAAAAATCCATTGAATATTATTAAAAAATAATAAATGTTAAATATTAATAAAAATGTCAGTCATTAATAAATAAGTTCAGGACAATTTCTGTAAAATATTTATATTTTAAATCTTACTGAGTGCATTTCAGAATAAATCTATAACTATATAAAACATATGATGCATCTAAATAACTTGTCTTCTTCATCAGATTTGAAACTCAATCAATCAGAAAAAGTCATTTGCAGCCAGGAAGATTGCTAGATGAAAGACAGCTGCCTGCTAAAGTAAAAGCAAATGTAAGATCAAGCTTAAAGAATACAACTAATAATATTATTGATTTACATTATCATAGAGCATATGGTATTTACATTTGTAACTAGAAACTTAATTATGTATTCACGTATTGTATCGATCTATATATATATATATTGGTCATAAAATGTATATTTTATTTTATTTGTTGTTAATGATGGAATATGAACAGACTGACAAGAATTAAGAAATTTTGTATCGTCACATAATTGCCAGTTCAAGTAGATTAGTTTAACATTATTAAACAATTTAAAGTTACTACTAAATAGGTTGCCAATTTAATTATTTTCTAGCTTAATCTTGTAAATTGCTACTGGATTTAGCTAATGAAAACTCTATACACCTGATAGCTAGAAATCTAAAAATATTTGATTTTTTTCCTGACAAATTTCTAGTAGATTTATTTAAATGTTACAATATTGATATATAATTCTTATATTGTTTTGTTTTTTATATATTGCCCGGGAAGCAAACCCGGGCTGGCTGCTTAGAAGGCAGCTATGCTAACCACTAGGCCACCAATGCTTGACAGATTGTTATATTGTTGTTACATGATAATAAAAGACAAACTACGATTTTTCTGATTTATAGAAAAAAATAATCGATTGTCTTATTTCTCGGAAATTCATAAGAAGCTTGTTTAAGCTGCCAGAAGTAATAATTTCTGCTTTATTATAAACAAAAAATATGCATTCAGATCTTTTATAAACTACGTTAATTTCTTTTTTCAATGAAAGCATTTGGATCATCAACACACTAGTATACTACTTGTCAACCAATCTATGTACGATAAGTACTTTAAATGTTGAAATTAATGTATTTCTGCAAATATACTTTTTGTATAAAGAACGATCAACGAAATAAAAATTATGAGAAAATATATTTTTGTGCGTCAGAGTGCATTGATTCTCTCCAGAATAAATTGAAAAACATATATATATATATTATTTTTATAAAAATGCAAATATGGGATTTAATTCAATTATGATTCAAGATATATTAAATAGTTATGAAAAAAGTTATCGAATTTTATTATTATTTCTTCTAATTTGCAAATCGAATGAGAATCAATTCAAGTATGCAGTAACTTTTTTTTTTTTTAAAAAAAAAGATTAATTTTTTTTTATATATAATGAACGTGACATTATTGTACGAACGTTTTGCTTTTGCATATAATTTTTCATAATTAATTTTTTAACAAAGATGGTAGAGGGATATTTGATGTTAGCGATTTTCGAAAATCATCAATAAAATAAAAAAAAAAAAAAACGATATATTTTTTAGAGACGTGAACGCATTTGTTGAATCCGAAATCAAAATCTCGCTTCGTTTATAGACAGGTAACTGCTTAAGTTACAATCTTCTTAACATACCTATAATATTTACAATTTATGCTTAATATAAAAAATAGTTTATAATTTAATCATGACTTTATTTTTTAATTATAACGGTAATGTAATGATATCTGTAAGATATAAATTCATATACTCTTTTCTTCCCAATTTAAATCATAATAAAATCAGCAAATACTTTCGTATATTTTACATCTAGGAAATTTGTTATACTTTCATATATTATCATAAAAAAAATCTTTTTTTAATATATTTTTTTTATTTGAACCATAATATTATCCTATATATTCTGCTTAAATTAATAATAGTAATAATAAGCAACTTAGAAAGTTTTTTTTTGTGTGTGTGTGTGAATTTATATGGAAATATATATATTGATTTTAATAATTGCAATTGCAATAATAATTTTAATAAATGTTTTAACATTTAAAAAACAGAAAGGCTTTCTTTAGTTTAAATATCTTTATTCCAGCTTAACGCTTTTGATGTTTCCCGCATCATAACCATAGCTTTATGAACTAAATTAGCTAAAATCTAATATCTGTATTTGGTTAATATTTATCGGATTTGCGTGAAATTGAATTTGTTGTTTTTTAATACTTAAACCTATGTAAAAGATATTAGAGGGGCCATTTTTTGGATAGAGGGATGCTAGCTTCTCTTTTATTTAATACGTACTTGTCTTTGGCTATAGTCTACATCTCTTTAATAACCAATTTCTATCTCTCTCAGTGCATACGATGTCTGTTTTAGAGAGATCGAATTTGTGGTCTGACTGTAGCTCATACTCTAAAAAAATCGAGGGATATTCATTGCTTCTTGTAGCCCTGTTGAATGAGCTACAGTCAAGCTTCAAATTCGATTTCTCTAAAGCAGACTTAGTATGCACTGAAAGAATCGACAGAAAGAGAAGGGTTAAAGAGAAATGTACTACAGCCAAAGATAAGTACGCATTAAATAAAAAAAAAGAAGCTATCATCCCTCTATTCAAAAAATGGCCTCTCTAACATCTTTTACATAGATTTGAATATAAAAAAACAACAAATTCAATTTTATGCAAATCCGATAAACAATAAACAAATACAGATAACATTAGATTTTAGCTAATTTAATTTATAAAACTGGAAGTATTGAAAGCGCTAAGTTAGAATAAAGATATTTAAACCAATGAAAGTCTTTTACTGTTTTTTAAATGTTCAAACATTTATTAATTAATTACATTTAAAGCAGAAAAAGAGGTAAAAATATTTATAGGATAATAATTTTACAAATTTCGCCCACCTTTTTCTACATTAAAATATAGTAATTTTTCTTTGCATACGATTGTTATTCATAGATGAATAATAATTTAGTCTAAAAACATTGTTTCTAGCTTGAGTTTTGGATAATAAGCTTGACAATAAAATGTGCCACTTTTTCACACTCCATACTTCCCCATTCTTTTTAAATTCATATAAATAAAGATAAAATAAAAGACAAATGACCCCCAAGATGCATTTCGTGCTGAACCAGCACTCATCAGTTGGCCCAGATCACAATCTCTCATATACATCTTTATTATATGCAAAGTATTTATCTAGAGTAAATTGTTACATTTTCATTTACCATTGTCAAACTTCCTCCACTCACAACTTTGTGTGTGTAAATTTTTAAAAAAAAATCAGATATATTAATCTTTTAACTGAGGTTTAAAGTTTATATCTGTGCTAGAAATAATCTCTAGTTTCGAAAATGATTAGTAATAATCATTAGTGTATTTATCTGAAATGGATGGTGTCAAAGTTGTGAGTGGAGGGAGTTTGACAATGGTAAATGAAAATGTAACAATTTTTTATAATACATTAAAAGATGTAAGGACAATTAATTTGCTATTTTCAAAAATTTACATCTTAAATTAATTTAAAAATAATATTTATATTTCATAAGAATATAAATAGAAATAGGACAATGAGTTTTGTTGGCTTAAGAAAAATTGTAAAAAACTGTACTTTTTAAAATTACTTAGAAGGACCTTGATGTGCCGAGATAGTGAATTCACATACTATGTCTACTACATGGGGTTCAAATTTACAGTAAATGAAATCCTTTTGAAGAGACCTAAGCAATTTATCAAAGGTATATGGTTCATGTCCAATATTCATCAATAAATGAGTATATAGTTATCCCTAGTTAGAGATAAAACAAGAACAGATAATCGCTCAATTTCTGCAATCAGAAAACCAGTGACTATTGTTTTTATATTTTTCTATGAGATGTTGGAGAAGAATTTGTCCAAAGCAGACCAGTTATTATAAAATATTGGTTTTCTATTTATTTAAAATGATCTAACTGGAGGAAGAAATGATAATATGAATATATATATATACGCATTAAAAAACAGTCAACACTTAGACAATCCTAATATAGATAACAATTAACAATATCAAACTGTTGTCAAGGCAACCTCATTTTAACAATATATATATTAAACAGCAAAAAAAAAATTTAAAGAAATAAAAAATGAAAAAACTTATAGAAAAAAAAAACATGTTAAATCATTCTTTGGGCTTTAGTTGTAGAAAATAGCTTGGTAACTTCTTGATAATTAATTTCTTATTTTAGATGTCTTGTTTATACAAATTATAACTAGATTATTCAATTCATTTTATGATTTTAATTTTTTTTTAAATTTCCATAGTAGAAAAAGTGTTTTTGACTGCTATTAACTAAATTGTAATGTTAGTAAAATTCTTTGGACCACAACAACAATTTTCAATTGAGAGAAAAAAACATATATATAAAAGATAAAAAAATATTTTAAAATGATCTATTAAATTGAAGTTAATGTCCAAAATTCTGTAAAAATGGTATGAAAAAAAAGTTAACAATAATATTAAAAAATATATTTATTAATTGTCAAAGGAAAGCTATAGCAGAAAATTAGTCTGGAAGAGTTATAAAACATCATTTAGTTATCTGAGATAAAATAATATGGAAACATCATTTAGTTATTGGGAGAAAAAGTTGTTTCAACAGTAATAATAAGAAATGGAATTATTAAAAAAACTGATATCATGAAATAACTGAAAGAGTTCTATGAAGAATTATATAGGAATAATTAAAAATAAGAAAACAAAGTAACTTCTATAATTACATCTTTTGAATTGCCAAGCACTTCAAATAAATAGATGAGACATGCAATAAAGTCTGTGAAAAAGAAAAGGTTCCAGGAAAAAATTCAATTATTGTTATCATAAAAATCAAAAGAAGAAACCAAAAAAAAATGTTGTCAAAACTATATTATAACTTATCCACAGCTAACTCTGGACACATACTAATCAAAAGAATGAGGTGGATTTAAAATTGATTTTTAGCATTGTGAATCACATCCAAGTACTAAGTGAAGTTATAGAAAAGATTAGTGAGTATGAGTTGCCATGGTGCTTTGCTCTTTAGATTATAAAAGGCATTTCCACAGTTATTAAAGCTCTAGACTATTAAGATATAGATTTGGATATTGTAACATTCTTAAGGATATTTATCAAAATATAGCAGTAGTAATTAGATTATAGGTTTTGATTTTAAGATTGATAAATATATACAACAGATTGATTACTTATTTTTTTAAAATTTTTTTCCAGCAATTTAATATGAAGTATTTTGTAGATTAAAGTGAGGGATTAAAAAAGTAAAAATACATGGATCTTAGTTAAGTTACCTAGATTTTGCAAGCACAGTTTTAGAAAGTGTAAAAACTATCAAATAAAAGCATGGAAGATAAATGATCAAAAGATTAAAGAAATAAAAAAATAGTTTTTCACATTAAAAAATAAATAAGAATGGATAATCATGAATTAATAGAAGTTAATTACTACAAGTGTCTTAATTTGATTTGAAAGCATAATGGATGAAATTAATCATAGAAATAAAGTTGTTTTTATAGTGATTTTATTAAAAATAACTTCATATTAAAAGAAAATATGCCTATGTGTTTGAAAGAACAAGCTTTTAATACATATGGATCTAAGACTTAGACATTTAATAAAAAGCAATGTAAAGATTCTAGATCACTCAATGGAGTATTAAGACATTATGTTGGGAGTAAAAATAAGAATCAAAATGAAATATATAAATGAGAGGGCATAGATATTACTGCTATCATTCAAGGAATTAAACACTGATATGCAGCTGGAGAGTAATAGAGCAAATAGATATTACTGACATCATTCAAAAAATCAAAACTCCAATATGCAGCTGGATAGAGTATATTCCTAGAAGAGTTGATAATAGATGGACAATTGAAACCTTAAATTGGATCTCAAAAGATTGTAAAAGATATATAAAAAGTGACTATATGTAAGTTGGATAAATGAAATTATGAAGTTTACTAGTGTAATGCAAAGAACAGAGGTTCCAGAAGAAAAACTGGATTAAACATGGGGAAAACATTCTGCAGTGAATGATAATGTTTAAATGTGATAATGGTGGTCATCAATGTTATAAGATTATGAGTTATGTGTTAAAAAGTTCTGTATTATTTAACTATTTACATCAATAATAAATCCAAGTTTGTTCCTGATTGCTGTAAAAGTTTTTTTTGTGTAGAGTGTAAAAGTTAAATCACATTAGGTTTATTTTTTGAGAAATATTTATAAAACGTTTAGCAAATTTAAATAAACTTAAAATTTTCTTTACATGTTTAAATATCTACATCTTATATATCTGCTTCTTACATCTGAGGCAATGGCTGAAAAAAATTTAGATATGTAAAATGAATTATTTTTATTTGTCAAAGGCATTTTAAAATCTTTTACAAAGCATTCAAATGGCATTTTGAGTTTTTTCTAACACTGTATTTACAATTATCATGTATTTCATCATCATCATCATCAACCATTATTGATCCATTGCTGGATGAAGGTCTCTCCAAGTTCAATCTATTTTCTCATATCTAGCCTTTCTTTTCCACATCATCTCATCTCACTTCATTATTTTATCCATCCATCTCACAGGTGGTCTTTTACAATCTCTTGGAATTCATTTTAAGATTTCAACTGTTCATATATTATCATTACTTCTAGAAATGTGTTCGTCCCATCTCCACTTCCATCTCTTAATTCTTTCTATGATGTCAAACACCACCTGTTTGTTCTCTCATCCATATATTTAATTTTTGATCTGTTCTAGTTATTTCTAACATGCATCTTTCCATACATCATTGAGTGATCTGAACTTTCCATATTGCTCTTTTGTTAAGTGTTCAAGTCTCAGATCCATAAGTAAGAAGTGGTAAAACATGAATTTATTTACTATTAAAATAATGAATGACTTTTATTTACTTTAGAAGAATGATTATTGGAGTTTAAGAGATATTTAGTGACAATTATTCTAAATACTAAGCATTTATACTTAAATAATTTTTGTGTATAGTTAGCATAATTTATTAATTTTCTCTTCAAATAAATTTTGATGATGGGCTGGATATAATTTTACATAATTCATATTACTTTATACATCTCACCAATGTTTTTTTTCTGGTTTAATAGAAAATGACTTTCAACTAATTTTACTTATATGTTTTTATAAAAATAAATTTCTGGTCATTTATGGTTATTTTAATTTTACTTCATTTATAAATTTAGCCCAAAAGCTTATTTTATTGAAAGCATGTTTGTATTATACTTACCTGAGATAACATTATTTAGATGCTTTAATTCACTATATTTAAATCCTGATATTTTATCTGGTTTCTAAATGGCTGCTATTGCTGAGTTCCGTTATAATTTTTTTCAAGTGCTCAAACACACTTTTACTAAGCAATTTATTTTTTCAGCCATTACTTCTCTTAGGTGAATATTAGCCTGGGTTCGAATATGCTGGCATTTTTTTTATTGTGATGTTTTAACAATACTCCTTTTTTTTTCTGACATAACTTTACAATTTATTATTTGATACTTTTTTTTTTGTAATAAAAAGTTTTACTGATATATTACATTCATCTAATTCTAAGGATAAATATATGTTTTTGATTTTTTTGATAGGAGTATTCTTATTCACACCTTTATCCTGAATGCCTATGGTTCATTAACAATGCTATCACATGATTTCTTATATTCTTACTCATGTGCATGTATGAGCAATTATCTTCATTACACTAGAGTTATCCACTGTAAGCTTAAATAATCAATCGACATCATAATGATTGCTCAAACTTACTATATATAGTTCTAGAGATTGCCAGTTTTGTTGACAATAGATTTTTCATTATAATGACCAACGTTCCCCCCCCCCCATTTTTTAGTATTTATGAAAATCATAATTAAGCAACTCTCTAAGTTTGTTTACACAGCTGTTTTAACTATTATTCATTCTGTGACAGATTTCACTCTTTCTATCAGTTCTTTGTGTTTGATCACTGGTTGTTATTATTTACATATTTACACTAGCCACTATAACAGCTGTATTTTTACCTTTTAATTGCCACTAGTTTTTTTTTCCTCTCCAAGAAATGATTAAAAAGCAGATATTTTTATACTGCTGCAGTTCCTGGAAAAATACGTTTTCTTTTTGTAGACCATATTTTTATACAATATATTTTTTAAATGACAATATAGTTTTAGGTTAGAGATAATAAAAATGGCACTGGTAATTATTTATATATTTTAAAAGACTTAATAGTCATTAAATCCCCATTATAAATATTAATGCATCTAAAAGGATATAATTAATATAATACGCATATAATAATAAATACTATCATGAGGCAGATTCTTACATTACAAAAATTGTACAGTAGACTATATAATATAGTATATATCTTAATCAGTTAATGTACAATTTTCTTATACATAGTGAAAACATTTCTTCTTTATAATAATATGGCTTCAATCTTTATTCATTGCTTTTACATTTTTTCCATTATCTATCCTTATTGATGTTTACTCTTTTTATTACAGTTTGATATTTATTCATCTTAACAAAGTATTTGAACTAATAGATATTCATTTGCAATTTTTTTTTATTTCATATTATGTCAGAGTTGATATAAGGAAAGATAGTTAATGTATCTTATTGTATTTTATCCCACATAAATAAAAACAAAGAAGAGAATTGCTTTTTGAAATACTTGACATTCATTTAACTGATAGCTGTTGACTATGTTACAAATATGTTAAATATTTACTAAACTTTTCCTTTCTTGTCCATAAATGTTAACCCATCAGAAAGTTTTTCAAAACAGTCATATTTAAATATTTAGCATGTAATTTTCTGAATAGAATATTTAACACATTTTTTAACAACAGGCAGTAATTTTATGGTTGGAATAATACGAGTTTTAATCAATGGTTGTTTCTGTATTCAGCATGAATAACAGCAACATGGCTTCAACTGATGCAAAGTAATATGAATTGAACTGCTGGGATTATAGTTCTAGAATGATAGCAATAATAATAATAATAATAATACATAGTAGCCTGCTTCAGACCTGCTTATGTCTATTTGATGTTGGCAAACAACGTTTTTAAACAATATATAATACATATATAATGTCACCAGGAGGAGAACTACAGTATTTGTGCCATTATAACATATTTTTTAAAAACACATCTTTATTTCATCAAAACATATTGTGGATAGAATTTTTATGTATATTACATCATGTTTATATAAATAAGTGAAAAAAAAAGTTTTATTTTCTCTATTTATTTATATTTTGTAACATAAAAAAAAGAAAATTCATGGCCAACTTTTACATTTTTAATTATAATGTATAAAGTATTATTAATTCTAAAATTTTAATTTTCTATTTAGCTTTGCCATCCAGTTTTACTATAAAATGGACAAATTATTTGAAAGGCAAATTAAACATGGTTTGAATTAATTTTTTTTATTAAAGAAAACATATCAATTCAAGTTCTTTTACACATCAAAGGCATTTTTTCTTTTTTTAGAATGTAATTCATCATTTGGTATTTCATGTATGACAATGTAATACTTAAAATGTGCATGAATTATTATTTTTTAATCTTTAGGCAATTTATATTTTTATTCTCCAAGTTATATATATATATGCAAATGGCACTTGTACATACATTTTTTACTCAGTTCATATGAGTTTTTATTAAACACATTTTTCTTTTGGCAGCATTGTAGTATAACCATTGTTACACCTATAAATATCCTCTATTTAAGATGGTAGACATTGTGACAGTGTAACTTCATTTCTCCTTTGTTTTCTTACTACAAAACTTTTAACTTCTATTAATTTCTCTAATTCTTTTTATTTTTGAGTTTCACAGATTTTCTTGCTGCTGAATGCTATAAAAATGCACAGGATTTCCAATTTTAAAATCTATAAATATTCCATCCTTGAACCATTAGGTGTACACTGAAGCAGGTAAACTAAATGCATTTGCCTCAGTTGAATGTATGACCTACCCACAACAAATCAAAATAATATAAGCCTTACTTCTTTTTGAGTCTTAGAAACTTATAAATTTTACAAACACTCGAACTGCACCTTGTTCTCTCTGAGTCTTACATGTAAGTGGGTAAACTACTTGAAAACAAAATGTTGTGGGAGCCACTGAGAAATATATGATTCAATACACCACATAGCAATATGGTGCTTTATGCACACAAATCTCAATTCATCACTAGTAAGAAAATATGTATAAAAAATTATAAAAGCATTTTATTTATTCTTTGCAGAAATCACATTCTTTCTTCTGATCATGTGTTGCTTAATCATTTAAATTACTGACTTATTTATTTTTTAACATCAATAATAGTTGTTGTTTTAGTAAGGTGGTAATCTCTCTTTTTGGTAATTTTAATGTCTCTTTCAGGAATGTCTATATATTTTAAATTGTGAAAACATTATATATTGCATTTCTCCTTACATTAGTTTCTTTTTAACTGATCCAGGGTGAGCAGAGAATAAGTCATCTATTATTTTTCTAAAATTATTTTTTACCTCCACATAATTATTTAGTTATAGAGATAACAATTGGGATGATCTGACAAATACAATCTCATTTTGAAATGGATCTTTCATGTTCCTTTCTTTCATTTTCTTTTGTATTTCATACACTGGCAGTAGAATATAACAATCTGTCAAAAGTAATCCATGGATTCAAACTCAGAATATTATTAGACCATTTTGCTCTTTTTGACCTTAATATTTAGCCTTTTTATTTTTTAGACTTTACAATGTTGAGCAGTTTTATTTTTAACTGTTTTCATATATTCTTGTTTATCAGCCTTTTTATTATTCAAATAGCAGAATTCACCTTCTTGTTTAAAAGAAAAACCCTCAAAATATTCCTTAAACAATAATCTCTCACACTCATCTACAGGATATTTAGTTTCATTGCTATTAAAATGATCTATTATCTCAAATTGTAACTTATGCAGTTTTTTTTTAATTCTCATTTATAACAATATTTTCTGTGTTTACTTCATTAAGCTTTTGACTTTTAATTTTATTATTTTACTTGAGTTTTTATCTACAGATTCTAAAATATCAAATTTAAAATTTTGTATCACATCATCTGCACCTTCTTTAGCTTTTTTCTCTTTATGTACTCCTTCAATGTTTTCATCCATTTTTCTAAACCATTTTTCATGTCTGTTGTATGTCTTTCCAACATTTTTTATAACTTTCTTCTCTTTTGTCAACTCATTTTTAAATTCTTTCATCCATGCACACAGCATTTCAGTTAGAACTGTGCCTGATTTTTCTTTTAAATGCTTTATTACATAACTTCCATTGGCTGTATTGGCTCTTGTGATGCTAATGGATTAATATGTTATTGAGATTCCATCCTTTTAGTTTTTGAACAAGTTATCATCACTGTATAAAACTAAGCATTCTATAATTTTTTTCTTTTGTTGATTCCTTTTTATGCAAATGTACAAACATAAATTGGTTTTAATTTATATATTATTATTAATTAAACACACACACCAGTCTCAACACTTCATATATAATCTCCAGATTAGCATGATATATCTGTTTTATTTTAATTTTTTTTATATACTGCCATTTATTAAATATTACCTTGCCTACACAGACACAAGCTGCTGTTTTCATTAGTATATACAATTTATTCCTTTTTATTTAAATGCTAATCTTATTTCTCAATCCAAACATTTATTATATTTATTATATACCACAATATGCTAAATTTATTTTTGTATTAGTATCTAATACATTATATAATCTTACATAAGTAAAGTTAAGCATAAAAAGGGTGATGTTCAAGCAATTATTTGCACAAATATGTATTATACAAGAGTGATCTTTAGCAGGGTAAAGGGATCTTCAGACCTTAAAATGTTGATTGCACCAATTTGTATCATTTGTGTAATGATAAATTTTTTCACAGTTTGGGGTTTATTTTTATATTAGATGGGTTTGAATCTGACTAAAGTATTATATATAAGATATAATTATCTATTCACTGTCTACGGTAAATTTTGGTTCACATAAATGTGAAAGAGAAAGGGTTAATAAAATTCAATAAAAAAAATAATTCAAAATATGTCATAATATAATCAATGTGATGATGATGATTTATAACTTAAACATACAAATACTCCCAAAAGAATTTTTGTTTTTCAGTTTTAATAAAAAACTCAAAAGTGCCAAATCTTCTAAAAAGAAAGTTTACTTTTGAAAAAGTTTTTTAAAAAAACAATCATTATTAATTATTATCATCATCCCAGGATGTTTTTCAGTGTATTGCATAATTTATCAGGGCTGTAAATATTACCTAGCATAAGTATGTAAAGGGTCCTTTGAGTTACAAACACAAACAACATTGATTAATAAAAAAATGTCACAATTTATTAATAATGATTAAATAAAATGGTCATGTATATACCCACACCTATCAAAACATACATAGTATCAAAATATATTTTATAGTTAAGCTGAGGTTTTTTTTAAGTTCAAGGCTCTATAGTATTTATAATGATAAGATCTTACCATGTTAAATGTTGAAACAGCCACTAACCATCATTTTTTCAGGCACTGTTCAGTTAACATTTTACTGTAGTCTTTCCTGTAGTTTTTCCAATGATCATCTTCTTCTTGAATACTGGTGATGTTAGAGACAGCAACCCTGGTAACATTAAATGAGATATAATATCTGTAAATCCTTATGCAGCATTATCCATTTCATTTTTTATGGCATTATATAGGCATTACACAAGATGATTTTTTAAATTTCAGCACTAATTTGTGAATCCAACTGCATTTTCCACACATTTTGATTGGTGTGGTTTTTGGTTATCTTAGCCACACATGGCAGATCGATTTCTTCTAAATAAATTTATACTATTAATTATTACATTCATACCGGCCTTTCAAGCCAAATTGTGCAAACGCTTTTGCGAGTGTTAAATAATAAATGAATACCCTCTGACCAAACAAGATATAGAATTTATGCAGGAATAAAAGGAATCCTCATTCCTACGACTCAAATATTTATACATGAGCAAATCTGAAGTACTGGCACAGAAGGTGTGACTATAGAACAGTCACTTTAAATTACTATATATAACGTATGAATGAATGACGCCGATGAAATTTACTAGAATTTACTGAACGTCATTCCAACTGAAACTTAATCATATATATAAATCAGCATTTATTTTTATAGCGTCTGTATACAATTGTAATTACATTCATATCGGCCTTTCAAGCCAAATTGTGCAAACACTTTTGCGAGTGTTAAATAATAAATGAATACCCTCTGACCAAACAAGATATAGAATTTATGCAGGAATAAAAGGAATCCTCTTATTCCTACGACTCAAATATTTATATATGAGCAAATCTGAAGTGCTGGCTTGAAAGGCCGATATGAATGTAATTACAATTGTATACAGACGCTATAAAATTAAATGCTGATTTATATATATGATTAAGTTTCAGTTGGAATGACGTTCAATAAATTCTAGTAAATTTCATCGGCGTCATTCATTCATACATTATATATAGTAATTTAAAGTGACTGTTCTATAGTCACACCTTCTATGCCAGTACTTCAGATTTGCTCATATATAAATATTTGAGTCGTAGGAATAAGAGGATTCCTTTTATTCCTGCATAAATTCTATATCTTGTTTGGTCAGAGGGTATTCATTTATTATTTAACACTCGCAAAAGCGTTTGCACAATTTGGCTTGAAAGGCCAATATGAATGTAATTACAATTGTATACAGACGCTATAAAAATAAATGCTGATTTATATATACTATTAATTATTGTAACTGAATATTAAGAAATACTTTAATAACAATCAGTAAAGTACAGATTATAATGAAATAATAAGTTTAATCAATGATTATTTCTCTACTCAGCATTGATCACAGCTACATGGCTTCAACTGCAAACTACATTCTGATGCAAAGTAATATGAAATGAACTTCTGGGATCCTAGAACTAGAATAATAATGATAATAATAATAATAATACCTATTAGCTTATTTCAAACCTGTTTATAGCTAGTTGATGTTGTCAAACAACATGTTTTTGAACAATATATAATATATATAATGTCACCAGTTAGGGGAAATATGATATTTATATCATATAACATATTTTTTGAAAACACATTTTCCCAACTATCTTCAAAACATGTTGTGGATACAAATTTTATGTACACTACATCATGTTTTTATAAATAAGTGAAAGAAAACAGTTTTTATTTTTTCTATTTATTTATATTTTGTAACATGGGTAGAAAGAAAATTCATGGACAACTTTTACATTTTTAATTATAACTTCTAAAATATTAATTCTAAAATTTTAATTTTATATTTAGCTTTGCTATGCAATTTTACTATGAAATGGACAAGGTGTTTCATAAAGCTTCCATTTGAAAGGCAAACTATACATGGTTCAAATCTTAGATTTTTTAAAAAAAACAACATATCAAACATATCATAGGCATTTTTTTCTTCTTTTAGAATGTATTTTATCATTTGGTTTCTCACATATTACAATGTATTACTTAATAATCTTTAATAATGTGCATGAATTAATTTTTCTTTTAATCTTTATGCAGTTCATATTTTTATTCTCCAAGTGGCATGTATATACTCAAACATATGCAAATGGGACTTGTACATATATTTTTTTACTCAGTTTGCATGAGTTTTTTTTAAACACATTATTTTTATCTCTGCAGCATTGTAGTATAACCATTTTGGTACATACAAATCCTTTATTTAAGATGAGTCAATAAGACAGCGTAACTTTTCATTTCTCATTTGTTTTCTTACTACAAAACTTTTAACTTTATTATTATTTTTAATTCTTTTTATATTTCAGTTTCACAAAGTGTTTAACAAAATGAATGTCTATAACATGCAGAGATTTTCTTGATACTGAATACTATAAAAAATGCATAGGATTTCAAACTCTAGGATCTATAAATATTCCATTACAAAACCTTATGTAAACTGAAGCAGGTACATTAAAAGCATTGCTTCGGTTGAATGTATGATGAACTACTCACAACATATTCAAATCAAATATAAGCCTTGCTCTTTTCTGAATTTTAGAGGCTGACTTGAAAGTAAAGCCTTGCTTTTTTTAATCTTGGAGGCTGATAAATTCCACAACACTAACTTCACCTTGTTATCTCTGAGCCTTACATGTGAATGAGTAAACTACATGAAAAAAATGCTGTAGGTGCCACAGAGCCAATATATACTTCAAAACATTACATAACAATATGGTATTTCATGTACATAAATCTCAATGTATCAATAGAAAGAAAATATGTATAAAAACTATAAAATCATTTTACTTATCCTTTGCAGATATCACTTTCTTTCTTGTGGTCATATGTTTCTTAGTCATTTAAATTATTAATTTATTTATTTTTTAACATCAATAATAGTTGTTCATGCTTTTTTAGCAAGGTGGTAACCTCTCTTTTTGGTAATTTTAATGTCACTTTTAGAATTGTTTGTATATTTTAACTTTTAAAAATATATAATTACATTTTGCCTTAAATTAGTTTCTTTTTAACAGTTCCAGGGACAACAGAGAATAAGCTATCCTTTATTTTTCTAAAATTAACGTTTACTTTCAGATATTTATTTAGTTATGGAAATAACATTTGGGATGACATGACAAATATAATATTCTCTTCATTTTGGAGTAGATTTTTCACTTTATTCCTTTTTTTTTCATTTTCCTTTTTATTTCATACACTGACAGCAGAACATGACAATCTGTCAAAAGTAATCTATGGATTTAAACTGAGAATATTATTAGAGCGTTTTGCTCTTTTTGACCTTATTATTTAGCTTTTTTATTTTTTAGACTTTGCAACGTTGGACAGGTTTATTTTTAACTTTATTCATCCTTTTTAATATTCATACAGCAGAATTCATCTTCTTCTTTAAAAACAAAACCCCTCAAAATATTCCTTACACAATGAACTCATCTAAAAGATATTTAGTTTCATTGCTACTAAAGTGATCTATTATCTCATATTTTAACATACACACAGCTTTTCTGAATTTCTCACTTATAACAGTTTTTTTTATGTTTACTTCATTAAGCTTTTGACTTTTATTTTCATTATTTTACTTGAGTTTTTATTTCTAGATTCTGAAACATCACATTTAAAATCTTGTATCTCATTATCTGCACCTTCTTTAGCATTTTCTCTTCATGTGAAATTTCCATGTTTTCATCCATTTTCCTAAACCATTTTTCATGTCTGTTGTATAATTTTTCCAAAATTTTTGTTGACTTTCTTCTAACTTTGTTATCAACTTATTTTTAAATTCTTTAATCCCTGTACATAGCATTTCAATTGTAACTGTGCCTGGTTTTCTTCTAAATGCTTTTTCTATTGTTGGAATAACTTCTTGCTCAACTGGTACTAATTCCATTGACTGTACTGGCTCTTATGATACTAATAGATCCATATTTCATTGTGGTTCTAACCTTTTTTTGTTTTTGAACATGTTATCACCACTATATAAAACTAAGCATTCTATAATTTTTTTGATGATTTTTTTATGCAAATTTACAAACTAAATAGGTTTTAATTTATATATTATCATTAATTAAACACAAACACCAGTCTCATCTTTTCATATATAATCCTCTCCAGAATAACGATATATTTGTTTTATTTTATATATATATATATATACTGCTGTTTATTAAATATTACCTTGCCTACATAAACACAAGCTGCTGTTTTCATAAAATATTAGTATATACAATTTTTTTTATTTTATTCAAATGCTAATCTTATTTCTCAACCAAACATTTATTATACACATTATACACCACAATATGCTAAATTTACATATTAATATTTACATATTAATTATTTTGGCCATGAATATGAGGGAAAACCTCAAAAGTACTAGGCCTAAATTAATTTGAGTTAATTGTTTTTGGTTACTACTTATAGCTTCTTCTTCTGCTGGTAAATTGCTTTTATATGCTATATTAATATCTAATACATTATGTGATCTCACATAAGTAAAGTTAAGCATAAAAAAAGGATGTTCAAGTCTTAAGTTGTTTGCACAAATATGTATTATACAAGAATGATCTTTAGCAGGATAAAGGGATGTTCAGACTCAAAGTGTTGATTGCATCAATTGGTGTCATTTGTGTAATGATAAATTTTTCTTAAGTTTGGAGTTTATCTTTATATTAGATGGCAGATGGGTATGAATTTGGCCACACCTATATTTAAGATAATAAATGATATAATAATCTATTCACTGTGTACTGTAAATTTTGGTTCACATAAAATGTGAAACGAAATGGTTAATAAAATCCAATAAAAAATTAATTCGAAATATGTAAGAATATTAATCAATGTGATGATGATGATTTATAACTCAAAAATACAAGTATTATCAAAAGTATTTTGTTTTTCAGTTTAAAAACAAAAAAACTTAAAGGTGCCCAATCTCCTAAAAAAAAGTTTACTTTTGGAAAAGTTTTTAAACGAGCAATCATCATTAATTATTACCACCATCTCAGTATGTCTTTCAATGGATTGCATAATTTATCAGGGCTGTGGATATTAACTAGCATAAGCATATAAAAAGCTCTATATTTGAATTAAATTACAAACCCAAACTAACTTTGATTAAAAAAAAAAACATGTCACAATTTATTAATAATGAATAAATAAAATGATCATGTATATACTCACAACTATCAAAACATACACAAAAATATAGTAACAAAGGGTATTTTAAGTTTAAACTATGGTTTAAGTTGAAGGTTTTATGGTATTTGTAATGATAAGATCTTATCATGTTAAATGTTGAAACAATCACTAACCATCATTTTTTGAGATACTATTTGTTTAATATTTTATTGCTATTATTTTCTGTAGTTTTTCTAATGATTGTCTTCTCCTTGAACACTGGTGATATTAGAGAGAGAAAATACAGCAGCCATGATGACATTAAATAAGATATAAAACCTATAAAATCTTCTATAGTACTATCCATTTCTTCCTTTATGGCATTATATAGGCATTACACAAGGTGGTTTTTTTAACTTCAGCACTAATTTGTGAATTCAACTACATTTTCCATGCATTTTGACTGATGTGGTTTTTTATTATCTTGGCCACACAAGGCGGATTGAATTCTTTTAAATAAATTCACCATAGTGCGTGTTATAACTGGAATATTGAAAAATACTTTAAAAACAGTCAGTAAAATATGGCTTATGATAAAATAAGAGTTTTAATCAACTGTTGCTTTTTTCAGTGAAAATCACAGCAATATGATTTCAAAAGCAGATTGCATTCTAATGCAAAGTAATATGAAATGGACTGTTGAACTCCTAGAACTAGAATGATAGTAATAATAATAATGTCTAATTGCTTATTTCAGACATATTTATTTCTATTTGATGTTCTTCAAAAAACATGTTTTCAAACATATAACATCATCAACTAGGGGAAATATAATATTTGCATCATTATAACATATTTCTGGAAAAGCCCATCGTTACTATCTTTAAAACATGTTGTGAATATAAGTTTTATGTATATTACATCATGTTTTTGAAAATAAGTGAAAGAAAACAGTTTTTATTTTCTTCCTTTATTTATATTTTGTAACATAGGATAAAGAAAAATTCACTTCCTGACTTTTACATTTTAATTATAATTTTTAAAAGATTAATTTCAAAATTTTCATTTTATTTTTAACTTTGCCATTCAGTTTTACTATGAAATGGACATTAAAATTTACATTTGAAAGGCAAATTAAACATGAATCTAATTTATATATATTTAAAAAAAAACATATGCAATTCAAATTCCTTCACATTTTCCCTTCTGCCTTTACAATGTAATTTATCATTCACTCTCACATACTACAAATTAATAATCTTTAATAATGTGCACAAATTAAATTTTCTTTTAATCTTTAGGCAATTTATATTCTAATTTTGCTAGTGACATGTATACTTGCACATATGCAAATGTCAGTTGGTACATATATTTTTAGTCAGTTCACATGAGTTTTTATTAAACACATTTTTTTCTGTAGCATTGTAGTGTAGCCATTGTTATAGCTACAATAATGAAAGTATATCTGGTGCAAAAAATGTTTATTTAAACTCTGACTTAATGTTTTTTTTACATTAATATATATATATTAGATTCCAACCAGTAACCACCTAAACATTCACAGTAAAATATAGTAATCAATATTTCTCACTGCTGTCAAGGCAACCTTCACACCTTTTAATAGCAAGAAAGAAAATCCATTCTTACTAATGGTCCATTGAATATATATGGACACTTAAAGATTGCAACTTGACTACAGAGTATGAAATATTGATGCAATGAAGTTTAAATAAACCTCTTTAAACATGAAATAAACATGTCACTGTAATGCAGACTAATAAATAGTCAATTATAACATGACAAACTGCAATACTTTTAAATTGCCATATATATATATATCGTAATACCATTCACAGTGTTCATGTATTTTCTAGGATGCAAACCCAAGGGAGAAAATCCTGGGCTCATTCAACCCACTGGGAAAAAAATCCCATCATTGTATAATAAATATTGTTTTAGAGTAAGATGAATGGTCAATGGATGAACACTGCCATTCACTGTGACCCACATATTCTAGAATTCAGACCCATTGGAGAAAGTCATGGGCTGCTTCAACCTGATGGTAGAAAAATTCCCAACACAGTAAAGAAAAGTAATGTTACAGTGTTGTTTATTATAATAGTAATAAAGTTGTGCTTACAAGTCAGGTATAAGCAGATGTATTATGCCACTTGCAGCATTCACTCTCTTTATACACTTCAGAAAAATGCATGTTGTCCATGGTGGTCATTACATATGACATAATCATTGACAGTTAACATGGATTATGGTCTGTGAGATAAGAGCAGCATAGGAAACATCACTCACTGTGATTTGTTTATCTGTATGCAATTCAAAACTTATTTTACATAAATAAAAATGAAATAATGTACAATCAAACAGTTAATAAAAAAAATGTCAAAGCTAAAATTGTCGAAGTGACACATTTCACCTCTCAATCAAGGGTGTGTGTTATGTAACACTAACAAAATATATTTTATAAAACTTACATATATCTGTATAAAATATTTCATAATTTAAAAATATATGACCAGATTTATTAAGAAAAAAAAATCAAATAATGAGAATAATCAAAAGTAATAATTAGTTAAGAAATAGATTTTAAAATGTAATAAGATAAAAGGATTGGATATGGTTTTTTTTAAAAAAATAGAATAAAACTATTTATTAAAAGCAGGTGGAGAAAAATCTAAAATAAAAATTCACTCTCTTCTTTTTAAAAAAATTAAAAGATTAAAATATATAAAAATCAGTAAATATAAAAAAATCAGAATAAAAATTAGTTTGTAAAAGAAAAACTTTTGGAAATGTAATTAGTTTAAAAGATTACTGGCTGATAAAGAAATGATAAAACTAACAATTGAAGTAATTAAAAAATCTATGTAAACTATCTTTTCAGTATAAAAATGATGAGACAGTAGATTAATCAAGAAAAAAAACTAGATTAAAGAAAAATGTGAAAATCAATTAATTTAGAGAAAAATGTAAAATTTAATTTAAAAAATAGATTTAAAGTTAAAATAAAAATAAACTATGGACAATGAGAGAGTAGATATAAAAGTCACAACTGTATATTGTTATATTATTCTGCTCATGAGTCTGTAAATCATTCTGATCTTTATGACTTCATTGATTCATTATGATATTCATTGCTTGAATCATCCAGATATAAAGAGATTAAAAAATCTAAGGACAGAATAGAGCCAGTTATTACTGCTGCAAAAATATTATTACAGAAGCTACAGAATTAGCAACATGCATTGCTAGACCACCTTAGAAGTGTTCAACTGAGCTTCGGGCCCTCTGCTAAAATCAACTGTTTACACCTGGAACCAACACCTGGAACCAATGCTTAAGTTGTAAAATAGATACTGCCACTACTCTCTCTCTCCCACTGTCAAACCAAAGAATGAAAGACAAGCACTGAAACCATCAATGGAGATCAAAAAGCTAACCAGTTGAAAATTGACAATCATGAAAACCTAGGTAAATATATTTTGATCACTGTCTATAGACACTTTATATTTCTTAAATGAAATAAACTTTAACAAAGAACTATGATAAAATTTAGCCTGATTAATCATTTAGATAATTTTTTATATGTAAATTTTCATATTATGTTATGTTACATTACAATGTGTGTGCTTGAATAAGCATTAATGTTTGCTTAATTATTATTTGGTTTATTTTCTCTTCCTCTCTTGTCATTGCATCACCATGAATTTAAAGTTATAAATTATTGTATATATTAAGTTAAATATACTGGACTGCCTGATTAAGAATAGAAGCTAGTTGGGATATTTCAAGTACTGGATTGTGTGCCTGTCATCTGAAGCATGCTGGCTATATAACATATGGTCATCTGGCACAGGAGTTTGATTCTCAAAGCAAATAAAATGCTTAGAATGGCATATTTTTATTTCAGAAGTTAGGCCACAGTCAGGAAATGTGGTTGTATTATGCTTCATATAACCTAATCTGACTATGGTTATGCTATCATCAATATTTTTTGCTCTGCTTAAGGGCTGGTCCATTCCTATAATATAAATGAAATAAAATAATAATTACCAAGAAGTATAATAAAGAAATTATCTACTAAAGTAACTGTTAAAACTTAGTTAAAGTCTTGAGATAATAAAATTTAGATATTAAAACTTTTTAAAACCAAAAGAGAAAGATAAAGGTTACGTTAAAAGATATTTAAATCTAGCAGTAATATGGTACATTCAGTAATCCAGTCTAATATATGTATATATATAAACCATTATACAATTACAAATATCCAGTAATGCCCTATATACAATTACAAATATCCAATAATGCCCTCTGTTTAAAAGACTATATCTCAATAATAGCGAACTTCAAAAGTTCACTATTATTGAGATGTAGACTTTTAAACAGAGGGCGTTTTTGGATATTTGTAATTGTATAATGGTTTATATATTTGTATAATTATTTCAGTTAGTGTTAACAGTAACTTTCTTTCATATATATTGTAATCATATATTTTGACATTTGAATTACTAAACACTGCCATAAATGGCAAAAAAAAAAACATTGGCTTATTAAATAGAAATAATTTCCACTCCTATTAATATTTTGTGGGAAATAATAAATTTATACTATCTAGTATAAAATTATCCAAGATATCTTCTTGTCAGACTTGATCAAGTATAGCATACCAGATTATGTGCAATTACTTTTCTCATTCTTTTAAAATCCAGTTAAATTTTTTATGAAAAATAAAAACCACACACACACACAAAACTAATAGTATAGAAAAATATATATATACAAAAGGCCACCTACATTAATTACAGTAAAATATTGCATTTAAAATAGTATTAGCACCATAATAATGCTATCATAAGAACAAGATAAACCAATAGAAAATTTAAACATTATGATAAAATGTAGTCAATTTAATAATGGAGTTGGTATTAATATTTAAATAAACAGGTTATTAATTTAAAATTGAGAAAGTTAAAATTTAATTTAATAAAATATATTGAAATAATATCTATTTATAAAATGAACAATTGTATAATTATTTTGTGGTGAATGCATGCAAATATTTAAATATTTTGTTGAAATTTCTGTCTCAAAATTTGTGCTTTAAAATCTGTAAAACTTTTATTATCATCTGTTTCACATTGTCTCCATAGCAACCGAAGCAGAATTCTTCCATACAAATCTAAAAAATAGTGTTGCAAGTAACCCTGATCACATGGTAGCCACTTATAAATATTTCTACCAGCCAAAATTTGCAGTTTTATTTAAATCACTGTATTTACAGAACCACATAAATTTTAAACCTGGAATTAGCCATTTGGTTAACTTTCAACAACATAGCTGAGTAAACAAAATAGATGGGTATTTGCCAGATTGGAAAATGTTTTAATGGAAAAATTAGAGAATATTAGCAATGAAAATCATTTGCTACTACTTATAAGAAACAAAATTTAATATTTTCGTTTAATAGTGAAATTTGTGAATTCATCTATGGAGTATTAATGCTTGAGATCACACTGTAATAATCATCCATCTTTTTTCTAAAACTAAAATAGCTGATTATTTTCAACTACTTCAGGATTGCATGGAGCATGATAAAATTCATAAAAAAAATTTGGGGATTGAAGTAATATTAATTTTGCACTGGTGAAGAAATTACCCAAACCTGAAAACTCATCTTATTAAATTAATTTAAGTTGACGGATTAATAATTGCACCTGGTCTCGTAATAGTTAAATGGTTTGAACAATAGATGAATATTATCAACTCACATAAATGGATGGAATATTACATTTCTGCATCTTATATTTGTGAAAGCTTTCAAAATCCTTGAATATTCCATTAATGCCACTTTAACCCAAGGATTAGTTTATGTATAATACTACAGTATAATCTAAGACTTAATCATAAATGGGTAATATTCATGATATCTCTATAAAAATGAATGTTAGAACAACCAAATATGCTGAAATACTAATAAATCATTGTGGTCTGTTTAAAAGTTTTAGAAAAATCAACTTTCAAAATAGATTATATTTTTTTCACATGGATTAAGTGCTAACAGCTTATTGTGAAAATTACAATTATTAAAAACTCCAAATAACCTTCAACATGATTTGAAATATTTAAATGTACTTAGATAAATTTTTATAGATGTTATAATGACTGTGGACTACCAACTCCTGTATATTATATAATTATAATATTTGTTAAATTTTATATGTGTTAAAATTGTGATAAGTTCTGTGATTTCAGATAAAATTCTCCATGAAGCAATAATATAAAGAAGGTACAAGTAATACATTATGTCTATCAGTAAAAATTGATATAAATATGTTTGTTATTATAATTATATTAGATATTCCTTGTATTAAGCTTTAATCTAAGATATAATCTGCTACAGCCAAGTTAAGTAGTTAACTGGTTAGTTGTTTTACTGACCCTTTAAAATTAACCTCAGATATCTGCAACAAAGATATCTTAATTGAGAGAAAAGTAATAATAAAGAGATAACTTTTCTATTTACTCAAGAAACATTTATCTGATTAAATAAATATTAAGTCCTACATTAAAACACTCTCATGATATTGATGATCATAAATATTATTAATTAGTTGAATCAGACTCCTAACACTATTTTGAAATCTTAATTATTATAGAAGTTAGATAGCCTAGTAAGTCATGCAAATCAAGTTTTATTATGTTATATTATAAATGATAACAATAATATAATATGGGTAAATACTTTATTTGGTTCTAAAAAGGTTTAGTAATTATTACAATGCTGATAATAAGAGTTTGCTGTTGCTATTTGAATGATGATTTGTTAAAGCACATAAAGGTGCAGTAAAACATTCGTATCTTACATATGGTTAATGTTTGAGATTTTACCAGAATCTTCTCCAATGGAGTAATTTATATTTTGCAACACTTTGTTAACAACACACAGGTATTCACAATTCATAATTAGAAAACAGTTGCTAAATACAAGAGCACAGTAAGATGCAATTTTTTAGAAAACTGCTTAGTGTTATAATTTCATTAATGATTAAATATTTTATTGATTGTTTTATAATTAATAAATTAATTGTTATAATTTATTATACAGTTGTTTGTCATTTATAAAAGTTTTCATCAACATCTACATGTTTTTTCTAAATAAATATGGTCATACTTACACTTATTTAAAATATATTCTTTATTGGATATATCTGCATCATTTTCCCATTTTGTTTCCCTTTGAGAATAATTAACTTATTGATATATGGGATACAATAAAATTGATTTTGCTATGTTGATCATATCATGGGCATATCAGTCTTAAAATTACAAGTCATAATTTTGCTTAGAACTATTATCATGCACTTTATTAAGATTCCTGTGATAACTAGTTTAATTTAAAATGTGTGTGACTTGGGTGAAATAATTTTCTAGTTCTCTTAAGTATAAAACATGAAGTTTGTGAAAATTGCTTATCCATCCTATATAAAGTTACATGCTTAGTAAATATATTAAAATACCCTTGTATTATAAATGAATAGCCCAAAATAATGTTAACATTAGTATAAATAGAATAATATATACAGTTAAATAAAGTCTCATAGTAGTTATTGTTTATTATTAGTAAAGTGGATATTCTCAAAAGCTTCTTTTAAGTGGAAGTTTCTCCACTGCAAAAATGCATATGCACTCACTCAGTCTCAACTGCAATCTCCACTTGCATCTCATTAAAGATCATGGTATAATATATATATATGGGAACAATCTAAGGTCATTATTTCAAGAATTCAGATATTATACATTTTGCATCTCAGCAGTTGAAAACTATGATGATTTGTATTACTAATATATTTATTATTTGGAAATATAAAATATTGATCTCGAAAGACTTCTTTCCATATACTGTCAATATTTAAGAAATGTTTTCATTATTTCCAAAAATATACTACTTTTTTTTTAGGGAGACTATTTAAATTTTGATTTATATTTAAAAACTCTAATGTACAAGGATGGCCTATTATTTAATAAACTTATCTCGTATATTTTATACTAATTTATTTATCTATAGATATTGTGTTGTTTTTTTTTTTGTTGTTGTTCAATAATATCATGCGTTATTCTTTTTAATTCAAGTTTCCTTTGCTATTATTCTATAATAGGCTTACAGTTAACATCAGACAGGATGAAAATTTTTCTTTTAATTAGTCTTCATTTACCACTTGTCCTGAGCCAATCCAAATTTACAATTGAACAACAGAAAGGTATTGTAGATCTGCACAATCTTTATCGCATCAATGTCACACCACCAGCATCCAATATGAACTTTATGGTAAGATTTATATTGATCACATGTAAAATGTTTTACAGATTAAAAGAATAATATCAAATAAAGCATCATTTATTCATAAAATCTATTTAATTAAATTCATAATTTCATAAAAAGTATATTATAAACCGATACACACACATATAAATGTGTATTATATTTATAATTTGTTTTATATTGGCTTAATTAAAGAATTAATTAAAAAAATCTAGAGTCATGAGAATAATCAAATTCCTAAACATATTCATGATCACAATTATTTTGGTTTGGAAAAGATAAATACTATCATGTACCATGTATCTTTATCTGAATGTATTAAATTTTTGCTGATATGGTAGAGCATAAAGATTATATATTAATATTTTATTACACTTTGAATTATTATTTAATTTTTAGCATAGAGATAATGGCTTGTCCTGACATTTTGAGGATCATTTGATTTTTACATATGTCTATATATTTTAGGAACATATTGAATTTTGAAATTACTTTGTGCATATTTATAGGATATCACCTGATCGTTTTTTCATAAATTGTATTGTTTTAGTAGAAATTTTACTGGTCAATTGCTGCATTTTGTACCAGCTACTTTTGTTGCAATTCTTAATATTACATTATTTATCTTCCTATTGTTGTCATTCAAATCTGAACTTTATCTTTAAAATCTGTTAATATTTTAAAATAATTTGCAAATTCTAATTTTTAACTCATTGAGAGAGTCAATTGAAATATTAAATAGACCTATTGGTTTAAATAGGGCTGACAAAGCACAACGTATTCCAGCTATGTGGAAACCTATCATTTGATCTAATATTAACTTGAAATTAATAGGTGAAAAAACTGAGGGAAAAAAACCTTTTGATAAGCCTCATATTGTAAATGCTGAACTACTTCAAGTTGAATCTCACTTCTCATCTTGTATTGAGTCACATTATTCTTTGAGATCTAATGATCGTTCTTTCAAAAGTTAACCTTGATAATTGCTAGTCCGTCGAAATATCGGATTGTAATGCAAAATAATACATGGTTTGTACCCAAAAATATTTTTTTATCTACATCATATAACCGTGAAAACATTAAATAATATATATATATAGTAACCCTCTCCTAAATCACTGTAATCATAAATGAATCACCCCGCACATTTTAGGTGCTATAATCTCCCCTGTAGCCTTCTTGCTAATCTAACTAGTCCAATTTACATGTTTGGCAACCATATCTTTCTCTGTAACCTTCCTAGCTACAACTAATCTAGAATATACACCTAAAATAAATGATAAACCAAAGAGATGATTTTTTTATTAGCTAAGCTCGCATGAAACTATATACCTAGAGAAGATTACAAGGTGATTAATAATTTCTGGTCAAACTAGACTCAAAATTCACAAACAAACAAAGGGTTATAAAATAAACTTAATATTTGTCAACCCAATAAATAAATAATAATTAGATCGATGGAATGAATATGAAAAAAAAGTATAAATTAGGCAATAAGTAAATGAGGATGTAAATGATTAAATGGATGATGAAAATAAGTAATAATTAAATAATAAAATAAACTTAGTCTGAGAATGAAGAGAAAAGAATGGAGATGTATAAGAGTTAATGGATGATTAATATAATAAAGGAATAAGAGCTAATGAATGATGAGTTAATTAAGACAATGAATTAGGATGAAAGAAGAATAAAGAAAGATTGAAATGACAGATGAGAAGAATGATGATGATGAAAGATGATGTCTAGAACTCTAAATTTGATATTGAATTAAATGATAATAAGACAATTAAATAAAATATGGATTCTAAGCCTACTAAAACCAGAATATTCACCATAAAGTCAAACCCAACTATACAGTTCAGACAAAAGAAACAATTGATACTTTAAAATTTGGTTGACCTTTCATAACATGGTGAATGTAACACAATTCCACTCTAACTACAATAATTAACTGGATATAAATTTAACATAAATTCAAATCCTATCACAAATTGATATAACTTATCCTTCTCAGGGTTCACATAGTTTAAAGGGTGTTATACAAGATACACTTGGGTCAGTGAGAGGGTTTTACCACTATCCAAGCATAGCACACAAAATAGCTTTTAATACTGAATTGAATTACTAAACAATATTCAATAATTTCAAATAAATTCTATAAATTCCCTAACTATGATAAACTTTAAGCTTCAATAAATAGGAATGATTTTTCAATAGCTAAATGCAATAGCTTTCCAATTTTCTTTCTTCCTTAATTAGAAACAAAGTGATCCAGACCAGTGAATGACAGATCTGTGGATTCAAATGAACTGATCAAACCAATATTAGGTGTTTAATCTTTTAGTATATCACTTAAAATAATATTCTTTAGGTTAGTAATGTTTAATTATTAAGTAATGATGCCCTAAATATACTCATAAATTATAGGACTTCACAAAATTATTCTGATATGCCTAGATATAGTGACTTTTACAATATTGATTGATGATGATTTCCATATAATCATAGGATATGTCGATAGCAATAACAAATATAATGTGTGGGTGTGTTGATTAGCAATAAGAATACTGAAAACTAAATAAATTTTTAACACAAGATTCATTTACATTATATACAAGACTCTTTCAGACACATTACATGAAGCAAGATAAATTCATTGAATAAAATCAGAGATGGGAATTTACAATCATTTCTAAATCTAATAATTGAGCTACAATTTATTACACTAAACTGTAGCTATTTAATTTGTTTGAATATGTTAAGGGCAATTATCATATTCAGCACAATTAATAACTTATTATCCTTTATGTTTGGATATGAATAGATTCATTATATTGATGTGGGACAGACATCAAAAGTTAAATGCACACATGACACCAAAACATTCACTATGTCCACCACTTAACCATTTATTAATTAACTAATATTACCGATCCATCGGTGAATAACCTCTTGTTGAAAACCAATCCACATTGTCCATGTACACCCCCTGCTCTTTTATGTAGAAATTCTACAAACACTAACAAGTTTGGTTGGTCCATTTATAAACTGATGATGATTACACAACATCATGAAGACACTATCCCAATTAGACAAACACTATAGATGGACTAGTGTCCCATAATCTAACTTTATTTTATCCTTGCCACTTGATTTTGAATTATTAATCTTCACCATACACAGTGGAAAACTAACTCTAAAACTTTATGAGGGACCTAATGATAAAGGAAGGCTCTATAACACAACATGATAGTTGCATAAGAAAACAACCATGATAGTTGTATACTAAAAACAACATGTAAGTTGAATAATAATATGGGCAATTCTAGTACCTTCATCGGTATAAAAGTGCGGGCAGTGCCTCGTCATGAGAAAAAATAGAATTCAGACCATGGGAATCATCCTCTTTTGGGATTAACTATGCTCTAAGCACTAACTCTTAACCAGCCTCAACAATATCATCCTCTCATATTAATCAAAAGTGGGGAATTCTCCATCATCCCATGCACAATATTAATAGTACTATATCTAGTGCTCTTATATGTAGCAAAGTCTCATCAGCTAAAAGCTATCACAAATTCTGATCAATAAAATAGCAAGTTAAAACAACACTAATACTAAAAGTGGAAATATAAATATTCCCTTTCACAATGCAGAAACTATTAATGTTTAATAAACAAACCACCAAAATATGTGTCAAATGATCATTAGTTATTTTAAAATAGCAATTATATTTTTGGTTATAGCAAGCCATGTACATGTAAACAAGGAGGACTAAAATACATTTTGTATTTACGGTGGACATTTTCGTTCCTAGGCAAAATTAAGCAATAAAAAGAAAATGCTTATCAAATTATTTTATATAATAGAACAATTGCATCATTATGTGTGTAATTTTGACAAGTTTGGGTCTGTTTGTTTTCCTTCAATATAATATTAACATTTGTTTTAGCAGTGAGAGATATATAAATATTTCTCTCTGTTCCCAGATAATGATCTTCAATATTATGTTTCCCTTAATTTGAAAATAATATATATATATATATGTGTGTATTAGAGGTATATATTTCTTTATACATCTCTATATCATCACTAAGTACATTTTACATCATTATAAAATATATATATAAATAATGCCTGAATAACACATGAAAGAAAAAAAACGCATTACAATATTATATATAGCAATAACAATAATAAACAAACATTTTCCCCACTAGATTTTATCTTAATAGACAAAGTTCGATCCATTCTCATGAACAAAAGAACGTGAAAAATGGATTTCACCATTAAATATTCCTAAGTAAATACATATGTTGATTATCCAGTTTAATAGTGAGACGATCCTCGGACAATATTCAAATACTTTTCCAAGGCAATAAAATAATTGTTCGTTTTTGTACTGATATTATATAGCAAGAAGATATTCATATACTTTCCAAGGCAATAAAATAATTGTTGGTTTTTGTACTGATATTATGTAGCAAGACGATATTCATATACTTTCCAAAAAAATAAAATAGTTGGTTTTTGTACTGATATTATATAGCAAGACGATATTCATATACTTTCCAAAGCATTAAAATAATTGTTGGTTTTTGTACGGATATTATATAGCAAGATGATATTCATATACTTTCCAAAGACAATAAAAATAGGTTTAAAATTATTTATTGATTGGTTTATGTTGATTTTCCATCCACACGAAGATCTGTCATAATTTAAATGATCTAGGTGATTTTAAAACAGTTTAAAATCTTGTTACTTTGCAAGTTATTCACTAACGGTAAAAACAAATAAATACTTGTTTCCCTTCCCGTTTATCAGCAAATTAGGATGTTTTTAGTTATACTGAGAAGAATCTATTCAATTATAAATATGATCTTTTAGGCGTTTTTAATTAATATGTAACTTCTACTGTTCAAATGCAGCAAAATTAAATAAGTTTATTACCATCTTTAAAACAACTTTTAAAATCATTTATGGATTTTGTTTACTTTATTTTTCCATCCATGGTAATTGTCACAATTTTTAATTAATCTAGGCAATTTTAAACACTTAAAATATTACTAATTTATATGTTATATAATCAAAATAAAAAATAAATACTTATCTATTTATTTCCATCAGCTAATTAATATATATTTAATAATGTTAAACAGAATTGATTTAAGAGTAAGCAATTATTAATAATATATATACGTGACTACTTCTTCGCGGGGAAATATTAGAGCAGACGAATTGTTTTCCCAATGAAAATAAGAAATATTTCATGCATTTTTCTTTTAAAACTAATTACTTTATATGATTTAAAAATGAAATTTTAATTTCTTCATTCTCTTGAAACTTTTCTTAAAAATGATTTCAAATTATTTTCACTGAAAAAATAATTTAAACAAATATATTCTTCTGCTTAATGCCTAAGTGCGGCGTGAAAATCAAAATACTGTAATCTTTTTTTTCTCTTCAATCTAAACAACTTTTGTGTTATTATTACTTCTGACAATTGATTAAAATAAAAAAAACGAAAATAATTGCTTACGTTTTCTGGTATTATTTTTCGTTCCAAATAATATATGTTTAGGCAAATGTTTATCCAAATAGCGTTCATTCCAGTTTTTTTTACCTCTAGGCAAGTTAAGAATCTGAGATCGATGAAAAGTAGTGCAGATATCACAGGGCTATTAAGTTTTTTATTTCATTTTGTTTATATCCATATAATCATGAAATTTTGTCCAAATTATATGGTAAGGTAAATGTTTACGAAATAATTCTCTACTCTATCAGATTTTCCAGTGCATTACAAACAGTCTAAATCATTATCACTTTCAAGATATATCTTAGTGAGCTTTTGCTTGGTTGGAAAATTATAATCTACAAGCATTTCACTCTATAACTAGTTTCTACACACTGATGTTCAATATTTCAACAAATTATTACCGATTAAAATTTAAAATTTTACACACTGGACCACTGGATAAAACTTACTATCATTGAGCCAAAACATATGGTTACAGTATATATATATATTGTAACCTTCTCCTCTGATCATTGGACAATCAGTCCTACACATTTCTGGGTGCCATAATCCCATATAACCTACATCATCCCTAATCAATTAATCAAGCCACCATGTTGCATGGCATAATCCCAATTGTAACTATCTCCTAGATTGCTGTAATCATAAATAAATCATACTGCACATTTTCGGCACTATAATCTTCCCTGTAGCCTTCCCGCTAATCCAACTAGTCCAATTTACATGTTTGGAAAACATATCTTTCTCTGTAACTTTCCTTGCTACAACTAATCCAGAATATATGTCTAAAATAAATAAACCAAAGATGATTTCTTTATTAGCTAAGCTCACACGAAACTATAATCTTAGAGAAGATCACAAGGTGATTAATAATTTCTGGTCAAGCTAGCCTCAAAATTCACAAACCAGCAAACAAACATAAAATTATAAAATAAACTTCGTATTTGTCAAACTAATAAATAAATAATTAGATCGATGGAATGAATATGAAATTAGAAGTATAAATTAGGCCATAAATAAATAAGGATGTAAATGATTAAATGTATGATGAAAATAAGTAATAATTAAATAATAAAATAAAATGAGTCTAAGAATAAAGAGAAAAGAATGAAGATGTGTAAGAGTTAATGGATGATTAAGGTGAGAATGGAATAAGAGCTAATGAATGATGAGTGAATTAGGATAATGAATTAGGATGAAAAAAGAGAATAAAGAAAGATTGAAATGACAGATGAGAGGAATGATGATGATGAAAGCTGATGTACAGAATTCTAAATTTGATATTGAATTAAATGATAATAAGACAATTAAATAAAATACAGATTCTAAGCTTACTAAGACCAGAATATTCACCATAAAGTCAAAACCAACTATACATTTCAGACAAAAGAAGTAATAGATACTTTAAAGTTTGGTTGACCTTATATCTCATGGTGAATGTAACACAATTCCACTCTAATTACAATAATTAACTGGATACAAATTTACCCTAAATTCAAATCCTATCACAAAGTGATATAACTTATCCTTCTCAGTGTTCACATAGCTTAAAGGGTGATATACAAGATACACTTGGGTCAGTGAAAAGGATTTTGCCACTACCCAAGCATAACACACACAAAATAGCTCTTAATACTGAATTGAATTACTAAACAATATTCAATAATTTCAAGTAAATTCTATAAATTCCCTAACTATGCTAAACTTTAAGCTTCAATAAGTAAGAGTAATTTTTCAATAGCTAAATGCAATAGCTTTCCAACTTTCTTTCTCCATTAATTAGAAACAAGGTGATCAAGACCAGTCAATGATAGATCTGTGGATTCAAATGAACTGATCAAACCAATATTAGGTTTTTAATCCTTTAGTATATCACTAAAACTAATATTCTTTAGGTTAGTATGTTTAATTATTAAGTTAGGATACCCTAGATATACTCATAAATTATAGGGCTTAACACAATTATTCTGATATACCTACATATAGTGACTTTTACAATATTGATTGATGATGATTTCCCTATAATCACAGGATATGTCGATAGCAATAACAAATATAATGTGTGGTGTGTGTTGATTAGCAATAAGAATACTGAAAACTAAATAAATTTTTAACACAACAAGATTTATTTACATTATATACAAGACTCTTTCAGACACATTACATGGAGCAAGATAAATCGATTCCAAAATTAGGGATGGAAATTAATGATGTGGTAAGTAATGACCAACTAATATGACAAACACTTTGGATATGTTTCTTTATTATTCTATTTGGTAGAATAAGATAGTTAAACTTATTTGAGCTATCTTAGCATTGAAATTGCGAACAAAATGTATTAATGTCCTTTGGATATATACAACTTTTAAATGTAAAAAAATAATTCTAAATTACAATTTATTCAAACAAACTGTAGCTGTTTGAGTTATTAGAATATGATAAGGGCAATTATCACATTCCAATACAAGTAATAATTTATTATAATTTACTATATAAATAATTTCATTCCACTGATGTGGGGCAAACATCATCAGTTAAATGCACATATGACATCAAAAACATTCACTATGCCTACAACTTAGCCATTTATTAATTGACTGATCTTACTAATTCATCAGTAAATACCTACTTGTTGAAAACCAATTTACATTGTTCATGTACACAGCTTGCTCTTTTATGTAGAAGTTCTACAAACACTTGTAAGTTTTGGTTGGTCTATTTATAAACTGATGAAAATTACACAACATCAGACAGACACTATTTCAATTAGACAACACTATAGCTATATCAGTGACCCATAATCTGATTTATCTTATCCTTGCTGTTCGATTAAAAAAAGAAAAAAACACTACACTTTATCACACATGGTGGAATATTAACTATATAACTTCTTGAGGGACCTAAATAAAGGAGGCTCTACAAACAACATGATAGTTGTATAACAAGAAACAACATAATAGTTGTATAAGAATATGGCCAATTCTGATACTTTTTCATAGATATAAAAGTGTGGGCAGTGCCTTGTCACATACTCTAGAATTTGAACCATGGGATTATCCTCTCTTGGGGTTAACTATGCTCTAAGCACTAACTCTTAATCAGCTCCAACAATATCATCCTCTCATATTAATTAATAATGGGGAATTCTCCATCCCATGTACAATATTAATTATTATTATACCGAAGGCTCTTATATGTAGCCCAAACTCATCCTAAAATCTATCACAAATTCTGATCAATACAATAGCAAGGTAAAACAACACTACTAATCTAAGTGGAAACATAAATATTCCATTGCACATTGCAGAAACTGTTAATGTTTTATACACAGACCACCAATATCAGTAAAATAACTATTAATTATTTCAAAATAATAATTATACCTTTTATTATAGCAAGCCATGTACACGTAAACAAGGAGGATTAAACTACATTTTGTATTTAAAGTGCACATTTTCATTCATAAGTGAAATTAAGCAATAATAAAAAAATGTTTATTAAATTATTTTATATAATAGAACAATGGTATCATTATGTGTATATATTTGACCAGTTTGGGGCTATTTGTTCCCCTCCTCAATATAATATTAACATCTGTTTTAGCAGTGAAAGAGATAAACATTTCTCTTTCTTACCAGATAAATAATATTTAACATTATGCTTTCCCTTCATTGGGAAAATAATATAAATATGGATAGTAAATGTATATAACTTTATACCCAGCTACATTATTACTTAGTATATTTTATACCTTGATATATATATAAACTTACTAATGCCTGAATAACACCTGAAAGAAAAGAAAAAAAAAGCATTACAATATTATATATAGCAATTAACAAACTTAACAAACATTACATTTTCTACCATTGGACTTTATCGAAGTTTGATTCATTCTTATAAATAAAACAACATGAAAACGGATATGATAAGCAAAAATTCCTGAGTAATATATATATTTTGGTTATCGGGTTCAATAGTAACATCTTCAGACAAAATTCAAACATTTCTCCAATGGCAATAAAAATCCTTTATCGGTTTGTGTACTAATGTAAGCATACTGAAGCAATATTAAAACATTTTCGAGAATAAGTCACTTAAATTAGGTTTAATTAATATCTATTGATTTGTCTATTTTTTTTTTCATCTGCACGAAGATCTGTTATACTCTTAAATAATCTGGGTGATTTTAAAACCGTTTAAAATATTATCACGTTGCAAGTTATTCACTAATGATAAAATAAATAAATACTTTTTTTCACTTCCCTTTTATCAGCAAATTAGGATGTTTTAAGTTATACTGAGAAGAATCTATTTAATTATAAGTAAGATCTTCTAGGCGATTTTAATTAATATGTAACATATATTTTTCCAAATGTAGCACAATTATAATCAGTTTATTATGATCTTTGAAAATAAACTTTTAAATTATTTATGGATTTTGTTTACTTTGTTTTTCCCGTCCACAGTAATTGTCACAATCTTAAATAATCGGGGTAATTTTAAACACTTAAGATATTATTACTTTATATGTGGTATAATCAAGAAAAAAAGATCAATATTTTTTTATTCACTATTATTGGCAATTTATTTCATATTTAAGAATGTTAAGCAGTATTGATTTAATAGTAAGCAATTATTAATAATATATATATGTGACTGCTTCGCAGAAATATCAGAGCAGACAATCTCTTTCCACAATGAAATAATAAATACTTTATGCACTTTTCTTTTCAAACTAGTTACTTTATATGATTTAAAGTGAAATTTTAATTTCTTCATTATTTCTTGATACTTTTCTTAAAAATGATTTCGAATATTTTCTTGAAATATCAATTTATACACAAACGTATTTTTCTGCTTAATGCTGAATTAATGGCAGTGCGAAAATTAAAATACTCTAGTCTTTTTTTTCTCTTCAGACTAAATACCTTTTGTGTTATGATTAGTTCTGATAATTGATTAAAATAAAGAAAACAAAAATAATTGCTTATGTTTTCTGGTATTATTTTTCATTCCAAATAGTACATGTTTAGGCAAATCCTTATCCAAATAGCGGTCATTCCAGTTTTTCCTTCAGTAGGCAAAGTTAAGAATCTAAGATCGATGAAAAGTAGTGTAGAGATTTCACAGGGTTAGTAAGTTTACTCCATACTATTCAAATCCATATAACTATGAAATTTTGTCCCAATTAATTTTTAAAAATTATTATTTTCTAGCTTATTTTTTCTATTTTACTTCAGAAGTGGAGAGTTGTAGTCTTGTTCCATTTACATTTCTTAGAGTAGTTCCCCTCCCCCTACAAACTTTTATATTATATACTTTGTATTACATGGCAGGATTGGTTCTAAATGAGCCAATGACTGTAAAATGTGAATAAATTAATAGTTTTATCCCTCTAGTGAGAATCATCTAGAATGATGGATTTCAATTTACATTAAATTATAGTATATTTAAAGATTGTTTATAAAAAATTTAGAAGACTTATAAATTGATTTTGCTGTTTATTTTTAATTATTGTTTAACAATACCAATAAAATAAAGTGTTAAATATTTTTATACTTTCCAATAATATTTTAATACTATTAAAACAACATTTGAAATAGCTGCCACTGGAACAATGTGATAAAATGTTTACGGGATTTATATCCACTCTATCAGTCTTTCCAGTGTCCCACAAACAGTCAAGATCATCATCACTTCTTAAGATATTTCTTAGTGAGCTTTTGCTTAGTGGGAAAATTATAATCCACAAGCATTTCACTCTATAAGTAGTCTCTACACATTGATGTTCAATATCTTAACAAATTATTACCAATTAAAATTTAAAATTTTACACATTTATCCACTGGATAAAACATACTATCTTTGAGCCAAAACATATGGTTACAATATATATATATATATATTGTGCTGGACAAAAGCTTTTTTAACTTCCGTCTATCAATCTATTCTGAAACAGAGGGTGCCACCAGATCACTACGTATCTGGAAAATTTATTTATTGTGATCAGAATAGATGATGATGATGGTTTGCGCCGACTAGACTCAGGGAGAAACAAGAGATCTTAAATTGTTTAGACAATTGAGACAAAAGTACAAAGACAAACATCAGCCAAATTAAGTTTAAACATATTTCATAAATTTTATTATGAGAAAATAAATTATTAAGTATAAGTTTATGACACAATAAATGGAGTTAACTCAGGCGTGTACCAGAAATACTAAGGCAAAGCTATGACAGACCGACTGATCTTCTAAAAAATGAATTATAAAGAGAGGAAGTAAGTTTTATTCAGCAGAGGATTCATCTTAACATTGGTTCTCACTTTCAGATATTTAAACAACATGCCCTTGAAATAGATCAAAGAAACCAGCACCAATGAGCTTTTCGAGATCCAAAATTTGGTCAGACCCCGAATGTCCTTATATCGGTATGAGCTGCACCTATTACTACATTTAAAATAACAGTGATTGATCCACCTCAAGAACAACCAAAAAATATGATTGAAACAAAGTAAAACAATTAAAACTAGTGAATCCCAGCCAAACGATTGGTGAAAATTACTTTAAAATTATTAATTAAAGGTCTCAATAAGGGACAAGTAAATAAATAAAAAAACAGTTATGTCTGCCCCAGCATTTAAAGAAAATAAACTTATAAACGAATTCTGAGTACATGCTCTGATAAATTTAAAGCACACATAATAAATACAAACAGAAATTTATCAGAGAGTGCACATGAGTACGAAAATATTAAAAGTTTAAATACTTTGGCAGAACGAAAGTATTGCTCACCAGTAATTTAAAGAGGGATATATTTTATCTTCCTGTTGATGACTTATAAAATTACAAAGAAAAACAATTCTAATTTCCGCTTTAAGAGATATAAGAAACGAAATCCCCACCTGTGGAAAATTAGACAATAAAGTCGTCAGCCAAAAGATTTTGGAGGTTTGCAAAAGTGCAAACACAGTGTTTAAATTTATTGAATATTAACATAATTACAGGTAAGCATTTAAAAGGCATGACTGCCAAAGCATTTATAAAAGTCTTACATAAAAATAGAAAACTCACTCGTTACTCTCCAATAAACAAAAATTGACAGTAACTTGGAATCTTAAAAGTAAGATTCCAAGACCCATGACAAAATATTAGAAAACACAGCAAATATTAAATATGAGGCTATATAAATTAGGAATACACATTTATGATTAGATTGAGCAAAAATTTAATGAGAATTAATTTACCCTGGGAAGAATAAAAAAGAAAATAGTTACCTTTTGGTAAAAGCAATGTTCATGTAGAGTGCGCACTATTATTTTAGTTCATTTTCAGGTCTTTAGACAGTGGCAAGGTAGATGTAAAGAGGTTCCGGCTTCTTCTAGATGTTTAAGGCATTACTGGAGCAAATTTGGAAGTTAGGGATCCATCTTTTGTTGAGTTAGCAAGCCATTTGGGTGGTGGTAACAGATATAGAATTTTTCATCTTGTTGCAAGCAAAAGGATTTAAATAACAGCGAATTTCTTTTAAGGATTTAACTGTCCATTGAGATAAACTTTCACTTGAGGAACAGCTTGTCTAGTTATGATTAATGAATTAACTAGCTCTCCAAATTTTCAGAGCTATTTATATCTTGCTCCATTTCCCACAAAACACTTTTCTTGTTTTCCAATTTCTACGCCTAAGGCAGGGCAAATATTAATCTCTCGTTCAATCTATCTAAGAATTCTACCCAGGAATTATTGAAATGAAAACAACTACATAAAAAAATCAAATCTCCACTTTTAGAATTGTTTACAATAATTAAAATAAAAGCAACAGGAATGCAATTAGCTAGTCAGCTTGTTTTTAAATCAAATTGATTTAAAGTAAAAACAAGCGGTATAAGAAAACTATTTTAAAATAAATCGATAATACTGAAATGAACCATTTTACATATAAACGCGTATGTATTATGATACACGTATTCTTTTTAAATAATAATAAAATTTAAACATTAAATAAGATTTAACAAAAATTAAGTTTATTGAAATCCTATTAAAAACTTAATCGGATTTCAATCAGGTTCAATATATATATATTGTACCAGTCAGAATTGTATGTTCATTTAACAAGGTTTAGAATCTAAGCAAAAGTACCCCAAATCCATTCATGCCCGAGATACACATGTCAGGAACAATCATGAATTCTGCTTTATTTGCTCTTCTCTAAAACTATAACATTATAAACAACACTTCTGATGATAACAGATGAAATTTTATTCATTCCGGTCCCAGAGACACAGCGGAGAAACATGAGGTGTAAATAAAAAATATCAAATCTTGGCTCAATCAAATACCTTATGTGAAGGGATAATTTATAAATTTTAAATGAATTGCAAACAGCTAGCATTGCAAAAAGAAACATGAAATTTATATAGTATCCATTCAAAATGAGCAAAGACAGAACAACCCAGAGATAAATGTCCATTTAAAATAATCAGTTATAACTTTTAAATATTACTAACACTATTATAAATATTAAATGGAATTCAATGAATGAGATTCAGTAAGACACAAACACATAAGTAATTATCAACATAATAATTTAATGAACAAACAATTTTAATTTACATCAGAAGCATAGCATTACTTTGCATATAGGCAACTGATTTAGTATGCTAATGAACTATAAATAATAATAAATTAATGTTATCAATTCTATGATCATTACTTTAAGTAATGATAAAGGACATTTATAAATCCATCTCCAAAGAGAGGTTTACTCTTGATATAACAGATAAGTAATTTATCGTTCATAAGCATATCTGGGCCAGTACAAATGAGGAATGGATTAGCCTAACAGCCTTACTGTGACAATCCTAAAATATTTGACTAATTATCAAATGAGTGATTTACAAACATCACTGTGCCACATCTTATAGATAATATGAGAACTACACATAAAAGAACTTGCAGTGCTAACTATAATGACAGCGTTTAAAATGGAGATGTCTGTCTTTGGACTGAAAGGCTTTATCACATATATGATTCTGCTTGTATTTATAACAAGGCGGTATTCGAAAATATGAGTGGTAAGGATTCCATGATATGCTTGCTGACATTTCACATGCAGAGCCTTAATACTCTAATGTTTGTCCTGAGATCAGTTCTACCAAACCTCATTCTTAGACGAGTTACGTGAAGAAAATCCAGAGTTCGGATGAATAAATATGATAAAGTAAAATATAAATTCTTTAAAATGCTATCATAAGTAAGCAACACGAATATGGCTTAAGTCTTAAATGACTAATGAAATAATTTAAGCTTAAATAAAGCAATAATATCATGCGTAACACCATGACAAATAATAACTCACTCAGCATCGCACATATAACTTAAATAAATTTAGGATGTCAAATACAGAAGAGGGAAAAATATTATTTTTTTTATTTAACAAGCCCAAGTATTCTTAAACGACAATATATTATAAGCAATACATAATTATTTAAAATAGGTTAATAATTAAAATTATTTTAGAAAACATAGAATGCATCTAAATAAATAGTGTCAACAACAAAAAAATTATCTTATCCCATAATATGACATTTTAAACAATCTGCCATTAAGCATTTATTTCAAAATATTTAATCGAGCGAACTAGCATTCAATAACAAATTTGACGTTTAACTATTTTCAAAAAATATCAAAATAGTGGCTAAAATAATATATGTTCGCTAGATTAAGCATTAGCATACTGAAATTAATTTAATAAAATACATATTTAAAATAAGTTTTGCCGCATGAAAAAAAAAAAATTAGAGTGTGAAACTTAAAAAGCTAATGATAGATTTAAAGTACATAATTCTGTACTAGCGTTTCAAAGAACAAGTTTTAGAAACTTAAGAGAGAAAATCACAAATTTAACGATAGTTAAATTTATAGTCACCAAATAAATAAAGATTACACTATGATTACAATTAAGATTTAGGAAAGAAGTGAGGAATATAAGAGTTCATTCTTCGGCTAAACGGATTACCTTTAGTATTTATGGTGGCCATTTAGAATGACTACACGAAGTTTGGACACAAAGGCACAATATTGACAAAATAATGGTAAACTTCTTCCAATAGTTCTTTCAAAGTTAAACATAACAGTTTTCAAGTAGCAATGGCATGGCAGGAAGGCAGGACAGAGATGATTTAAGATCAGGGAGGCAAATTCTTTTTACTCACAGTTCATTTTGTTTCCACTCTCTAAATGAATACGAGAGAGAAGAGTGATTTGAACTCCTTTTTCACATTCTTAGAACTTCTGCTCATCCTATACTTAAAATTTGGCAATATTGAAAGATGTAAACAATACGTTCCAGAAAGCATTATTTAAACGTATTTTTTAAAATTGCAAATAACTTTAAAATATGATTTTTGGTTTGACTTGAAATACTTAAACGAGAATGACATTTTTAAATTGTAATAATACTTTTCAGAATTTTCTGGCATTGCTTTAGCTTTACATTAATTGTATTTATTTTTATATCTGTAATACATATATGCACATACACAATTATCTAAGTGAAGGGAATTTACAAGCTTGGAAATAAAATATACTTAAGCTAAATAATAATTCAACTGGTTACACATAACCATTTTGAATAAACAGGGTGGAAGTGATATGTGTGTGCTTAACATTCCTAGATGACCAAATAAACATATAAACTGGTTCAAACCCTACTTTAAAGGTATGTAATGTCATCAGGCAGTGAAGTTAAATATGTACTACAGATTTACCACTTCAATATATATATATATTATAATGGGATGGAAGGAAAGGAGAAATATCAGGATAATATGAATACAATAAGTAAGAACAGAGAATCCCTATGGGATCTAAAATATAAGTAGTTATAAAAACAATTACACAAATAATAAATCCAATAGCATATAATCAACAGTCAACCTGGTGACTGAATTTAAAAGAAGTATTCTATAAAACAGATTATTTACCTAGCCACTGTCAAATCCAGGCAGAATATAACACAATTATTTGGGGTCCTGTACTTAAGTACTAATCCATCACTCATAATAATAAAAACATTGTATTGAAATATGGAAATATGCTGATAATCATCAATGCTCTGGCTATATAGTACTACTAATGTCTAATAAAAAAACAAAATGCAATGAATAGACATTAAAGTTGATATCTTTATCTAAATATTGAAACACGAACATGAACCTTTACATCAATATAACTAACAGTTGTGCTTTAATCTAACTCAAGAAGCATGAACTCTATGAACTGTTACTGTGAACAAGAGCTAAATAAATATAACAGCTTATTATAATTTATTTTAAAATAATTTTACTGGAATAACTTGAAAATAATCCCTCAATTCTAAGCTGTATTGAAATCAAGTCTCACACATGGCTGATTTATGGAACAGATAGTTTGGGGAATAAAAACTTTAACACTAGAACATTTTAAACCAATTATTAAATAATGTAAGTGATTAAAAATAAATAAAAAAATGTAAAAAAATGACATGATAAGATGAAAATTTAAATTTATATGTTCTATCAAAAATATAATTTTATTGAAAAAAATTAACTAGTGAAATTTATTTATTAAATAATTTTTTTCTTTCCTTAAATTATTTCATTATAAATAGCACATGTTGATAAGCAATTCAATCAGAAATAAGGACATTGTAAATTAGTTTAACCATTTTGTATACAATTTTGCATGGAAAATATAAAACAGAGAAAAAAACACATCAAATTTTATAAAGTTAATGTTTCTAAAAATATTTCTTATAATTTTAAAGAAAAAATCACATGGATTTAAAGTCATGACCAATTTAAAAATACTAGTAAAATTATTAATTAATTGCTAGTTAATTTTAAAACTTTTATAAATTTAAATTTAATGTGCACATTAAAAATATACTTTATACCATGGTTTTGATATTCTTTGAAGTTCTTCCTTGCATTTGTAATTTAGAGTTTTTCCAAGTAGTTGTTTTTGAAGGCTTCTTAATTCCATGTTAATGTATACAGTTATTTCATTTTTCTTTATTGTGCAATAGGATATTTCTGACTAACACACACAGCAAAAGTTTATTCAGTTTTATTTCCAATATTTTTTTATGTTCAGACTAACACATAGAGATACATGCTTTTGATTGGAGACAAGGTTTTGCAACAGATTGCTTCAGTGACATTTTGTTTCTCTTTTACATTTTTTAAATGAGATAAATTACATGATGTTAAATTATGTATAGCTTGTAGATAAACTTTTCATATGAATGTTTTTATATTAGAAAAAGTTTTATAACTAAGCTTATAGGGTATTCTATCCAGCTAAATTTTTCTAATGTCTTTTTCAAAAGCTTAATCAAGAACTGACTGTTGTCTTTAACTACTGTATCAAAAATGACTCCTCTTCAACAGCTAGATCAGGAAGTGACATATAAGACATTGAAGTCAACTGATTAATCCACATGCCTAAATTTGAAACAAACCTGTGTCCAACCAATCACAGTTTTAATCTTCTATATGAAAAAAATTTAATAACAACCAATTAAATGAGTTTTGACAAAAACAATTGTTCAACTCTTTCTCTTCTTTAACATTGACATTGGAAAACAAGTCACACTTAAATTAGAAAAATAGTTTATGACTTTTTTAAATAATTTTTTTTACTAAAAGGAAACAAAACAATCAGATTAATTATACTGATTTTTTGGAGAAAAATAAAGAATAAATAAAGAAAAACAACTCTGATTAATTAAAGTAAAATTTTAACAAAATTTTGATATTATATTTTCTTTCTTTTCTTATAAAAATATTACTAAATATAAAAATGTATCTGCTTTATTGGTCTTAAATATTAAAATTTTACTAAAGAGAAGATTATTTTTTTAATACTTTCAAAACGGAAATAAACTGTTGGTTAAATAAAATTTATTGAAGAGAACCAAAAAAATATTTATCTGATTTTTTTATAATTATCTCTGTCTTACAAACATTTATAAATGTTATTACCCTTCAAACATTAAACATGTTTAAAATTTATAAAATATGAAGCATGTGACACATAAAATATTTAAATTAATTTGATGCTCATTGTTAGTGTTAAAACACATATGTGGGAAAATTAAATATTTTCCTATGAGTTAAATCATCCTAAATTAAAGGAGCATGCTATTAATTACCTACTTATTTTTAATGCATCAATAAACTTATCTGGCTACATTGTCTCCATCTCATATAAAAAATAAAATTAAATTGAATCCCATTTTGGATACTTAAGTTTGATTCACTCAATTTTGTTTCACATGAAAATAAAATTTAATGATTAGTCATGTTCAGCTACATATTAATATTTTTATAGACTTAGAAGCTGAGTATCAATTTACAAAGCTATTTTGGTGATTTAGTCAAAAGTAATTATCTGATTTTGTAAATATAGATTATAACTTTCAAGATGGAGTGATTATTGACATATTATATACCTGCTGCTTCCAGCATTGATGGATAGAAATCTTCATAACAGAACAAGTATACAATGCAACCTGAGCATCATAAAATATTCAAGCACCAATGCAACTTACTATCCAGAAGGCATATTAAAAAAGACCAAAGAAATGTTTGGCCAAAAGGAAAGCCTTTCTCATTTACTTTATGAGTTCTATATGCTCTAAACTCATGAAACAGTTTACTGCCTGGTAAACAACACATTATTTTACTTATAAAAAACCCTGCTTCTTTGAGAGGTTTATTGGAAAGATTTTATATCTTAGGTGCATTATCAAGATAACAACTATTTGGAGCATCATGAGCACACCACATTCTTACATCTATAGAAAATTAACCTAACCCCTATCTGCACTAAAAGCAAATCTATCATATTTTCACACTATACACCTCTGAACTTTTTGAAATACCTTTTTCTTGCCTGTTTCTGTTTTATTATTTTGAAATTTTTTATTTTTGGCTCAGAAGCATGTCTCCACTCTGCTTTGGAATATTGGGGATCATAATCAGATCTCTTATAATCACTTTCCTTGAAAAGATCTACTACTGAATTATATAATTATCTGAGTTTTGGTAGGACTATTGGAGCTACCAGTTTTCTCTATTTTATGGTGCCACTTTTTTCTGTCCTGATAACATGGTGGGACTTCATCTTTTCTTTCCTGGTACCATGGTAGTGCCTTGACTTTGCACCTTCAATATTGGATGGCATTCATATTTAGACTATAGTATCTTCTATATGATATTTTAGTTGGTTTAAATGTCCTTTCCATTTCAGCAGTCTAATTTGCTGCTGCCAAATGCATTCAACAGTTCAGCCATCAACTCAATTGTCTGTCTGTCTGTGCAAACTGTTTATTAATATAGCTCTGAAAGAGGATTCACAGTGATTGATCTAAATTTTGTCACCTGTTCACTAAAAAAAGTGTAGGCCTATTAGGAAACACTTCTCTTGTGATACATTGTGCTTACTCCCTTCCTGGTAATTCACACTTCAGGAATGATTAAGAGTAATTGCTTAAACTCAATAAAGTTATATGAATGGATAAATAATGAGTCCTATCATGTGTGGGATGCACATTGATGATGTTTACAAGCTACTGCTAGCTTTATTTCTTCAGTCATGGTATTAATGCTGAAATATCTTTCCAGACAATAAATTGAATGGGTGCCTCAATAACATTTTCTGAAAAAACTAATTTTAAAAACATGTTGAACATATCAGGTATGTGGTTGATTGAATAAATATTTATCTTTGCCTCTTCTATCTTCTCATTTTCATGTTCTTTTTTAATGCAGTCATGGCTATTTTTGGTAAGTTTAACCATTTTGTCTATGGTTGTCCTCCATCTTTTTTATTCTTTCTATGATTTTACCATTATTTCTGATCTATAGAGATTTAATTTGACTAGCCATCTTCCATATGTGCTCTTGTACAAATTCCAATTTTCTTTAACTTTCATTATTTACAGACTCTATTGCCTCTTGTACTTGCTTTATTTTAATATCCATTAATTTTTGTATCTGGCTTGTTTTCACACCTTATTTCTTTTTGTTTTGCTTAACTTCGTTCATAATTTCCTCTGAAATGTTTGATTCAATCTGCTATTTAATTACCTATTTTTTATTGTTTTCAGCCATTTCATTTTCTATTTTCTGTAACAGCATTTGAGTTTCCTCTGATTTTTTAACTTTGTTCTTTCTCTTATTTTATAATTTTCTTCTTTGTTTTTCTATTTTAATACTATGTTTTTTCATTTGTTCATATCTCATTTTATTATCTTTCTTTTTATTAGCTGGTTGATTCTTATTATCTTTTTGTCTTTGTTCATCTCTCTTTTTATTATTATTTTCTTTTTGTTTTCATTTTATTATTATCTTGTTTTTTTGTTCATTTCTATTTTTATTATCTTCTTCTGTTTTTTGTTTTTGTTTAAACATTTTTAATAACTGGGCTAATATGGAAGCATTCTCTACTTTCTGGCTTCCTTCCATTAATTGCTAATCTTTTGCTTTCTGATCACATTCTTTCTCCATTTTTTTCAATGTTACTTTTATCAGCATGTACGTCTATATTTTATTTATTTAATCTTCAAGAAAATTGGATCAAACTATTTTACACCTAAAAAATCTATATAAAAAATTTTAAAATAATATATCAAAATAAGATTACCATAACCTCCCCCTTTTTTAAACGTTCTTAACTTATACTACTTATATTATTATTACCCCTAATTTGCCTTTCTTTAAACCTTTTTGTCTAAATACCTGACTATATTTGTCTAATTTAATTTATTTCCCCTGATTTATTTTTCAATCTACTTTGTTCTTGTATGTGTGGCTGTTTTTTAATTCACTATTATTTTTATTTAATATGCATATACACAACAAGTTCTTATGACAAAACATTTGTTAAAACTTTCTTCAGAAATCGGATGAGCATCTAACAACAAAACAATACATAATGCCTTGCAATTTGGGGATAGATAAAGAATCCAGGCACTGGACTATAAGTACACAATGCAACATAAATACTAAAATGTTTTCTCAATTTAGACAATATAAGCTACTTCCTATGCAAAATTAAAATAATAATTCAAAAAATCATTGCAATTTCCTGCAGCTTTGAGCTTTGGATGCTGGTAAATATAAAACTATGTCTTGTTCAAGTACTTGGAAATTTAAAGATTGGGAATCCTGACTGGAGTGTTATCTGACCATGATAAACAACAAGAAATATTAAAACTTGAAAATGCATTGGAGTACTGCCTGAGATAGAACACTCACAAAATTTCATAAAAACATTTTATCTTCAGATCAATGACAAAATCATCCAGCAACAATACTGAAAATACGGATAAACAAATCCAGTCAAATGCTCAATCCAACCTCCAAAAATCATACTTTAACTTTCTTTTCAAATTTAAATATGAACATCTTAATTATACATTAATCCTCTCGTATTCTGACAGATTTATGTGTTCTCATTTATTTTAAGTTTCTTAATTTCTACTTTAATAGTAAACTATTATTATTTATCAGAATATAATAAATTTGACCTCATTTGATAGATATTTCTGTTTAGAACTTAAATAAGTTTGAAAAAATAACATTTGATTTTCAGAATTATTTAAAAATTAGATTTTAACCAAAACAAAGCACTGTTTCATCATGAGATTTCAAGTCAAGATTCAATTTGTAAAATGAGTGAAATCTTCTTTGTTGCTGTTTGCTTTAAAAAGCTGAATTAATTATTTTCAATAATTGGTAAATCAATCAATTTATGCTTTAAATGTTTACAATTTTTTAGTAATTTTTATGATATCACTAAATATTATTACAGATTATTTAGAGATGACATTTTCTATATTGTTGAATTTCCTGCAGTTGTGATCTTCCTAGTGACATTACTAAAAAAAATATTAGCTTTTATTTTGAATAAAGGTTAATATTTTTTTGAGTAATGTCACTAGGAAGATCACAACTGCAGGAAATTCAACAGTATAGAAAATGTCATCTCTAAATAATCTGTAATAATATTTAGTGATATTGGTAGTTGTAAACTATTCACTGTACAGCCTGTGTTGTAGCTGTTGCTAGTTAAAAACATAGTGATATAACATTGCCGGGCCTCTAGATTTTTTTTTTGGCTTCTAATATATCGTATTTTGACATACAACTATTTTTTCTTTTTAATATATTGTTGACTTTTTTTTGGGTTGACATAATTATTTGTCACCTTTTTTTTCATTTGATCAATTTAAAACTATAATGGACACTTTTACTTTTTTTTTTGGATCTCAAAAGTACACAATTTTGAAATACGTACTTTTTTGGGGGGGGGATTTTGATTCCAAATATACTATTTTTTTTACAGACATCTTTTTTTTTCAATTCGGATCGATTTCAAAGTATAAGGGACACTTGTAATTTTTTTGGATCACAAATATACACATTTTTACATACGACTTTCTTTTATTTTTTTTTTGGCTTTTAATATACTTTTTTTTTTTAACAGACGTCTTCTTTTTTATATTATTTAATTTAGAATTGACACTTTCTTTTTGAAATTTGTCAAAATGCGGGTTACTGTTGATTGATTTAGAAAAAAATTTAATCCAAGCTGTCAAACAAACTCCACCTCAGATGTGTATTTGCTTATAAATGAAAAAAAAACCTTTTTTGATATTTTGACTAAGATATCGATCAAAAGAGTCGATTCTCTTCTGACCAAAAGAAGCATCAAGTTGTTGATTGATTTGAGAAGAATTCAAAGCTGTCAAACTGACTCCACCACACTCAGCTGTAAATCCCTACCCTTTTAACACTGACATTCTGGGTGTGAATTAATTGACTTACAGATCCAAATAATCACAAAAAAAACACAGATTCTTTTCAATCCAATAAATTTATTCACCATGTCTGAACTAAACCAAGTCAAGTACATCCCTTTCTCGCTTTGGGACATCCCCCAATTGCAAGAACATGGTAGTCATTTTGGTATTCTTTTGTTAGTCTCATCCAAGTCATGACAGAAATGGTACTTTTTCACCAACAACTACAATCGTCTGACAGAGATGTTGACATCTTTTTTGAGTTGCAAAGAACACCAAACCCAACCAAAAAACAAGCTTGGACAAATCTCAAAAATATGCTGATAATTACTAGTATGAAAAAAGATCTCAGTTGGGAAATACAGAAAATCACTGCACCCACTCTTAGATTCAATTCAAGCAAGAATACAAATTGTCTCACTATGCATAGGAATTCACATTGTGATGAAAAAGCAGCAAACTATATGATCGTATAGTGTTGTTAGTTTAGACTGTAGGGTTAGTGACTGCAGAAGAATTGGTTGCAGATTTTAACCATTACATCAGTTGTCTCTTAAGCGGCTAATACGATCACTAGTCATGTATTAGTCATAAGGTTGAGCCACAAAAGTGGTATTATTCTGTGTTTTTATACAGCAACAGCACCACCACAGGTTGTACAGTGAATAGTTTACAACTACCGTGATATCATAAAAATTACTAAAAAATTGTAAACATTTAAAGCATAAATTGATTTAAAAATAAAACATTTCTGTACAAAATAAATATGTAATAATATATATTTTTTGATTTTCAATAATTATCATACAATTAGTATACAACACAATCATAAATGTTCCACAAAATCAAGTTTTTAGACCATTGTAAAATTTTCTTGAAGTAATCTCACATTTGAGATTAACAAATATATAATAGGCATCCATCATCATAATGTTTAAAAAACATTGAAGACCCAGTTATTCAATTATCCTGACAGCTTTTAAATTTTTGTGAAATTAAAATATTAGAAAAAAATATACAAAAATTTTAAAGCTGTTAAAGGAAAAAAATTGCAAAATGTTTCAGTAGAGGGTGGAAAACACAAATTCAATTTCTTGATTTGTAGTCTGATAAAATATTGTAATGAAAAATGAAAACATTAATACCCCTAATTTATAAATTATAATCAAATTGCAACTTAATCATCATTTATACTGTTATCACATTACGCAGTGATACATTTTTAATTCACTGTGGATCAAAATACCAAGTTTTTTTGTCAGAATTAATTGGTGAGGTTCAAGTTATGTGATCATTTTGTATACAGACCAGAAAAACTTAATCCCCTTTTGATCCACAGTTGGGTTGCCATTTGTAACAATATGAAACAAGAATGAATGTAGGGATTGGAAACCACCACTATCTGAATTTAATAAATTATCACTGATTAAAATAAGATTCTAAATCATTAAATTTAAAAGTAATAAGAATGAAATCAAAATCAGCATGAACAAAACCATAAGATGCATCTCCATCATTAAAAAATAATTATTAATTCATTAATATCCAAACAATAATCATCAAATCAACAGTCAACCTGGTGACTGGATTTGAAGAAGATACTCTATAAAACAGATTATTTATCTAGCCACTGCCAAACTCAAAGCAGAATATAACAAGTATTTGAATATGCATACTTAAGTGCTAATCCATCACTCATATTAATAAAAATCTCTTGCTGAAATACAAACACATGCTGATCATCATGAATGTTCTGGTCATATAATTCTATTAATGTGATGTTCAATTATAAATTTCACTTCTAATGAAAAACAAAATGATGCGTATGGACTTTAAATATGACACATTTGTATGATTAAGAGTTATCATCTGAATGACCAAATGCAAACATAAACTTCTACATCAGTATAACTATTATGCTTTAATATAGTTTAGGAAGAAAAAACATTTTGAAACTGTTACTGGAAATAAGAGATAAATATCCTTAATTGCTTATTACAATTTATTTTAAAATTACTGAGATAACTTTAAAATAATCTTTCAACTCTAAAATCTGTATTGAACTCAAGTCACACAAACTGCTAAATCATTACACAGATAGTTGGAGGAATAAAGATTTTAATACGACAACAACAATTATTTAAAAAATATAAATTTAAAATGACAATATGAGAATTTAAACTTATATATTTTAACAAAATGATAATTTCATACAAAAACAATAATTAACTGATTATTTTTCTTCTTTTGTTATTCATTACAAAGTAAAAAATCAGCTTTTCAATCAGAGATAAGAGCATTTTAAATTAGCTATATAATGTTAATTAGTTATATATATTTTAAATTAGTATATAATTGTCAGGTAAAGGAGAGCAAATAATATAAAACATTAAAAACATGAGAAATTTTATAAAATGAAATTAGTAAACAGATCTCTTTCTATACTTTTAAAAAAATAAGTAACATAAATTAAAAAAGCATGTTTAATTAAAGGAAACTACTACTAAAATTATTAATTAATATAAATTGCAACTTATTTTGAAACTCCTTTATAAATTTAATGTATGCATTTAAAAGAATATCTTATATTATGGTTTTAATTTTCTTTGAAGTTCTTTTAATTGTAATTTACAAAGTTTCCCAAACAAATGTTTTTTCTTGAAGACTTTTTATTTCCATGTTAATGTACACAGTAATTGATTTTTTTTTATTTATCCATTTTTTTTTCTGAAAACTTTTTTTCAGTTCACAATAACACTTAAAAGTCACTCAAGTTCTTGGTTGGAGACAAGTATTGATGCAGATTATTTTAGGGACATTTTTCTTTTTTTTACATTTTTACTGAGGCAAGTTACATAGAAGATGATGTTTAGCTTTTAGATAAACTTAGCACATGGTTGTCTTCATCTTAGAAAATTATTTTTATAATTAAACTCATAGTATGCTCTACATTGCTAATGTATTCTTTAGCAACTTGATCTGGAACTGAGTGCCCTTTTCAGCAGCTGGGTCAGGAATGACTGTTCTCTTTAAAAGCTAAGTCAGGAACTGATTTCATAATAATTTATGAGACATTGAGGTCAATTGATTAACCCATAACCCTAATTCTTGAGCAAACCTGTGTCTAACAAATCACAACACTGTTGCCTACATGACAGAATTTTATAAAAACAATTAGATCAATTTTGAAAAAAATAATTGTTCAGATATTTTTTTTCAATATTGACCTTGGAAAACAGGTCAAAAACTTAGGTAACTAATCATCTAGATTAAATTCTCATTTAATAAATTTTAAAAGTATATCTCTAAATAAAGTTTATTGACATAGTTAAATAATATTTAATTGTCTAAAGAAACATAAGTTGATTATTAAGATAGAAATAATACAAAAGAAAAGTGTAATTCCCTCTATACATGAGTGTATGTCTTCATTTGCACATGTATTTTTGGTTTCTTGGTTTAAATTGCCAAGATATTTAATTTTATTCAATAAATATTTAAAAATAAATATTTTATTAAACCTAGTAAATAAAGGGTTAATATTTTAAATTAGACTTTCTGATAAACTTTAATGAAGAAAAGGTGATATTTTATTTTAAAAATAATAAAATATAATTTATTATCTTATTTATTTTTATTAATTAATTAATTAATAAAAGAAAGTTCTGTTAATTTTTTCTTCACCTTTGGTCATTAGAACACATGCATTTTTCAAAAATATAGATCAAAATTACATAATTTTACTAATTAGTTCCTCATTACAACTACCATTTTTAATAAAAGATGTCATTAGTTTTGGTGGGGATGATATTAATTGTTGACACCTGTCAACAGGAGTATAAAAACTAAAGGTTGTCATTTTGCAGGGTCAGCTTTTTCATTTTTCATCATCTCCTGTCTGACCACTGCTGTGTACTGCAATCTTAAATAACAGTAATAATTTTCTTTAATTATTTTTTTATCTAACTGTTTATTTTCACTAAAATTTTTATATTTTATTAACCTACAATGCAGTGTCTGGCCAATTCATAAGGTATTCTAATTTTTATTATTGAATTCAATTTAAACTCTTTTAACTACTAATATCATGCTTTGGAAGAATAACTCATTTATAATAACTCAAATCCATTAATTATGTTTTAAACTTAATTACAAAAGAAACCAGGTGATATGTTCTATTATGTTAAATTATAGAATCACACTAGACATTTTATTAAGCTATTTCATGCTATTATGTTTGACCTTTAGGAGGAAAAAACAAAAATTAAAAAAGTAAGCCTGTTAAACTTTAATTTAGCTATGTTGATTACTTATTACCCACTACATATGTTTAAATGCTGGATATATGCTAACTTTAATGTATATTCAAAATTCTGACTTAATATAAAATCTACAATTACTAAAATAACCTGTTATTTTAGATACAGGAGAACTCTTTAAATTGTGCTTTGCTTTCTCCATTTTTATTAGATAAAGAAATACTTCAGAGAAAATTGAACTAAAGAAATTTAAAAAAAAAAATAGGAAAACTTTTATACACTTTATTTTTCCCGTATTGCTTTTTTAAAAAAATGCTTCAAATAAATTTGAACTAAAGAAATAATTTGAAAAATGTTATAACAAAAATATTGTTTGGAGATATAACAATAATGGGCAGTTAATAAATGCATTGTTAAATTGCAAACTGTTAAAATTACTTGTAATTTTAAAAAAAATACTGAAATTAATATCTTGAGGTGAAGTCTTAGAAAAATGAAATCTTACTTTTAAAAATGTGCCTTTTCATAAAAATGGAAAAGAAAAAATATTACTTATTTCTTATGAAATTGCAGACAGCAAAATTCAATGAATAACTTGCTTATTATTATAATGGACCTTAAGTGAAAATTTTCTGACAAGCTAGCTTATGGTTAAACAATTTTTTCAAGGATAGATCCAAAACTTTTATTTATTTAGAATAAGAACTTTGCTAATATTTTATAATTTATGCTTACTTTTGGAAAGTTATATTTGCTTTAATTTTCTATCAAAGAAAATGTCTTGTTTAGTATTAGTACTTCATTCTACAGACAATTCACCAAGGAAAGACATCACAGCCTTGACAAGTGGCTCACTATGAAAGAGTTCTGCTAAAGAACAAAGGTATTTTTTAAAAAAAGTATGCAATATTTATTTTATAATATTTCACATATAAAGATATTTTATTATTATGATATTATTTTTTAATGGGTTTATTATAGAAAGCATAGGTATTCCTATACATGTGAGGTAAAATTTAAATATTTTTATACTTGCTTGTTTAAAGGAAATTTTATAATGTCTTTTATTCAAGTAGAGATATAATTTATAGTGCCTTTTATTCAACTAGAGCTATTTATCTCTTACATTTTTTCTTTAGTAATGCTTAGTAATGTTTCATTTACCCATAGGTAAACAGCCAATGTACGTTTATCAAAAGTTCAATATTTCATAATTATTATGATGTAATAATTTATGGTTAAATATTAATATAAATGAAGGTTTATTGGTCATTTTTATTAATATTTACTTTGCTATTATATCCACTTTACATTTATAAATTTTTTATTTTTTTTCATTGCAATTATGTGTATTCCTTATTTAATGCAGAATTTTTATTGTGCTATTTTAAATATTTTACAGTCATTTGATTGATTGTAAACTTTGGTTTCAGATATTGCTTAATGTCTGTAATTTTAAGTGGAAATATTAAGCTATACAGTTTATTAGTGATAATTTTGTTATCTTGCCACCATTTAGTCTAGTATTTATGTCATAGAGTTTTAGACTTTATGAAATGTTGCTTTATTTGTTGTTTTTTGGGATAGAGGTGCACTCCCCATTGTTTACATATTGTTTTTGTATTCCATGAGAGGATAATGTTCTTTATATTCTACGATGTATTTCATATATTAAGGTACCTTGGTCTCATGAGAGAATTATTTTATGGTGTGTATTCCATTTCCTTATGTGGTGAGACTGCATCCACATATACATTTTTGTGTAAGATATAGGTGTAGGAATCCACCATACTATTGTCCATGTTTTGCTTTGCAGAGCCTATCTTTATTAATCTATCTTTCATGATGTTATTATATATTTTAGCACCATGGAAGGAGAAGTTGTTGGTGCTTATTAAAAATGATGTCGCAGTGATATGACAGTTATTGAAGTACTTAGTTCTTTAAGGTGCATTTAAGTTATTTGTAGTGCTATTGTTATGTGAAACAGTGTCCGTATTGTGCTGCGAAGCCTTGTCAGTAGTTCACAAGTAAACCAACAAAGTATTAATAAATTTAAATGCTTATTGTTTTGGTACATAGCACAATAAGAAATGCACATACACAATGTTGTCTTTCATCATCATCAGAAGAGTAATTCGCAGATGGATTATTAAGTCATTTTAAGGCTAATTATTTTGTTGTTTTTGTGGACATAAATCAAATATATAATATGTGTACATGACTTCTGATTAATGTTCTATTTTTATTATTTTATTTAATAATAATGCTATTCAATGATTATCTTTTTTATTTGGATATGATAATCATCATTATCATACAAGTTTTCTAGTCCAACTCAGTCATAGAATAGTTCAGATTAAAGTTATTTTAATCTGTAATATGTTAATTTCACAAATGAAGGTATTATGAGTTGTTACCTGACAGTGTAATATATATTTCATAAATTATATGGCTTAGCTTGTAATTTAAGCTATCCTATTTTTATTGTTTCTTGTTAAACATTTGTTTAATAGGGTGATTTAGCTAGAACAGCTTAAAATAAATTAGTAAAACATTGAAATGCATTAAATAATTCATTCAAATGTTTCAATACCAACAGATAGTTTGTTAGTGAGGAAATTTTGTATTATCCATTGCTATCCTACTAAATATTTTAGCAGTGCCTATGTTTGGCAAATAACTTTCAACTACACTATAAATAAATTTTGCTTATGTCTATATATAAAATGTAAATAAATGTATTTGATGATTACTTAAATCTAGTTTTTGTTTTTCTATATGCAAATTAGTCTTGTGTCCAGAATTCTTATTTATAACAGAAATCTTAGTAAATCAGATGATCGATTTTATGCAGATCCATTATCTCAATGATATTAAAAATGCAAATATCTCATAAATTCTTCAATTCCAAGATGGAATTATAATCAAAAGAAATAAATATTTACTTAATCTTGCTTTGGATTATTTGATCCATTTTTCAAACTGCACATTATTTATTTTATTAATAAAAATACAGAAATCAAATTTAATTATTTTTATTGTGATGTTGACAGGGCAGTAGAAGGATATAAAAGGTACTCTTTTTTCTATTATTTTGAGTGATATCCTAGATAAAAGGCTATAATTTTCTAATTTTATATAATTTGTTTATGCAATTGTCAAGCAGATTAAACACTTTTTTATGTAATGATTATTGTTATTATAGTATATTAGTAAACATTAGCTTATAAGAGAAGTGTATGTATCTTTTTGTCTACCATGATGCTGGTCATTTATTTGGCCATGCAATACAACAATATACTTTCCCAAAATTAACAAGAAGAACCCTGAGATTATTATTTATTATAGTATTAATCATTGCACTATTAGAAAAGTACATTCAATTTGTACTCTACAAGAGTAAAGTAGATCAGATCATGTCAATGAATAATTATCTGGTATTAGATAATTATTATACAAGATATCCAAGAAAAGATATAAAAACTCTATTAGATGTTACTGTAAGTACAAAATATTTATTGCCCAGAGAATATATTTTGATGAAAAGAAATATATCTTCTAAAAGTGTGAGATAGGGATGAGTGAAGTTTTTCCTGTTCCTAATTTATTTACTTATTTATAATTATGCATATTATTATTGCTTTGAAATTTTCTTTTATCTTAATAGTGTCTCTGTAGTAAAAGTGATAGTGAACTACCTGACCACTGAGCTTAGCCTGGATAGATTATCAGTTTTTGTTGTACTAATCATCATCAGTCTTATGATCATATTATTATTTATTCCTTTATTTTCTTTAATTTTCATTGGCGAGAATTGTACATCCAATGGTGGGTCTTGTTAGACTTTGACAAGTCCTTGATAGGTTTTGTATAGCTTCAATTCTAGTCATTTTGTTGATATTTGCACTTCATTAGAATTTTACAAAGTTTAATATTCATGGCATAACTTGCCAGAATAATTATGTTAGTAATTATTTTTTTATTATTAGTAATAGTAAATGCTTCTTATTGTATGATCTGATCTCAATGCCACTTTAAAAAAATATCATATTTATTTGTATATCATTGCAGTTTTTAAACAATCTTTAAAATAATTTATTTTATTGCTATTATTTATTTATTGGAAACTGTATTACCTGATTACCAAATTTATATTTATATCATTACTAATCACTTGTTTAAAAGATTTCTGTGGACCAAGATTTATATAGAAAAATTATATTATCACAGGTGTTATTCAAAGTGATATATTAGTGATTATTATAGTTTTGGATTGTTTTGATTGGAGGTGCTTTTTTCGTTTTTTTTCTTCTTCTTTTTCTTGTTCTTCTTAGTCTTCTTCTTATTCTTCTTATTATTATTATTGTTATTATTATTATTATTATTATTATTCTTATTATTATTATTATTATTATTATTATTATTATTATTGTTATTATTATTATTATTATTATTATTGTTGTTGTTGTTCTTCTTATTCTTATTAAAGAAAAAACTTTTAAGAATAATTTATATTTTTTGTCAATATATATATAATCATAGTATTTCCAAAAGCTTCTATGTAATAAAAATATAATAACTAAATACATGACATTTCTGTACAATAACAAGTACTTTTCTCCCAAATCATATGTAAAATCAAAGTAACAAATGTAATTATTAACTACAATTCAAACAACAAAAACTATAAGATTTATTAAAAATACAAATTTTTTTCTATAGATAACAAAAAATATAACTTAATTTCTGGAATTTTATTTTATCAATAATGACAATACCCAATATTAAAATTTTTATAGAGTTGTTTTCCCATTAATTCTACTTGGTGCTAGCAAAGTGTATGTTTTACCAAATAGTAAAGTTATCATCTACACATCATTTAACAAAAAAAAACTACTTGATTGTTTCATATTTTCATAAAAATTTAAAAACCAAAAAAAATAAAAAAAATAAACATAATATACTGTACTAAAAATTGTCAAATAGTAAAATTTATTTAGAAAACAAATCTGAAAATCCTTTTTTAAAAACTCATTATGATGGCAAAACAAATATTTTTAAAAACTATGATTAATACAAACATTACAAAGACTTTATTAATAATGGCAAAGTATATTATACTTTATAAAACACATCAAAACAAAAACATAAAAACAATTTGATATATTTGAAAACATATGCAGTATAGCACAAACATTCCAGATTCTCTAAAACTTATCTATGACAAACTGTTTTAAAAGTGTCCAATCTGAAGAGTTTTATATATACATATATAATTTTTTTTTATATAAATTTTATTCAGATAAGTGATGTTAATACTTAAAATTATTTTGAAGTTTGTATCATAAAACTGACTACTGAAATAAATACACTTTTCTATATTTCATATTGGAAATATAAATTACTAGCAAACCCTTAGAATAAAATTATAAAAAAAATAAAGTGATGGAAATAATTTAATGTATTGTAAAAGTGTATAATTGTGTTATTATCAATATACACTGTTACATTATTGTAATAAATTTCAATATTTACAATTACTAATTAATTTTGAGCTTGAGTAAAAAGTAGTAAACATTGTTTTTAGAAGAATTTAAAACTTAGGCCAAATATCAGTCAAATATTTTATAGAAATTTGTTTGTACATATATATTAAATATGCACTTAAAAACACTTCCAATTTTACAACGAATTACAACCAAAATTATTCTAAAGAATTTGTATAGCTAATAATTGGTTAATTATTTTAATCACTGCTTGCAATTAAGATTAATATATTTTGTCTTTTTTTTTTAAAAAAAGGATAAAATTTTAAGTTCTATAAATATTTATTAACATCATTTATTAACATTTTTGTATAGTTTCTGGATATATGTACAAGCATATAAACAAGTTCTATCATATTGCATTTGAATATTATAAATGTAATATTTCAGCTTTATACTTTTTATTAATAAAATATGATTTTATAAAAAATATCTGGTTTATTTTAAATAATGAATTTAATTCAATTTTTTTTTAAATTGTTACAGTAATTTTAAAATGTCAACCTTTGTTGTAGTTAGTCATGACTGTTTTAATAATTTTATTATTATATTAAAGTATACAATTTAACATATTTATTTTGCAGATTTATTCAATATCTCTGACTAATAAGTGTATTTTGTCAATGTTATTTATCTTTGCATGCTTTCAAAGAATATTGTGTTGTAACTTTTCTGAATCAAATGGTTAATTTGTGACTGCGCCACCTCAACATTTATAATTGAAAACTTTTATTTCTGTACCCATTTAAAACTTGTTTTCATTATTATAAATAGGTTTTTATCCACAAAAGTTTGCCACAATTCTATATACAAATAGTATATTTTTTGCATGCATGTATTTGGTTTAGTAGTATTTTTTACATTATATGATAATTATTAGTAGTAATATTTACTGAGGCTATAACCTCGAGAATATGCATGTAAAAATGCGATAATAGGGACCTCTACAGGTGTTTAACCACAATCTTATGCTATGGAAGTAAAGAGGGGAACCCTTCTTTACTTCAACCTACTTTCTATTTAAATAGGTGAAGCTGAAGCGGTTAGATCTGCGAGCGTGAAGCTATTCAATACTTCACTGATTAAGTCCACATTTCTTATTACACATTAATACTCGTGAAATCTTTCGATTTACGAGTCAATGGAAATATTTTATAGTTAGAAATCTATTACAGTAATTTAAAGTTGTAATTATAAATTTATTAAACGCACATTGATTACGTAAGTAATATTTACTGAGGCTATAACCTCGAGAATGTACGTGTAAAAATGCGATAATAGGGACCTCTACAGGTGTTTAACCACAAGCTTCAGTAAATATTACTTACGTAATCAATGTGCGTTTAATAAATTTATAATTACAACTTTAAATTACTGTAATAGATTTCTAACTATAAAATCTTTCCATTGACTCGTTGTAAATCGAAAGATTTCGCAAGTATTAATGTGTAATAAGAAATGTGGACTTAATGAGTGAAGTATTGAATAGCTTCACGCTCGCAGATCTAACCGCTTTAGCTTCACCTATTTAAATAGAAAGTAGGTTGAAGTAAAGAAGGGTTCCCCTCTTTTCTTCCACAGTGTAAGCTTGTGGTTAAACACCTGTAGAGGTCCCTACTATCGCATTTTTACACGCATATTTTCAAGGTTATAGCCTCAGTAAATATTACTTACGTAATCAATGTGTATTTAATAATTTTTAATAGTGTTTTTTTGACTAGAAATGTATAAAAAATTGAAGAACAGTATATGTTTATTTGTACATACAAAAGGATATTATTAATTTAGCCCTACCTGATTTTTTTATGCATGAAGTATTATATTTAAATTACAGCACATCTTTCAAATATATTAATAATAAAATTTGAAAGTTTCTAAATTATGTTTCTGCCTGAAACAGCTGTTTCCAATTTAATAAAACATCATTCTTCTTATATATCTACATCATCATAGTTTAGTATTTTTCTGTAATAACCTACTATAAATCATTTTACAAGTGCTCAATTTTATGCAAGAATGACTTTACAATATAATGATTAGAATCGTCTCTCTTCCATTACCTCTATTTCGAATTTGAACTCTGATTGTGTGATACAAAATTTCCCCGAGTTATTTGCATGCTTACCACATTTTTGTCAGATAAATAATTGATATCAATATGGTAAAGTATTTAAATAATTGTCATTAAATTGACATTCATTTATATTTAACCAGGAATAAAATGAATACATTGCATAGTTTGCAAGCTTAATGGGTAATGTCATCTATTGTACAATTTTAATTTGAGATCTCAAGTGATTAAAGGTTGTTTTACATTTTATACTTACATTTTAAAATACTAATTATTTTATAATTAAATCTTTTGTTTTTCAGGAATGGAGTGATGTATTAGGTAATTCAGCACAAAAGTGGGCTGATACTTGTAATAAGTTTCATAGTTCAAACGGGGTTGGTGAAAATATATTTTTTGGTGGTGACAAAACTGGACTGGCAGCAATTCAACTTTTTCATAGTGAACATAAATTCTATGACTATTGGACAAATGGATGTAAAGATGTGTGTGGTCACTATACTCAGGTAAATTTTGATCATTTGATAAAATATATATGAATATTTATTGTTTATCCATCTTTTAAAAATATTTGTAGAAATATATTCAAAAGCCATACCAGTAGGCAAGAAGTAAAATCCCTAATAGTTGAATAATTGAAAAGAGCATATTATAGATTTATTCTTTGTGTTTGGAAGCCAATCAGCTCTTATTTGTTTGGAAACAAATAAAATGAGGTTCACCCTCAATCTTTATTATGATACTAGATATTTTAGTGTTTTTTTAAAACATCCCAATAATAAATGATTTTCCAAAAATATAAAAATCAAAGAAACATTCAGTTTTATCTTTATGTAAGTCAGTATTACTAATGGATTCATTCTGTGGATTATAGAAAAGATATTTTAAAGTCAGTCATAATTGTATTTAATAAGTGGTCTAATTTTTTAACTATTAATTTAAGTATTTTGATTTAGGTAATTTAATTTTCAAAAAAGGTAACTACTTTTTTTAATATTGCGGTAACTTGTTTTTGATAAAGTTCTTAATAATATATTTATTCCGTAGTATACATATGTGTAAAATTTTTAAGATCTCGTTTCTCTTTTTTAATCTTTATTATAAATTTTAATGTCTTTCAATGTTTAATAGTTTGTTTATGCAATTAGTTTTGCTCTGAAATGACTACAAATTTATATGTAATTCTATTTTTTGTTGTCATGCTCAGAATAATTCATTTATTTGCACTAACATTATGACAAAGTAGCATAAATAATATTGGACTGTCAAACTTTGGCAAAATAGAAAAGCTCTAAACAATCTGAAATTTCACTTAATTTAATCTTGTGTTTAATTATTCTAATAATAATTTGACATCAATTTTATATATTTTACTAAAATATTAACAGTAGAAAATATAGTTTTATTCATTATTTACTATATGTTGTTATTTAATTTTATAATACTAAACAATATTTAGTGTGCTTATTAGCAGGACCATACTTATGAGAAATTATAATGAATTAATTATACTGTAAAAACCATAAATCAGATTTGAGCATCAATCTCTATGTACATTACAATATTAAGAGGCAAAACTCACTATATGTGATGCCACACACTGCAAGCTAGAATAATCAATAAATGATAGAAGGCTTGTGCATAAAATCCTCATCTAGTGCCTACTCATCCAATATTCCCAGACTAGTTTCTGGCTTGTGGCCCTTGTCAGTGAAAAGCCTTGAATCCGAGACCACTGCATCTAGGTCTTAGGATCTAATAAAACCCTTCAGCAGCCACCTTTTATATCAACTACAAAACCATGAGTCTTAAATTGAAATCACCTTAATATTTTCAATCTAAGCTCATTAGCTTATATAGTCATATAGATCTGAACTCAGTTCAGTACCATACCTTTTGGGGTCTTTGGTTCTTTAATAACCATAGCCATCACTATCCTATTAAGCAGGATTGGTTTTAAGCCAATAAACATAAACACAATCACCATTTCTTATGCTTGCTTATAACTGTTATTAAAACAGGCAAAACTCACTATATGTGTTGCCACACACTGCAAGTTAGAGTAATCCATGGATTCCAGTAAGCTTGTGCATAAAATCCCCATCTAGTACCTACTCATCCAATATCCCCAGACTAGTTTCTGGCTTGTGGCCTTTGCCAGTGAGGGAGGGTTGCATTAGATTTTAAGATCTAGGTGCAGTTCTCTTAGATCCAAGGCTCCTCACAGATGAAGGCCACAAGCCATAAACTAGTCTGGGGATATTGGATGAGTAGGCACTAGATGGGTATTTTATGCACAAGCCTTCTAGCATCCATTGATTACTTTAGCTTGCAATGTGTGGCACTACATATAGTGAGTTTTGGCTGTTTTAATAATAGTTATAAGGAAGCATAAGAAATGATGATTATGTGATGTTTATTGGTTTACATTGCAACATTTGGAAAGAAAGCTATTTTTTCTCATAAACTAACACCTGCCATTTTTGGGAGCATTTTTAAAAATGTAATTTATTATTGTTATTTCCAGCCATCTATTGATATATCAATATAAAAATACTAATGATTTCATTGCACAGTAGTTCATAAGAAGTTTAAGTGCCAGAATTTTAAGCACCAGAATTTATTCTTGGACCTTTCTTTTCTATGCTGGATGCATTATCAACTGTGCCAAACCAGTCCAGGAAAAATTAAAGCAAAAATAAATATATGGAAACAGTCAACATTGAAATTTCAAAAATTATATAACACACAGCTACTTATACATTTAATATAATTAACTAATCAGATCACCTTCCACATATATTTAATTATAAAATAATATTCATACAAATATAGGTATTTTCTAGATGTATAACTGCATTATTTTCAATTCTAAAAACCAAACCTGGAGTAGACATTTTAATGTATTACCAAACTGCAATCAGTAATTATTCAATCTTAATATAAATAGTGGTAAAGAGTTATTTTTGTTTAATTACATATTGTGGAAGGTAAAAAAATAAGTGATTTGTTATTATTATTAATAATAATGCTGAGGGAAAAAATGTTTTTGTAGCTAACAAAAGAACTGAGGGTACTAAAATATATATTGATCTAAAATTAGATTTTAAATAATTGTTTAAGCAGAATGGCTCATCACATGATCACTATCTCATACTAGCACATAATTGTTATTAAACAAGGCAAAACTCTCTCCATACAGTAGTACCACCCTGTGCCAATCACAGAAATCAATGGATACCAGAAGGCTTGTGCATAAAATCCCTATCTAATGCCTGATCTTAGGATCTACGTGCAGTGCTTTTAGATCCAAGGCTCCTCACTGATGATGGCCACAAGTCAGAAACTAGTCAGGATAATGGATGAGTAGGCATTAGATAGAAATTTTATGCACAAGCTTTCTGACATCCATTGATTACTCTGATTGGCACAGGATGGCACTACTGTATGGAGAGAGTTTTGCCTTGCAGAATGGCTCATGTGGAAAAACCTTAAAGTGTTTTGAAATTTAAAATAAAAAAAAATGAAAGATGATTGTTGCATTCTACTTGCATTTGTTCCAAGTTTGAATCCAAAGCCTTCTTGCATCATATCATCAAATCAGTTTGAAAAAGTGAATGTAAATACATTAACATCTCATGATCACTAATTCCTTAACCATTGTATGAATGGCACTAGAAGAAAAACTGCTTGTTATATCTTATATGTATTTATAGATAATAAATTACTTATATGAAATTCTGCTAATTTGAAAACTTCCTCAAATGATAAGAAGCTTAAATTACCCTGATTAAGTCTTGAGTCTGAATTTATTATCTTGATTCTATAATCTGAGAATGATGACAGATTAATTGGCTTGACTCTTCTAGTTTTCTCTTTTATTTTTTTTTTTTTTACGGAAAGTTAGTATTTTTTTTAATCAAAATTAATTATTTCCTTTTTTTTCCTGAAAAAAATTTATGTATTGGATTAATTTGTATATGTATTTTTAAATTTAAGAGTATCAAACTCTTCATACAGTAGTGCCACCAAGTGCAAGCATTTATAATCAAATGGATGTAGGAAGGTTTGTTCATAAAATCCCTATCTAGTGCCTATTCATCCAACACCCCCAAACTAGTTTCTCACTTGTGGATTTCATCAGTGAGAAGCTTTGAATTTGAGAGGACTACACCTAGATCTTTGGATCTAATCCAACCTTCCAATAACCACTTTTAACATATTTAGTTAACTGTAAAGCATGGATTCCAAGATGAAAACAATATGTTTTCAACCCAAACTCATTCACTATTATAGTCATAAAGATCTGAAGTGAATTCAGCATCTATACATTTTGGTATCTTTGTTTTTTCAAGAATCACAATCAGCTTGAACTTGCTTGCACTACTGTATGGAGAGTTTGGTACTTTCAGTAACAGCATGTGTAAGCATATGAAATGGTGATCATGTGATATTTTTAAATTCTTAATAAAATAAATGTGACTTCTACTCTTCTGTTTTATCTTAAAATATTCAATATATTTAATATAAATTTCCAAAACAATCTGCTAATTCCTATAATTATTCGTTTGTATTGTAAAAGGTGAATTTTTGTATTATGATATATATGAACAGACATTTATTTTTGATATTTTAGTATATAAGTTACTTTTTTTATTTCAGAAGTTTAGATATTTTGATTTTTTTTGAAAATAACTTCAGGTTATTCTATTTTTCACATTTTTTCTATTTCTTTATGATTCATAAAAACCTTTTGTAAAGTTGGTTGTATTGTGTTATGATTTTTTGCCTGTGCACTTCAGCATTATTGCTCCTTTATTAGCAGATGCTGTAGTTTGATTTTTTAGCTGGTTGACAGGTTTTTTTGGTTTCTAATATTTCTGCATTCTCTCATGTATATTTTTAAATTTTATGTTTGGTCTTTTTTGCTTTCAGTTCTCTCATTTTTTCAGCTTTCATATTTATATTTGAAAATATCTGGTAATCATTGTAAGATGCAATTAAGAGATTTTAAATTATAATTTTTATATTTGAGATATCTACAGCCATTATCTTTCTTAAATGCAAACATTTGCTTAAATAGATTAGGTATAATTTGGGTTTGAACTTCTCTTTTATATGCTATATCCATATATTATCAATTATTTTAATGATAACTTTGAATTTTTTCCCCTGAAATTGCATTTTCTTTGATATTACTAGAAAGAGATAGGTTTTTAAACATCTACTTACTATTAATTTGTGGATATTTTTTAATTCTGAGTTGAGTAATATCCATTAGATAAAATAACTTAAGCATTTTATTCAGTGATAGATTGTCTTGTCTAAAATTTTATTTAATTGATGATGTAATACAATAAGAATATAAATCATATTTTTCCAGAAAATTTTCCAATTTCTCAGAATTAAAATCAGTTAAATCCATTAGAATGATTTCAGAGAAGCCCTTGTATGTAATTATCTCTTCCAATTGTGTGATAGTGTTCTTTTAATTGGTATTTCTTTATATTTCATACTCTAATTGTGAATATGAATCCACTACAATGACAAATTTTTTTCATTCATCTGATATTTATGTCCAGACATACTAATGATTTTATAGGATTAGCCATAAAATGTATTTTTTTTTTTGGTAAACTTGTTTTCCTACAGCAGTATGAATACTTTGTGAACTTCTAACATAAAATGCTATATATTAAAATGTAAAGTCTAGAAGATAAAAGTACTTTTTGGATATCCTTCATGAAAATTTCAGATAACTAAGCTAGAAAATGATAAAATAAATTTATGGTCATTCATTGAATAAGCATCCATGGTTTTTAAATGATAATAAAGATTCATTAATTTGCAACTAATAGCTCCTTAATGTTTAAATTCAGATTTTTCGAAAATTAATTCATCATACAAATTTTCCTAATTTGTAGTAATAATGAGAATATTTTATAGTAGAATACTTCTGATAAATCATATTCATCCATCATTATAAAGAATTTTCAGAAGAAAATACTTATTTTAAATGTTACATTTATACCTATAACAGTTTCCATATCACTGTTTGAGGAGAGAAAAGAACTCACAGGTTTTCAAATATTGCAGGTATTTATAAAATAATTAAAATACAGAAAAGTCATTTAAATTCTTTCAAATATAACATCATTTTTTCAGGTATATTTTATAATTTGACTTTGTGAAGTGAAAAATTTTAAATTTCACATAATATTTATAAGCAGTTTGTGGCAAGTTGATTTTTTTATTACCCTCACCTTGAGAAAATGATTTCTTTCTTTCAAGGGGAAAACAATCTTAATAATTAAATTCTTTTATCTGTACTGTCATAAGTTGATAATATAATACCTTTCATTTAAAAAAGCACAAATACATTCTTTTATTGAAATATAAATTCGTATTAATTTAAATATTTCTTTTATAGACTTAAATAAATTCTTTAAACATCTGATAAAATATACTCATCATATCAATATATAATTTTTATTCTGTGAATTAAACATTCTTTTACCAGAAATAAATAAATTCTGCATAATATTTCATATAAAATGAGGGGTTTAAGTAAAATATCAGGAAATTATTAATATTTTTAATAATCTCATTATGTTCACTAAGAATTTTAAATACATTATGATAAATTTAAATTTAAACAGACATTCAAATATGCCTTGAAATTAACAATAGCTCTTGTATCATTATAGTAGTAATAATAGTAATAACTTTTGAAGTCTCCCAGTGTGAAAAATTTGAATGGTAATAATTTAAACATTATAATAATTAAATGAGATTACAAATAAAGCTGGAAAATATGAAAACTGTAGTTGCTTGGATTTTAAATTCAAATAAGTGTTCCCAGATATAAGTTTATCCTAACATATATAAGCTAACAAATAATCAAATTTAGAGAAAATTACACTTTTAAAATTCAACTGCTACAAATGTAATAATTGAAGTGAAGTGAGGGTATAAAAAAGTAGTAATAGTATTCAGGTGTCAATTTCACTTTATTTATAGTAGTAATCATGTGACCACTTTACAATACTTATTATTAAACTTTTAACCTATAACCTCTTCCCTGATTATTTCTGATTCCTGATCTAATGTAACTAGGAAATCTTATCAAGTAAAAATCTAACTAATTAATATTCAATTTTAAAAATAAATTAACCTTGTTTAGACAAACAAAAACCAAAGTTACTTTCTGGTACAATAAAATAATTACTTAAAATTACAGTCACGAGGATAAAGCAAAATTGTACTAATTAAAATAAACATTATAGATCATATTTAATACATTTATTTACCAATAAATTTAATCTAGAAAAGTCTCTTAGAATAGAACATTTCAATTATTTTCTTAATACTAGACATTTGATAGTATTTTAAAAACAAATAATGTTAAAATTAAATATAATACTTATTCATCCAACATTCATTTATATATTACTTTAAAAATCGCATCTTTAATCATTAGTTTTATTAAATGAATTAAAAATATTTAACTATAATATTATGTATTAAAATTAAAGTGAACTAAAATATTATATACTGTATTTGATTTAAGTGCCAGTAAACCAAAACATAAGAGTTCTACCTGGTTTCTTCACCTGAAAAATTAATATGAATTTTTTGAAACATTTTAACAGTTAAATTAGGAACAAGCTAATATTATTAACTTGAAAATGTACCATTTACTGTTTTAATTTATCAACTATTTAAAATTTTATACTTTAGAGTAATAAGCACTCATTTGAGCTTAAAAATATTTTAACTTAAACTGACAAAAATTATTTTACAACTATACAATCTATATAACGTTCAACCTTGTATTAGAATATATTTGTAAAAATTTTAATATTTGTGTTAATATTAAGAATAAAAGTTTGTCATTTATTTATTTGATTTGATTTATTTATATATAGTCGAATTATATATGTGTGTGTGTATTCTTAATATTAACACAAATATTAAAGTTTTTACAACTATACAATCTATAAAATACTGATGTAGTAACTTTTCTATGAAAAAGTTATGGCATTATAAAACACCAAGAAAAATCTACTGATTATAGAATTAAACTATATAAAAAAAATTGGTTCTCATCTGATCCTTCATATCAGCCATGGATGGTGCTATTTCTAGCTAAATTTCTAGAAATATGCCATTTCCGCGGCCACACCCAAGCCTTTAAGCATTCTTTCTACAATAAATCCTAGAAAGATTGTTAACTCGGAGTTAAGTCTTCTTTCTATGCTAAAAGGTAGAATGTTAACTCGGAGTTAAGTCTTCTTTCTACAATAAAATCTAGAAAGAGTGTTAACTCGGCTTAGCTGCTAATGGTGTGGCTTTTTCCGGTGCTAAAAGCAGAGGAAAATGCAGTGGTTGTTTGTGTCATGCCCTATATCATAATGCTGTGTTATGTATTTGATGTAACAATATCATACGAGGGTGTGTTAATTTGATTGTGTCAAAATTATTTAAATTTTCATTGGGGCTTTTTTTAAAGACAAATTGATGTACTGTTACCTTTTAACAATTTTAACAGTGTTGTGATTGTTCCTTGTAAAGCTGTAAGCCTCCTAAATTTTTGATTAGAGTGGGGTAGCGTAAAATTTTTAATGATCACGCTTTGAGTCACGTTTTAGCAAGAAATTTTCCGAGACCTAGAAGATGGCTAATTCCAATGCTGAAAACTTGAAAAGATGGCAATTACCAGACACGGAAGCCAGCGTTGGAACATATTTCTACAGCAGAAAAAAAAATTATCCTGCTGCTGAAAGAAAACATTGGATTGTGCGGCAAATATATGCAGATTTAAAGTCCAAAAACATCTTTTGACTTTCATTTGTAAGTCTTGTTGTTGCTGACAGAAATGTTCACCTCGTAAAGGGCAGCTTGTTTGAGGGATTCCAAATGGCCTTTGTCAAATGTAAAAAAATAAAAGAAGTAACTTCAATTTTTATTTAAACATACATTCCTTCTCCCAATAATTGTTGTCATTGGCAATCAAATGTAAAATAAAAGAAGTAACTAAAATTTTTTGGTTTAAACATTGCCCAAAAAAACCCGCTTCTCCCAATAATTGTTGTAGTCGGCAATCAAATGGTCAAATAAAAGGAACATCAATTATTCTTTAATCATATAGGGGAAAAAAACCCTCCCACTAATTGTTGTTGGAAATCAAATGTAAACCAATAAAAGTAAGACCGTAACTTGTTAGTTCAACATTATCCAAATTACTATTTGAACATACACCAAAAAAAGACCCGCTCTTGTCAATCAAAATGAAAGAAACAACTATTATTGTTCCATTGTCAAACCAAATATTATTTGGGAAACCCAAATAATTTATAAATTAAAAAAATAAATAAAGAAAGTCAAATCGTTTGTCAATCAAATGGTAACCAATAAAAGTAACTTAAATTTTGATTTCAACATACACACAAACAAAAAATGCAAACCCTTTCTCCCAATAATTGTTGTCGGCAATCAAATGTCAAAAATAAAAGTAATGTACAATTATTCTTTAATTGTACACAAAAACACCCCTCCCACTAATTGTTGTCGTCAATAAAATGTAAAGCACTAAAAGTAAGATAAACCAATTATTTTGGTTTAAATGTAACCCAAATTACTATTTGAACATACACCAAAAAAGACATTCTTGTCAATAAAAATAAAAGAAACAACAACAACTATTATTGTCCCATTGTCAAAAATATTATGTTTTTGGAAACCAAAACAATAATTTATAAACAAAAAAAAAGTCAAATCGGTTGTCAATCAAATGTAACCAATAAAAGTAACTTCAATTTTTATTTAAACATACACACACAAAAAAAACAACTCCTTTCTCCCAATAATTGTTGTCAGCAATCAAATGTAAAATAAAAGGGTAAATTAGTATTTAATCATCACCCAAAAACACCCACCCCTCTCACTAATTATTGTCAGCAATCAAATGTACACCACCACTAAAAGTAAGGTAAACTATTCTTTAAATGGTTACACCCCTTCTCCCAATAATTGTTGTCTACAATCGTACACACAAAAACATCCCTCCCAATAATTAGTGTCAATCAAATGTAAACCAATAAAAGTAAGACCGTATTAAAACGTAACCCAAATTACTATTTGAACTTAACACCAAAAAAACACCCTCCTGTCAATTAAAAATTAAACAAACAGCAACTATTATTGTCCCATTGTCAAAAATATTTATTTGTAGAACCAAAAATCATAATTTATAAATGAAAGGAAGTCAAATCAGTTGTCACTCAAATGTAAACCAATAAAAGTAACTTAAATTTTTGTATAAACATACACACACACACACACACACGAAAAAAAAAAACACCTCCCAATAATTTTCGGCAATCTAATGTAAACCTATAAAAGTAACAATGTAAATTATTATTTAATCATACACAAAAGAAACCCCTCCCACTAATTGTTGTCGGCAATCAAATGTAAATCTATCAAAGTAACGTCAATTATTATTTAAAGATCCATTAAAAAAAATCCCATTCTCTCTTGAATTTTAGCAATCCAATTTTACAAAAACAGTCATACTATTTAAAAAAACACAAATTACTATTTGAACACACACTAAAAAAGACCCTCTTGTCAATAAAAATTAAAAAAAAAAACTATTTTTTTATCCCATCATCAAAAATATTATTTGGGTAAAATAATTCAGAAACAAAAGAAAGTAAACTTTGTAAATCAAAAAAAAAGTCAATATTAATAGAGAATTGCTAGCCTGGGAACGTTATATTAATGTGTTTTTGGTTAGAAATCATGCCATCCCACGGCTGACACGAAGGATCAGATGAGAACCTAAAAAATTGACTACCTAAAATTAATAGTGCTGCACAATTAAGTAAAGTAAGTTATAATGAATCAAATGAGCAAAGGTTAAACAAGTTTTGTTAATAAAATAATCCAAAATCTATTGAAGGAAGTTAAAATTTTACTCATACCAGTATGACAGTAAAATTTATATTATTTGCTAATTATGTTTAATATGTTGTATTTGTAAATATAATTTCAAATTCCAAATTACTGTATCATATATCTATCATTTACTTATTGACAAAGTTAATAAAACCAATATGCTATAATAATTTAAACCAATGTATCAATAGAATATTTTGTTAAACTATAAAGTGGTACAATACATTAGACATTTTGTTCAAACTAGAAGAAAATATTCATTTATCTGTTTTACATGATTTTTATACATTATCTAAGAAAATATTAATGTTAAGGATTTCTTCCTAATATTTATTAACAAAATAAAATAAATTATTAAATAAAATCTATTATGATTATTTGAATGTAAAATTTAGAATTATTAGATTTTTTTTGGTTGATTACACATATATATAGCCACACACACATGTAACCTTTTTAAAATAATAGTAATATTAAATCAAAATAATTACATAAATAAAACATACAACCTGCATAAATAGTAATTAAAATTCATCAGAAAGAGTTCTTCAGTCTTTAAGATATTTTTATTTCAGTTCACAAATCCACAAGAGAATCTGATGCTTTAAAATATAGTAATTCCCAAAAATGTTTGTTTCTTTAGAATATCCAAAGTTTATTTAGCAAACTGATTATTAATAATACCCAGCAATATTTCACACTGTAGTTGGCATGTTACTAAATATTATTCACTTTTAAAATGATAATTATCACATTTAAAGTTAATTTTAGTAAGTTATTTATTTATTGGTTGCAATCAAATGCATATATAATAACACAGTAAGTAAAACTTTCCAGCATTTTTAAAAAAAATAATATATATATATAACCTCTGCATTCTTCACTTATTTCACTTTATTGGATTTATAAATGCCCAGGCGCCAATTCTATACAAGGTAGAATAAATTTATAACTGCAATTGCCTTTTTACTTATTTAAAAGATTCTTATGCTCTAATTACTGTATGGCTTAGCTCAGTTGAGGTTATAGGATAAGGTATTTATATAGGATGCAAATAAGGGTAATAGAACATTTATAGATAACAATTCTGTAACATTAATTTAATTATATTCCAAGCATTTATTCAATTATAAGAACCATTGCAAAATTGTCAATTATCACATTTATTGCAGGATAGACAATAATGAAGATCAGGTACCTTTTTACCTACATCATCATCCATTTTAAGCAAAGTAAAATATATTATTGGCATTGTAATATTGAGATTTATCAACTCCAGATAGATTAAATAAATTGATGTATACTGGCAAATCCATATATTCTATAACTATATTACATTGACCATATGGGTGGTGGAAATAGACAATCGAACACATATAATAAAACAACTCATATGGGATATTAATTCAATAAAACATTTATTGTATATAAAAGACAAAATAACAAATATATATATATTATTTTTATACATCTTGCTAGTAACTATAATACTTCTCTTCTTAGTTAGACAAAGTACACTTCTCTCAAGCTAATATCTCATTTATACTGAAAGATGAATTGCTAAAAATGAAAGGAATAGGATATTAATATGATATGTTATAAGATTTAATATTTATTTGTAAACAATAACTTTAATAATAATTTTCTTCACTATTTCTTTATTACCTATATTTTTGAATATGTCTGCCTTAAAATGTTATAAATATAATGCATTTATCAATCATAATATTTATTAACTTATTGACAAAACAATTGAAATAAAATAAAAATATAATTTTGGAAACAATAATAATAATATTTATAACAGTCCACACACATTCAAATATAAAATTTATGTATAAAATGATTTCTAATGCATATGAGACAATATATTGTCTTATTATAATCACAACCAGTTACATTAGCTTTTTAAAAAAATATTACATTTCTAGTATAAACAAATATATATATACTTATCAATATTTAATCATTAGATGTTGAATTGTTTTGAACTTGAAAATTTGAAATTTAAAATGTCAATGAAGTATACGCTGCTTCTATTAGTTGGAGACTAATCCGGAAAGAATTGCAATAGTTTTCCAATATTTTAAAATCTTGTAATGAACATTATAAACACATTAGCACACACTGGAATTATTTTATTAATCACTCAAAATAAAATCTCCGACTTGCTGAAACAATCCTAGTAAAGTTTTATGGTTTTATCCCTTCAATTTTTAATGCTTAAAAATAACTTTTTTTGGTGCTCTTCTCAAGAACTGGATGAGCCACCAAGCGGCGCTGCAGAACCACCAAGAAGCCTGCAATTGATAATTTTTTTTTTCAATATTTGCTAAAAATCCGCTTAATTTTAGAAGTTGTAGACACCCACCCCCCTGGCACACGAGACAAATCAGTCAAAATCGCTGAAATTGAAATGTAATAAAAATAGCTATAAATCAGTTAATTTTAGAAATGGTAGACCCCCCCACAGCACGAGACGTATGTATCAAAATCGCTGAAATTAAAATGTATAATTGGGTAAAAAAATTATAATAAAAGCCTACGAAATTAAACAAAAACATACTAAATGTCAAAGCGATTTAAAAAAGAATCACTCTTCAGTTATATAACTAACAGATAATAATTCAAACCCCATAGTAACCTGTAATAACATATTAGTTTATATCAAAAATTATCGCAAATAAAAAATCGCACATATATAAAATTCAACAACACAGAAATAAAATAATCAGAATAGACAATTGAAATTGAAAACAAAAGTTGATTATAACATCTGAGGTGAATAATGTTTATAAATCCCCCTCCCTTCCCACACGGTGTTCAATGAAAAATAAGTAAAGTGCAAATTATGAATGCTATTTTTAAAATCCTATGAAATAAACAGGAAAAAATATATATAATAAAAGCCTATGACATTAAACACAAACATACTAAATCTCAAAGCGATTTAAAAAAGGAAAAGTATTTTTAAAATGCAAAAATAACAGCATGAAATATGGTGGGAAATGTGTTAAAAAAGAATGTCTCAGTTATCTAACTAACAGATATAATAATAATTCAAACCTTAATAACAGACTAATACATATAAAGTAATCATTGTTCCTATTAATCTATAATATCGTCATTAGTTTAAATTCAGTTAATATGTTACTCTATTACTAGTTTATATCAAAAATATTGTAAGTACTCGGATTAAGTCGCACATATATAAATTAAACAAAATAAAAATAAAATAATCAGAATAGAGAATACAATTTGAAAGTAATTTACCAATTTCCCTGGAGAGTGAGTTCATCTTTCAGCAGGTCGTTGAATAAAACTGAAAAAATAGCTAAACATTTTGGGTACTATATGTAGTATAAAGACATTTCCAGAACTCGGGTCATGAGACTGATTGATTTTGCAAGTTTTGTCGCGGGGAAATTAATCTCTACGTTTTGAGAAAGTGAAAGTATTTTTTTAAAAAATGGAAAATAATACTTTTTCTCGTTTTAAATTATAAATCAATAATATCAACAAATTAAAAATCCTTCTTTTTCTTTTAAAAAACTTAATTTTCTTGTATCAATACTGAACATATATTTATATAATACAAAACTCCAACGTTTCAGTAGTTTTTATCAAACACATAGGCATATTTCCTTTTAGTATAAAGTTATTTCTACCGAAAGCACTCCATCCAAGTTTAATTCTATTATTAATTTCATCCATTATGTTTTCATCTATATATTAATAATCTGACCAAGGTATTTGCAATTGTTAACTTGACGTTAGAGGTCGTCCTGCAGATGTTTATATGAATGTCTAGTTAAGGATATACAAAGTTTTAAAGAAAAGGGGAAGAGAATAATGGTTATAGGGGATATGAATGGACATATTGAAGAAATTGATAATGTAGATAATAAAAATGGACAGCTTTTGAAGAATTTTTGTCAGAAAGTGAATTTGAGTATTGGAAATTTATTAAATATTTATGAGGGACAATACACTTGGTCCAGAAATATATTTCACACAGTAGATTATGTATTGGTAGAGAAAGAGGAAATAAATAAAATACGGAAAATTAAAGTGTTTGATAATGAAGAAAAAGTATGTACTAGTGATCATAATTTCATTGTAATTGAAATGGTTAGTAATGTGATGGAGAATAGAAATAAAAGTAGAAATAATAGTGAAAGATGTGGATGGAGAGTGAATGATAAGAATAAGTTGGAAGAGTATAAAATACAAGTTGAAGAAATAATGGAAGAGTGGGTTGGGGATGAGTATAAGGACTGGTGTAAAGAAGTAGAAAACGTGGCTAATAGGGTTTTAGGTGAGAAAATTCAAAAGAATAAAAGTAATAAAAAAATGAGAATTAGTAAAAGTGTAAAAGAAAGGAAAGAAGCATGTAGAGAATATAAGTGTGCTATTAAGAATAAGGAAAGTGAAAAAGATATTAATGTTAAATGGGAAAAGTACTTAGAAAAGAAGAAGTTGGCTAAAATAGATATTTATAGAGAGAGAATGAAATTGAATAGTAAATTGTTGGAGGATATTAATAAAAGTGGAAGAGATGGGAGTAAAAAAAATTTGGAATTATATTAAAAAGGAGAAATTTAGGGGAGAGAGTTAGTATTACTAGATGATGAGGGAATAGAGTGTAGCTCTAGAGAAGATTTAGAGAGAATCTTAAATAGTTATGTAATGAATATAGAAAAGATGTTAGATGTGAATGATAGAGTGTTAAAAAATATGAAAGAATATAGTAATGGGAATATTAGGTTTTCAGAAAATGAACTAAATGAGGCAGAGAAGAAATTGAAAAGTGGGAAGGCAAGAGGTTTAGATGGATGGGCAACAGAGATGGTAATGAATTTAGGATATAGGGCAAAAGTAAAGTTATTATCCTGTTTTAATAAAATGGCACAGAATAGAGTTTTCCCAAGTAGTTGGAGTAATACAAGAGTAAGGTTATTATTTAAAGGAAAGGGTAAGGATCATAGAGAGTTGAATAATTATAGACCGACAGCGGTAACATCAGTTTTATATAAACTTGTCTTGTATATGGTAGCTAGTAAAGTTGTAAAATGGATGGAAGGGAATAATGTAGTGGGGGAAATGCAAGGAGGTTTTAGATTAGATAGGCGTATAGGAGATAGTTTATTTGTAGTTACACAACTTATGGATATGAGTAGGAATGCAGGTAAACAGTTATATATGAGTTTTATAGATATAGAGAAGGCATATGATAGAGTAAATAGAAACAGATTATGGATAAGTTTAGCAAATTTGGGAATGGATGAAGCTTTAATAGATATTATTAAGAAATTATATGAAAATAATTATTATATATATCAATTAGAGAATATAGAATCAATTAAAGTTAAAAATGGTGTGGGACTAAGGCGAGGATGCCCTATGTCATCTATTTTGTTTGTGTTGTATTTGAGTGAAATGGAAAAAGCAATAGAAAGATTAGGAAGAGGGATAGAGATACCGTTAATAGGTAGTAAGGGAGTATATATTTTGTCAGGTCTTTTTTTTTTGCGGATGATATACTTTTGTGTGCAGAAAAAAGAGAAGATATAGAAGTTATGTTGAGGACATGTGCAAGGGTGGGTAAAGAGATGGGGATTAAATTTAATGAAGCAAAATCAAATATAATGATGGTTAATACTGGGGAAAGAGAAGATGTAGAATTTTTATTGGGAGATATTAAGTTAAGTGTGGTGAATAGATATAGTTATTTGGGAATTATTTTAAGTAATCAGAAAAATTATTTGGATGAATGGGAGAAAAAATTGATAAATGAAGCAAAGAAAAGAAAGGGATTGATAAAGAAATTAACAGTCTTTTCATATAATAAATATGATGTAGCTAGAATTATATGGAAAGGAGTTGCAGTAGCAGGGTTAACATATGGTAATGATGCATTATATGTTAGTAAAAAGATATTAGATTACTTAGAAAAAGCTCAAAGGGAAGTAGGAAGACATGTATTGGATGTAGAAGTATGGACAGCAAGGGAGGCAATTCAAGGAGAAATGGGATGGTCAAGTTTTTATATGAGAGATGCAAAAAGTAAAATGAAAATGTTTGGTAGATTGCAGTTTATGGATAATAAAAGAATAGCTAAAATAGTATTTACTTGGGTTATGAGTAAAGGACAGGTAACAAGATGGGTGAGAAAGGTAATGCGGTATGCAAAAGATTTGGATAAAAAACTTATATCAGTATATTTGTACAAAAGATGGGATGATTGTGTTAAGAGGATTATTGAGTATTATAGTAGTAAGGAATGGGATAAAAGAATAAATTTATTAATAAAGACTAGGGAGTTAGAGAGATGGAGAAATAGTATGGAGAGTAAAAAGAGTTTAAATATCTATAGAAATAAACAGAATATTAGGTGTGAGTTAATATATGATAATAGTAAGGAAAGTAGTTTATTGTTTAAGGCTCGAACGGGATCTTTAGCTACAAAAGAATATACATGTAAATGGAAAAATATGGGTGATTTATTTTGTAAATTATGTAAGGAAGGGATAGAAAATATTAGGCATTTGGTAATTGAATGTAAATGTTTGAAAATAGAAAGGGTACATATAATGAAGTTGTGGAAAAATAAATATGAAAAGAGTGATTATACAGAAAGTGAATTATTGTTTTTTATGTTGGGTTTGGGAAAAGTTAAGGGAGATTTAGATATAAAGGTTATAGAGTTGACAAAGATTATGTTGTGGAAATGGGATAGAGTAGATTATGGGTAAATTTAGAGTGGAGAATGTAAAATAAAGTGGCTAACAGGTTTATCTGGGCATAATTGTTGAGATATTCTTGACTTCGTTTAAGGAGAAGCCATAATACATCACATCACATCAAGCCCAGTCGTATCTCAAAAGTGCACTCACGAGTATGCTTTGGAAAAGCTCACATGCAACAAAATGTCTAATGCTGAAAATATTATGGTCTGGCAGTATCATTTCTGCAGGCCAACAACATCTACATGGCTGAATTTATGTGGTGTCCCCTCCACAAAGGGGAGAACTTGTTCAGAGCCATACTTGCTGAGATGGCCATTGCAAGAAGGTCTTAGTTTTTTTTTTTGTTTTTATCAAGATCTTACTTTAACTTGAATTTGTGTGTTTTTTTTAATTTATTTATTATAAATAAACATAACCTAAAGAAATCACTAGTCTTTTGCCTTCATTTGTTTGCGTGTCAGTTTTTGTAAATGTCTGTTTATTAGTTGTTTTAATTCTAATTTGTTGTGCGCGTGTGTCCATAAAAAGCTATATAAACTTTAAAACTTATGGAATGGAACGTGTACAGCAGTTTTCATTCAAACTTTTTGAAATGCCGCATTTCGTACAATAAATAAAAAGTATTACATCTTAGCGTTAAGTTTTGTCTTCATTAAAGCACAAACTAAATAGAACAGTAATGTTTTCATTTTACTTCCTTTCACCCCAAAGCCAAATAAAAAGTAATAACGGAGGAAGCCCCTCCCAAAAACCCCAGAAAGCTTGATCGATCAATATTTTGAGAAAATGCATATATATAAATTATTTTATTTATAATCATATATTATAACACTGCAAATGTACAATCACTTTTTCTTTTAAAATATATATGTTCTCCAATAATATCAACAAATTAAAAATCCTTCTCCTTTTCAAAAACTTTATTTTCTTATATCAATACTGAACATATTTATATAATATAAAACTCCAAAAATAACTGTAAGAAGATAAAAACAATTGAAACGTTGGAGTTTTATATTATATAAATTGTTACATTTACCATCTTCAAACTCCCTCTCTATTCACAACTTATAAAGATATGTTTAGTATTGATACAAGAAAATTAAGTTTTTTAAAAGAAAAAGAAGGATTTTTAATTTGTTGATATTATTGATTTATAATTTAAAACGAGAAAAAGTATTATTTTCCATTTTTTAAAAAAAATACTTTCACTTTCTCAAAAAGGTAGAGATTAATTTCCCCGCGACAAAACTTGCAAAATCAATCAGTCACATGACCCGAATTCTGGACATTTCTTTATACTACATATAGTACCAAAAATGTTTAGCTATTTTTTCAGTTCTATTCAACGACCTGCTGAAAGATGAACTCACTCTCCAGGGAAATTGGTAAAGTACTTTCAAATTGTATTTTCTATTCTGATTATTTTATTTCTATTTTGTTTAATTTATATATGTGCGACTTAATCTGAGTACTTACAATATTTTTGATATAAACTAGTAATAGAGTAAAATTATCAAAAAAAAAAAAACTAGTAATAGAGTAACATATTAACTGAATTTAAACTAACGACGCTCTTATAGATTAATAGGAACAATGATTACTTTATATGTATTAGTCTGTTATTAAGATTTGAATTATTATTATATCTGTTAGTTAGATAACTGAGACATTCTTTTTTAACACTTCCCGCCATATTTCGTGCTGTTATTTTTGCATTTTAAAAATACTTTTGCTTTTTTAAATCGCTTTGAGATTTAGTATGTTTTTGTTTATTAATGTCGTAGGCTTTTATTATATATATTTTTTCCCATTTATTTTATAGAATTTTAAAAATAGCATTCATAATTTGCACTTTATTTATTTTTCATTGAACACCGTGTGGGAAGGGAGGGGGATTTATAAACATTATTCACCTCAGATGTTATAATCAACTTTTGTTTTAAATTTCAATTTTCTTTTCTGATTATTTTATTTCTGTGTTGTTGAATTTTATATATGTGCGATTTTTTATTTGCAATAATTTTTGATATAAACCAATATGCTATTACAGGTTACTACGAGGTTTGAATTATTATCTGTTAGTTATATAACTGAAGAGTGATTCTTTTTTAAATCGCTTTGACATTTAGTATGTTTTTGTTTAATTTCGTAGGCTTTTATTATATTTTTTTTACCCAATTATACATTTTAATTTCAGCGATTTTGACACATATGTCTCGTGCGGCGGGGGGTCTACCATTTCTAAAATTAACTGATTTATAGCTTTTTTTTTATTACATTTCAATTTCAGCGATTTTGACTGATTTGTCTTGTGCACGGGGGGGGGTCTACGACTTCTAAAATTATGCGATTTTTAGTGAATATTAAAAAAAAAATTATCAATTGCAGGCTTCTTGGTGGTTCTGCAGCGCCGCCTGGTGGCTCATCTAGTTCTTGAGAAAAGCACCGATTTCCTTTTAAATGTCTATTTTGTAAAATCGTTAAATTTTTTTTTTTATATTATGCCAAGCGTTGTATTAATGTTATACACTATTTTGTTTTGTAAATAAATGTTATGATATTAGTTAAAGCGATAAAACCTTCTAGTTTATTGACCCTGCCCTTGCATTTATACACAAACCTATATCACACATACGTATGCACACACATATATTGCTATTAACAATTTTGATTTAGGGAAATGGTTTGACAAAAGTTATTTCACTGTAACAACTGAAATTTTCCTTGTTAAGAGAGTCGAACATGAACTCTTCCAGAGTTCGAACTTCGAGGTAACAGTTCCAAAAGAGAGCATTGAAGCATATATGAATTGATCTAAATGGCACCTAGATTTGTATGGGAGTCTTAAACTAGTCTATTGAAGATGGGCATGATTATCAAGTACTTCATCGCATTGCTCTAGCATCCTACATGAAGACCTCAAGTCTGACCATAGTTATATGTGATTTTTTCTTGCCACATAGCCGACTAGACCGTGACATCTGGCATAGCCAATAATTAGGCATTGATTAAGTTCACCATCATACATAGCCTTAGTATGAGCTGATTGACTTGTTATGTTCAGACCATGCCATTATCGAACTTAAATTATATATAGCTGGCCGTAACTGCCCATTCTGTTACAATATATATATATCATTAAATGAAAAACAATGCCATACTTACAATTTTAGGAATTGTGATGGATATATAAATATAAACTTCAGTTTAGTATTTTAATTGTTTTATTTACATATTTTATTAAATTATCTATTTTAATATTTTTTCTTATTGAATTAACAGGTAATATATATATATATATTTCATTTTTATATTTTTTAAAAGTAAATAAATAGAATCATACATTATTTTATAATTAAATGTTTATAATCATAAATGTACATTAGATACATATTCAGAGATAACTTTTTATAATTTTTATACATGTAGGTAGTCTGGGCTCAAACTACTTCTGTTGGTTGTGGCTATAAACAATGCACTGCTGCTGGTACTGTTCACATCGTCTGCCAATATTTGCCACCGTAAGTATTAAAGTAGTAAGAAAAAAAAATCAGAAAAATATTTTCTCTTTTAATTATAGTTTAATAGTAGTTATTAAAATATAACCAAACAATGGAACTATAAAATCTATACAATAGAAAATAATCCCTTCAACATAATTTATTGTTAATTAGTTTTTCATTATACTTCAGATCCACGTTCTCATAGAAAATGATCTGAAATTAATTACGTGTGAAATATCTGTAATTTGAATTTGGGTGGAATTTAAATGTTTTTTTACAAATAAGAAAAAGTATCTATCAAGTTTAAAATAATTTTATATACCTTAGCTATAACTCCATTAATTTAACAATCCAACTATTGATTAAAAATGGATATCTGTCTATTTTTAACTACAAAATGTAATAAAAAAGCAATCACAAAAAATTGTTGTTAATAAAGATTTTTGGTTTTTATAACCTAATCAAGCTTGGCCACTGGATGGCATTCTGCCTCGCCAAAACATCTAACAAATGCCGTTTACAAAGCCTGACTTACAGCTATAGAAAACATCTAATGTTTGTCTTAGCCATTAGAAAGCCGTTGATGATGATGTAATGCAGAAATAATATGGCCTATTTCTGCTTTGCGACAGTTACTGTGAATCCACACACTTATCTTTCATGTACAGTTTGATATATATGTGTGTGTAGTTTGATTAGTCAAATTTTTAAAATATACGTTACACAATCTTTGTATTTGTACGAAACCTGACTTTATAGTAATTTTCCAAATGGCCACACCCTTATTTAGAGGTGTAATGTGTAAAAGCTTGCTGAGGGTATGTCAAAATGAATTCGGCCAAATTTGCGTGCAAAATCTCATTTTTACGTGAAATACCACGTAGTTCATAAAATGGCTGGTGATCACATAACTTTTTCTGCAGTTGCCGAAAACAGAAGCTGAGTATTTCTGCTGTCCAATAAAAATATACACGATTTTTTGTAAATTTCATAGAAAGCACATATTATAAACATGTTTAATAAGTAAAGAAGACATTTATATGTGTTTGTTGTTGTTTAAAAAAGTTTGGATTTCTTTCTTTTGTCTGACCGGTTATGATTTTGATATTTTTTATTTTAGCATTACAAACAACAGAACACTAACCCTAAAACTAACCCTAAACCTAACCCTAAACTAACCCTAAAACTAACTCTAAACTAACCCTAAAACTAACCCTAAACCTAACCCTAACCTTACACAGTTGTTTTGTTATGTAGAAAGCAGTAATTACGTGAAAGACATTGCTAAATAGACATTGCAAAAAAAGTTCTAGCAATAAATCAATTAATAACTAAAAAGGATGAATGATTATAATTTGTCCAAAAACAGCGATTTAAAAATAAAAAAAAAAGTTGTCGTTTACTAAATACAAAATTAAAAAGGAATGAAAAAAAGTTATAGCAATCAATAAAAAAACAGCGATTTCAAAATCACACGGCCCCGTAAACCGTACATTGTATTATTTTTGACTGCCAACAACTCCATCAAGTGGCCAAGCCCGATTATGTTATAATTACCAGATTTTTTATTTTTTGTGGGATATGCTGTTAAGTCTTTATCTGAGATAGGTTTTTTAAAATAATTTTTGTTTTTATATTCATCTGTGTGGAAAGCATTATTAATAAAGCTTTTTAAAATTATTGTGTTAGCATATAATAAGCTAAATAAAAACATTTAAAAAATATTTAGTAATAATAATAAATGACTACATTGTAATTATTAGATATAATTAAATCTCAATATTGTAATTATTAGATATAATTAAATCTCAATATATTCCCACTAAATATTAAATTCATACAGTGTATATAACAGCAATTAATATATAATAAAAACAAAATATAATTATTTATCAGCAATATTTATTCTTTTTCAATATTATAAATATATATATAATCAGTATAAGAAGCTACTAATACATATTAATATTTAAAGATTATCACGTTATATATATATATATTGTAAAGATTAGCCCCAATACAATTCTTAAAGAATGTTGTTATAAAAAAAAAATGAAAGAACATATTTTCTTTAAATCAGAAATAAATGATTTTTGACTTTCTTGATATTTACAATCATTTACATATATAGTTTATAAAAAATCTAATGTAATAACTTAATTTCATGATTAGATTTGTGTTTTTTTTTAAATTAAAGTTTATAAATTTTTTTTTGTTCTTGTTATTGTTGGCTAAAGTTAATATTTTGTTTACATTTAATATATTAAATGCAATACAAATACAACAACAATAATAAAAGAATTTTGAAATTATAGGGTGAATTACAATTAATAGTCATTTTACTTATTATAATAGCAATAAAGTGTGTGTGCGTGGATATGGGGTAAAATATAGAAAAATGCTTTATTCATTTTTGTAAAATTTGTTTATTATTTATTTTATTTTTTATTAAATACAAATATTTTGGTGGTCTATTTTGAATGCTGCAACATTTGGAAAGGTTGTCACTGAGTGTGTGTGCAAATTTTGTTTACAGCAATAAACTATTTCAAAACATATGAAGATCAGGCTATATGTTCAAAGGATGCCCTGAAAATGCTCATGTAATGAGAAAATAAAGAGAAACAGAAATATTTAAAAGAAGGTTATTTTTTACTCTTTTGCTTATGTTACTGATAATTTTTCTTGTTTTGGTTATTATTCTGCTAAATTATAAAAGTTATTATAATGTATGAACAAATAATAAATATACCATAAATAAAAAGCCAAGTTGTCTGAAATTCTACCAAACTTTTTTATTTGTTACCCTTCTAATTTCAACAGAATGAAAAATCTTTTCAAAATATGTGTTTAAAAAAACAAAAAATAAAAATGATAAACTATTTGGATATCTCTTGAAGAAAGATGTCAACATCTGGATTGAAATAAATTTTCTAAACATTTTCAAGAATTCTTAATTAGTGTCATTTGATTGCTGTAATTATCTTCTATCATAAGCACTTGAGCAATAGACTATGCAACTATAATCTGTTCATCATTCAATGTAATGGTTTTTTTTTCTGCAATTTTCACATCTATCTTATTACTCTTTCTAAATTGCCGCCACAATGAGGATTTGAAAACAGCATTATGAAAATTATTTGCATAGAATTTTTAAAACAACTCTAAAAAAAAAAATAAAGAGAAAAATCAATATATTATTATTTTTATTATTATTATAATCACATATGTTTTAGTTTAGCATTCTCCATTAAACGTTTATGAAAATGAACAAGTATTTATATTTATTAAATATTCATATAATTTAATTGTTTAATGAATGTTATTGAGATTATAAAATTATTTTTGTATATCTAACTCATAACAATTTAGTTTCATGATTTATTGTATGTCTTCAATGGTAAATGAAGTTTACTATAGTTCTTCAGTATTTGAATAGTAGAGGTAACATATCTATATAATTGGATGTTATTTGAGTATTTGTAATAATGGTGATTATGTTTTAATGGCATTATAACATACATTTATTTATTTTTCTTTAGGATATATATTTAGTGAAATATATGGATATGCTCATATAGTATTTTTTTATTTTAGCCACTCAATAAAATGATTCATTGTGATAATGCTCTTAAAAATAGCATTCACAAGAAACATATGTAAGATTAAGAAGAAATAGTATAATTGAATGAGTAGATAAAAATTATTAGTCATTCCTTTCAAAATACATATAATATTTTTAAATTTATTTTATTCTTAATTCATTTGTTTTAAAATAGGTACCCATTATTAAAACTTTAGAAGTCAAAATATAATCTATATGCCTAATATTATAAACTATTTATTACTTTGTAATAAAGTGGGAATAGTAAAACAAGAAAAAATTAAAATATAAAATTAATAAATTAATATTGGTTGTTTTCTCATCCTTGGTGTTCGCCTTAAGATGTCACTACTTCTAGGTAAATTCCTAGAAATATACCGTTTCACCGGCCTTCACCCAACCAAAGAGAAATTTTTCTATGTTATAAATGCAGAAAAGTCCTCATGTTATGGTGGACGGAGGAGGTGACGGTGACAGAAGCCAACACAAAGAGACTTTTTCCTATGATAAAACACAGAAAGAGTTCCTGCCGGTTATGTCTTTTTTTCTATGCTAAAAGCAAAGAGAAAGAAATGCCTTGATCGGCTGCCGTAGTAATCTATTTTGTTCATCTTTTTCTTATAATATTAGAATATCTATTTTCTCTGTAGTTTCGTGTGAGAGTGTCATAGTTTTTTAAAATTTGATAAGACGTCTATTTTTTTTAATGTGTTGTAACTTACTTTACTGTTGTAAGTTTAGTAATAATGTCCTGAAGATTCCATTATGAAGGGGTGACCCTCAAAAATTGCTTTTAAGGGTGCGAAAGGGAAAAAAAATTCAAGGATCATGCGAAAAGTACCATTTTCACGAGAATTTGTCCATGACCAGTTACTTTTGCTATATATATATGCACAAACAAAAAAAATCCACTGTCTAATTATTAGGAATTACTTGTCCGAAAAATAAAATTAGTCGGGTATTATTTTTATTTTGTTTTGTTACATTTATTATTTCAAAATAAGATTAGTTTTTATATCTACACACTAACAAAAACAACTCAGTTCCTGATTAATTACTGTCTTTAAAAAAAAACAAACAAGAAAATTCAACGGGGTTTGATTTTTTTCAATAGTCTTTGAATTACGGTTTGTTTGTTTTTATATATACACAAGATTTACCAAAAAAAAAAAGAAACCCACTTTCTGATTAATTATTGTCAAAAGAAACGCAAATTAGTCGGCTATCATTTTTAAATTTAGTATTTCAATAACCCTAACCCTTTTTATATAGACAGACTTAACAAAAACAACCCACTTTCTGATTTATTACTGTCCCCCCCCCTCTCAAAAAAAGAAAATGGAAATTAGTCGGGTATCATTTTTCAATCGAGTCTTTTAATGACGGTCCTTACTAATAGTCGGGTATCAATTCTAAATTGTAGTATATAAATTACGTTACTTTTGATAGATTAGAATTACGTCTTGCTTTTTTAATAAAATGATTGATTTATTCTTGACCAAAAATACCGTAACTTTAAAAAAAAGACACACATAAAGTCCAAAAAAAAAATGAGAAAAAGCGTTGTAACTTTAAAGACACACACACAAACTCAAAAACAATCTAAGATTAATAAACATTGACTTATTACGTCTTGCTTTTGAATCAAATTATTGATTTACTCTTGCAAAAAAAATACCGTAACTTTAAAAAGACACACCTAAAGTCCAAAAAAAAAAAATTTGAAAAAGCCCCGTAACTTTAAAGACACAAACTCAAAAACAAGATAAGATTAATAAACATTTACTCAGTACGTCTTGCTTTTGAATAAAATTATTGATTTACTCTAGCAAAAAAAAAAAGACCGTAACTTTAAAAATATCCAAAACAAAGCAAAACTCTCCATATAGTAGTGCCATCTTGTGCTAACAAGAGCAATCAATGGATGCACAAGATGGCACTACTATATGGAGAGTTTTGCTTTGTTTTGGATTGTTTAATAATAATTATTGTGCTAGTATGAGATAGTGATCATGTGATGTTTAGTGGTTTAACTTTAAAAAGACACATGTAAAGTCAAAAAAAAAAAATTAGAAAAACACTGTGACTTTAAAGACACACACACACAAACTCAAAAACAAGATAAGATTAATAAACATTTACAAAAATAAAAAAACTAACATCATATAATAGTATTAGTTAGTAGAATATTTTATTACAAATCTAAGAAATCAGATCTTTTTAGATCAGATCAATCATTTAGGTCCAGCCCGGAATCGTTATATGTATATGTTTTTGATTAGCATCAGCGCCATCTTAAGGCAAACACCAAGGATGAGAATACAACCTTAATATTATTATCACCTTGTTATTTTAATGTAAAAAATATATGAACTTATTAAATGTGCTTATAAGAAGATGAAAAAGTGGTTTGTTTGTTTTCTTAACATTTGATTTTTTTCAAGTTAGAATGAAATATAAAAATCAAGGTTTAATATAGTTGAGTTCAATAGAATTTCTTGAAAATAGATAGATAACTAAGTTATACCAGCCTAATGTATTTGCAATTCTTATCTTTGCAGTATGTCAGCTAGATTCATAAATATGGAATAGAGAGTAAGCAAATATTAAAATTATTCAACACCTTTATGTATTGTGATTAACAATTATTCTTAGAACTTTGATTTGTTGTAAATAATGATTATGAGGCAGCAATATAACTTTTTTTTCAATTTAATGACATTGTTTTAATCATTTTAAACTCTTAATGTATATATTATATTTAATATGTGTACATAGTTATGTAGGCATAAGAAATCAGTAAATAAGTTTCCTATTTAAAAGTGTTTGATTTTTTTAATTTATATTTTAAAACAATTGTTTTTTTAAAAAACCCAACTAGAAAACACATTATTTAAAATTATCACCAAAAGTTAAAAAAAAACTCCTTATAATTATTTTTTAAAAAAATAATGATGTGAAGTTTCTTCTTTAGCATTTTTTAAAAACAACCGTTTTAAAATATAAAAAAAAACTATCAAACTATTTTAAACAGAAAACATAGATATTTATTTTTTATACATATATAATTATGTACACATACTAAATAATATATATTATATATATAATGCAGATAAAAATTTTCTACCAATACCAAAATGTTTTACATTCTTGAGACTTTTATTTTCTTCTACAGCTTTCCATATTAGTTCACAGTTATACCTTCTTATATCATTTTCAACTCTTTTCCATACCATTTTACAAAATTCGAGATATTCAATCCTTTTTAATACATCATTTTTTGGTTCTTGTGTTTCCCTTGTAATGTGGCCGCAAGAGGCGCTCTTTTCTGTGGCAACCACAGAAATATTCAGATTAGGGGGCCAAAAGCAGATGATGCAAGTTCCAGCCGCTAGATGGCACTGTTCACCATGAGTATGCACAGTAACCTTATGCCAAGTAGCTGCTGACACTACTGCCCGCTTGGTGGTACTGTTAGCCATAGGTAAATCGATCCAGCTTACATCGTCTGCTAAACAGCAACTAACCTGCACTCTAGCCCACTAGGTAGGCTGTTTCTCCACGCTACGCAAGGAAAAATGGCACCGTTTAGAAGGATATTAACACTCACTTTGTAGGGTTGTTTTATATGCACATTCTTAAAAAAAACATAGCGTATAATGTGAAGGTGTGATTAGTATATAAACCACAATTGTTTAAATATGCATTCAGACTTAATATGGTTACATTGAATTACACTCTTTGATAAATCTATGTATTTTTAAATTTTCTTTTAAAAATCGATCTTTTTTTTCTGTAAAAATGTTTTTTATCTTTTTAAAAAAATAATTTTTACGACTTCTTTTTTACTTCAATCTTTCAAAACTGCTAAAAATCGTTCTGGCCATATTTGTGTCTGAACTTCGTTATTTTGAAAAGTAATTGTTTGTAAAACTTTTTTTTTTTTATACTTTAAAATAATATTTCAAGCAACTTTTTATAGATCTTTTATTTTGCAAATGTGTTATTTTAAAAAGAAAAATTTGTGTTTTGTTACATCCAAACAATAATTCGAAGATCTCTTACACAATAAATATTTTTAAATTACTGGAGAGAAAACAAATCGAACTCTCCTTTAAATATATTAAAAGATCTATTCAGTTCAAAAATAAATTTATTAAAATTAATATGTGTGCAAGTAATAAAACATCAAACAGATTGTAGTGGGTGGTGATTTATTCAGTGTAAAAATCGAGTAATAATATTCTAATTGAACTTGCATTTAAAACTTTAGAATCATTTTAATAACTAAAAATGTCATATACTCACAAGGAAATTTCAAAATAATAGGTTTAATAAGTATGGAAAAGTAAGAACAGGTAAAACACATTTATTAAAAATTTTTCTTTACAAACACAGGCATATTTCCTTTTAGTATCAAGTTATTTCTACTAAAAGCACTCCAAACAAGTTTAATTCTATGATTAATTTCATCCATTATGTTTCCATCTGTATTAATAATCTGACCAAGGTGTTTGTAACTGTTAACTTCTTCTAACTCATCATAAAGAATCCTTATTTTTATATTTTGAGAAAATCCATTAAACATTACCTTAGTCATTTTAATATTTATCTTTAGTCCTACTTTCATCTGATAACTACTGCAACATTTCCTGTAGATCTAAAGCATTATTAGCAAAAACAACTACATCATCTGAAAAATCTAAATGACTGAAATAATAATTTACATTCACTCCTTTAGCTTCCCATTTTAATCCACAAAATACTTCTTGCAGCACTGCTGTAAAAAGTTTTGGAGATATGGAGTCACCCTGTCTTACACTTTTCTCAATGTTGGGTTTTCCAGTATCATTATCTAATTTAATTGTTGCTGTTGCATTTTTATAAATATACTTTAAAATATGACAATATCTTGGATCTATACCTTGATGATCCAATGCTTTAATCACTGAAGAAAAGTTTAGATTCAAATGCCTTTTCATAATCTAGAAATCAAAAACATAATGGCAACTCATATTCATTTGTCCTTTCTATAACTTCTCTCAATCCCTGGATATGATATCCTGTACTAAAACCACTTTTAAATCCAGTTTGTTTTCTTGGTTGGTTCAAATCCAATGTTCTCTGTAGATGAGTTGTAATTATCTTGGTAAAAATTTTGTATGTAACTGATAAAAGGCTGATAGGTCTGTAATTTCTAATATCTTCTTTATCACCTTTTTTAAATATTAATAATAATACTGCATTCTTCCAATCATCTGGTACATCTTTATCATTTAGACATTTGGTATATAACATTCTTAAAAAATTTCTTTTAATATATCAATTATAATTCTACCATTACCTGAAGCCTTTCCTTTCTTCATATATTTAATTATATGTCTCACTTCTTCATTTAAAATTCTGGGCAATTCAGAAGATGTAATAGATATAGGAGGTATTTGTTCTTTATTACTATATAATTGTTGATAAAAGTCTTCTATCCATTTCATGATGTCATCTCTCTTTTTAGTAATAATTCCAGCTTTTCTTATTGCAAATATAAATTTCCTACCAATACCAAAATGTTGTTTTACACTATTGAGACATTCATTATATTCTACTGCTTTCCTTGCTCACAGTTATACTTTCTTATATCATTTTCAACTTTTTTCTGCATCATTTTACAAAATTCGACATATTCAATCCTTTTTAACACATCATTTTTGTGTATTTTCATATTCCTTTTTTTCCTTAATAAATTCGCTAGTCTCAGTAAAAATGTTATTGGTCAAGTGCTGCTTTTTTCAACCAGCTATTTTTGTTGCAGTTTTTAAAAGTGTATCAGTTGTTTTCATATTAATTTCATTCAAATCTGAATCATGTTCAAAATCTACTAATACTTGAAACCTATTTGTAAGTTCTAATTTAAATTCATTAGAATGTTTCTGAAAATTAGAAATATCAACTGTAAATATTGTTTTTCTTAATAATTTTTCTCTCTAGTTTTGCATTAACATGTATTTCACATCTTACTATTTTCTCTGTTAAATTTATTAAGAACATTACAGTCTTGAAATATGTATTTTCTGTTAGTCAAAATATAATCCAATTCTGCTGTACCTTCATTTGGATGCTTCCATGTGCTTGTCAAAAATTCATTCATATTTAAAGGAAATTTGTAATACTTTGCAAGAACATATACTGTATGAAACTGTCAATTACCTATGGTATTATAATTTTAAATATTCTTAAAAATGTAGTTTTGGATATTGAAGAAAACAATTGATAAAACTATCTTAATGGATCTTTTGTTTCCAAGGATCAAACATATTTAAATCTCTTAGAATTAAAAAAGTATTGTACGGTAGATACATTGAATGTTAGAATTATAAATAAAGCAGAGATGATGGAAAATTTATTGTCCAAAATGATAAAGAAAAAGTTAGATATTATAGGTTTTTGTAAACAAAGTAGAAAGTCTGTGAAGAAAAGAATGAAGTTAATATACTGAGCAAATTATGTTTTAGAGCAAAGAATAAAATACGTTTTAAAAGTTACCATTCTGTAAGTGATAGATTGTTTGTGTTAAATTGAAAGCATTCCCCCCAAAAATCTTTGTTATTCAGATTTATGTCTATTAGTAAAAACAATGATATGATGAAAAAATGGAAATTGTGTTGAAGAAATTAAAAAATTAAGCAGAAATGATATAAAATTATATAATGAAATTAGAGAATTGTAATCCAAGTCAAATAGGATAAGATTGATAAGTTAAATGGTATAAAAATAATATATTGTTTAAAATCATAACATGGAATGTTTCAAAAAATATTAATTCAGAATAAAAATAAAATTAAGCATGTATGCTGATGAATTGTGAGAAGATTTGCATTATGCAATTACTCATATAAATGGAAAATGGTGTTACAAAATTCATTTACATTGCTAGTAGTTATTTGAAGGTTGTTTTTAATACTTCATATTATTTTATTATTTATTTTATATATGTATATCATGTTGCTAGACAGAGCAATCCCACTATCATTTTTCAAAGTTGCTTTAGCTATTGAAACAAGTATTTAATTTCAAATTTCAGTTAAGTAGAATTCTTCTGATAAACATCATCCAGCAATGGAATCTCTGTATTATTTCAAAATTTATGTCTAATTTGATTAATCAGATTTTTCAGTTTTCCAGTTTCTGTCTCTGTTATATAAATGGAGAAAAAAAACAATGAATAATATAACCAGGTAATGATTGTTTTGAATTTTTGGATTAATATCAGACTGGTATTCATTTTTCTGAGTTATCTTTGGAATTGTTCTCTGCTGTAGTTATATCTTATAGAGAAATTTGCTTGAATATTATGTTTGATGATCAATATTTTTAATCATTTTGTTTCAATTATATATTTCCTATTGAACTGTCTACTATAATCCATTAGATTCATTGATGCTTTTTTGAGCTTGAGCAAATTTTCTGGTCAACAGCATTATCTCCTTGATGATTTTATAAGAAAGCAAATACATATTTATGTTTGTCCAGATTCAACTTCTGTTTGAACTGAAATGTTTCAAAGTATAATTTTCATTTTTTTTTGATGAATCATTGATTCAAACTATAGTTAAAATATTTTTTTCAGATGTATATATAGGACTCGTCTATATTCTGTTTTGTTTTAGTTTAGAAAGTTTTTTTATTTACAATACATATTCTTTTTAGAGATTTCATAGAGCATGTGAACTATCACCAGAATAGATATGTTTGAAGTATTGACATCAGAAGCATTCAAATTTTTTTTAGTTTTTATTGTTTTTTTTTCTGTGGGTAGAGAGTTATTTGATCCTACATCTTTAATTTATTCTTGAGTTAATTCATATCATATGGAATTTTTGTTGACATCATTTGTCAAAAAATTTGTGATGTTAATATTTTAATTATCATTATATGTTGGACTATTTCCATCATCTAATATTAATTGTTAACTGTCTTTAGAAAAATTCAAACCTTATTTAAAATTTCCAAATCAACTGTTTGTAATAGTACACACATTAGTATACCAATGTTTTGAATGCTATTGTTTTTTTCTTTGTTGGGTAATGCTGCACTGACCAGTAATTGAACTAGCATTAGATCAAACTAGGGACCTTTAGGTTCATAATATTGAATTTAAAGTGATGTTCTAATCAATTAGCTATTGTATTTAATTAAAGCATCATCTTAAATTCAACATTCATAAATGAAAAGGTTTCTACTTTGATTCTCATGCTATTACTATTTCTGATCAATACAATACCACCTGAAGAAGAGAGGAGAATAGTAGTACTTGAAATATGTTATATTCTTTCTAACCTGTGCACTATTACTGACAATTGAAGGTATTTAAATAGTCAAATAAAGTTTAAATGTGTCTTGATGGAAATAGTCCCACAGACAATTACCTAGATTTGCCAGGATTTATTTTAGAAAGCAATCATGGATACACTTATAAATTGAACTTCAGCCACATGATTCCATTTGTCAATTAGGAATGAAAATAGTTGTGGAATTTTTGGTGAGATAATTCTGAAGCATTTGATGCTGTAAGTCATTTTCCAATGACATCACTGTCCAACTTGTATGCATTTTTTTCCTGGATTATAAATAATAGTCAACTCTATTAAGAAATGTCAATTCAAAGAGGCAGAAGTGGTATTTAAACTTTTTCTTCATCGTATTAAATTAACATTCTAAAAGTTCAATAATTGTCCAAGAAATCTGCAGTGACAATATGTTAATAATAACTGTCATGATTCTTGAAGTATTTAGGAATTAAAATACACAGATTTATCTTAGTATGATAAAGTAATAGAGGGTATTTATATAGATGTACAAAATGTTTTGATCAAACCAAACAACATTTTAAAATTGTCATGGGAAATTTTAATGCTAGAATTGGAAAACGATTGAAAGATAAAAGTGTGGGTGGTTAAATTTGGCTATGGTGGAAGAAGTAAAAAAGAACCCAAGTTGTGGCAAAATTGTATATTAATAATTTCTTCTTTGAGAAAAATACTAAAGTGAAATTGATAGTGAAATATCTAAATGAAAATATAGAATTAGGTTATATTTTGACCAGTAGAAAATATATACTTCAAGATTGTAATATTTTTATTAGATTCAATACAGAAAGTGATTATTAATTAATGAGATGTAAGATGTTTTAACATATAGTTAGAAGGACAAAAACGACTTAAAAAGGCAATGCTAATTATTGATTTTCCTAACATTTTCAAAATGACTCAAATGAATTTAAATTAGAATTTGACTAATCATTTAAAAATATTGACAGTTTTGAAGATGGTTCAAATGATTAATACAAAGATAACTGATACTCAATTAATAACTACAAAAAAGGCAATCAGTACAAAAAGCAGCAATTCACCAGAAAATTTGAGACCAGGCAGTATATGAAAGAAAGAAGTATATGAAAATATTTTTAAAATGTTCCATTAAGAATTGAATATCTGAAGTTTGTAAACTAGTATAAAAAAGTGTTAATGATATAAGAAAATATAACTGTGAATTGGCAAGGAAAACTATAGAAGAGAATAAGTCTCAAATGTATAAAACAACACTTTAGTATTGGGAAAACAATTATTTGAGCAATAAAAAGAAAAGATAGAAACTATTACTAAAAAAAGATGACATCATGAACTGTTTTGAAGAGTTCTATAAAGAATTGTATAGAAATAAAGAACAAGAAGACAAAATATCTCTACAATTATTTCATTTTTTAATTGCTATATATTTAAAATAAAAAAGTGGAATATGCAATTAAATCTATGAACAAAGGAAAAACTCCTGGAAATAATGAAATTATTATTGTTATTCTAAAAGAAGCAGATAAAGAAATAAAAAAATTGTTGACAAAACTATATACAAAATGTCTAAATGATAAAGATGTACCACAAGATTGGAAGAATGCAAAAATAATATTTCTATTAAACAAAGATGACAAAGATATTAAATTACTAACCTATTAGTGTTCTGTCAGTTTTATTCAAAATGTTTACAAGATAATTACATTATGTCTCTATTGAATTTTGGATTCAAATCAATTAAAAAAATAAGCTGGATTGAAAAGTGGTTTTAGCACAGTGGATCACAGCCAAATAATGAGAAAAGTTATCAAAACAGCCTATGAATATAAGCCACCATTATTTTTTGGATTTATATTGTGTCGATTATGAAAAAGCATTTGATTCTATAAGTATTTCTGCAGTGATTGAAGTTTTGAACCATCCAAGATATATTCAAAATATTGTTATACTCTGAGTAATATTTATCAAAAATTAATAGCAATAATTGCATGGCAATATTGTGATTAACATTGATAAGAGTAAAACTAAGATAATAAAAATACATGAATATTATGATTTTACAGATGATGTTGTTTTTGCAAGCCATACTTCAGAGCTTTAGAAAATGTTGCAGGAATTAATAGTTGAAAATAAGAAAATAGAACTAAAGATAAATAGTAGATGTGTTTTCTTGGTTCTTACTTATGGATCTCAAACTTGGACACTTAAAAGTAGTGCAATACAGTGACTTTAGGCCATTCAATGAAGAATGGAGAGGTATATAACAAGAAGGGATCAGTAATAAAATACTTGGATGAGAGAACAAATAGGTATTATTGACATGATTGAAATGAAGCTGGCCTGAACATATTGTTAGAGATGGTAATAAATATACAGTTAAAATCTTAAATTGGACCCCAAGAGATTATAAAAGATCTAAAAAGAGACCTCATGAGATGGATAAAAGAATTTGATCATGTGTTGTGGAGAAAAAAACTATGTATCAGAGAAACTGAATTAAATTTGAAAAGAACTTAAATAATAGTTGAAAACGATGATGACTTTATGATCATTTCAGAATGTTGTTTTAAATATGCTTATGATAATAATTCTTTCATTTGGCTTGAAGTAATATTTACTAATTCCATACCATTTACAGCTATATCACTAATACATACATTTATCCTAAGTTTTCCAAATGTACTTTGTATTAATGCATCTGCTTTTATAATTGTGAATTTTATATATAAACTAATTTTTTTAAACAATTTTTCTTGAAATTTTATTATTTTAATATTGTTTATACAACTGTATTTTACATTCACCAATATTTCTTAATAAAATAATTCACTTTTTTTTCCAGCCATTCCTAGATGAACTTCATATTTACTAATATTATTCATTAATATCATTGTTGTTATATTACAATGAGTATTTATTCATTTTATATTCTTTCCTTAAAATAATTACAGTATTAATTTATTTCTAATGCATGCTTATTATATTATATCAATATTAAGACTGTAGTAATTTATTATATTTGCACTATTCCAGTTTATTATTAGTAAAGTGTTAATAATATTTTTTTCCAATTATTATTGTCTTTAATATCTTATAATTAAATTACAATTTTCTGATAATTATAGTATTTATACATATATGTATATATTTGAAACACTTCATAATCCCTTTAAATAAATAAAAGCTTGAATTTAAACTTTCATCTACTTAAAAGAGGAATGTAGCTGAAATAATAGTTATGGAGTGATTCAAATATTTTATATAGATTTCAACTAGTGCTATGCATTGTTTCTGTTTCATATAATATGTGTATGAATATCAAACATCATTTGCATAAATCTTATCATTTGATTTATAGATTGCAAATATTCTTACATAATATTATTGTTTATCAAATATTTGTATTTTCCAAATAAATCTTTTAAAGCCATTATTCTTCTCTATTAAATATTTCCAAGCATATATTTAAATAAATCCATGAAAACAATTTTTTCCCATATGTATAAACAAGCTGTTCCAGTAAAAATATGACTGGTTCTCTTTCCAAGCTGCCCACAACACTATCTCTGAATTACCATATGTGTTCTGTAGCAACATAATGTAGCTAGTTGTCACAAAAATTTTAATGGGCTAGTATGTCTGGATTTTTTACTTTCAGGATTGCTTGCATTGCTCTCTCTGCCATCATGAAATCCTGTAAATTACTTGAAAACATTCTTACAACTTACAGCTTCGTTGCCACACACAATTTTGAATAATTTTAAATTTTTCAGTGACAGTTTTTGCCCAATTTAGAATAAAATTGAATGTTAATGCTTAGTTTCATCATGGATTAAGATACAAAACATTCTTACATGTTATAACTTAAAATTTTTGTGGTGAATTTCTAAGTACAGTGATAGAGAGATGGAGATGCAAGCAGCTTGGAGAGGGAGCCAGTCATCTTTTCACTGAAACATACTATATATATTTCACATATTATTAAATTTTTCTCTACATATATATTATGCTTTTAAATGTGTATGTTACAATATATTTATCATGTATGTATGAACATGCTTGTGCTTATTTAATATCGTCTAGATCAGGGATGGGGAACCTTCGGCCATAAATCAATTCAGCTCTCAATCCAGGACCCCAGGCATTTTCAAAAAATGTATATAAAATGGACCTGTATAAAATTTATATTGAAACATGCATGTAGTGCAAATATCGAATTAAGAGTTAAGTAAAATAAAATATTTATTTTTTCAACTATATTTTTTACCCTCTTCAACCTTTTTAATAGTTCTACTTCATTCTATCAGAGATGCAATATTCCAACAAATTATTTACATTGTGTGGCCTATTTTATTATGGATTTAATCTATAATGCTGAGAGCATTTTGTCTGTTTTTACAGTCGAACATAACTCAAATTTTATTTCATTTTATGATTATTTTGTATTTAATTTTTCTTATTAGAATGGCTACATTGAGTAAGATTAGAAAAATTATACAGAAAATCATGCATTGCAAAAGAAATGGACTGATGCATTTTTTTTTATATAGAAAGAAATAGTAAATCAATGTTATGTCTGGAAAGTGTTTCAGTTAATTAAAATTAAGAGCTATTTATCAAATCATTCTGATTACAACGGGAAAAAAATATTAAAATAGAAAACTTGAAAGGCGTTTCATCAAGTAACTGACCTGTTTTATAAAAAGTACAAACAAGTCATAAATTCTGTGAAAGCAAGTTATTTAAAAAAAAATAAAAAGCAAAAATTTGAAGCCATTTTCTGGTGAGCTTATAAAAGACTGCATCCTAGCTACTGTAGATTTAATCTATCTAGAACATGAAAATAATTTTTTAAGGATATAAATATGGTAAAAGCCTGAAATCCGGGCAAAGTCGCTTGGAGCATTGATGCTAGACAAAATCAATGAAATATAATGTTACCGGGCCGCCGCAACTTTTTTCTTTTTTTATACAACGTTTTTTTTTTATTTTTTCTAATATTGACTAAACGAATAATTTTTATTTCATTTACAACATGATTTCTTTATTATTAAACAAATTTTGATATTCATTTTCGTTACTTTTTGTGGGTTTTTTGTTGGAACCTGATATTTTTTCAACAAATTTTGCTAATTGTATTTTTTTTCTTTTTATCATTTTAAAACTTCGGACCGTTTCACAATGTCAAAAAAATTTGTTTGAATCCCACCACCGAAAAAATAGAATACAATTATTTGCGACTTGTTTAGAACTTAATTCTACCTTTCTTTTATTTTTTTTGTCTTGACTAAATGGTTTTTCTTATTATTATTATTAATTTTACTTTTTTTTTTAAACACAACTTGTTATCACTTTGATTTAGATTATGTTTGAATTAGCCTTTTTTTTTTTTTTTTGGCTACTACAAGAAACAGCTTTTTGAGCGGGGGAGGGGGGGGGGAATTCGTACTGTTTATTATTAACAAAAAGGCAACAAAAATAGTCAATTATTTTAACAGCGCTGAAAAAAGAGAATCAACTTTGGGACTTGTTTCGAATTTTGATTTCTTTTTGGTTGACGTAATTGTTTTTCTTAATATTAAATCCAAATTTACTTTTGTGTTTTTGCCGATTCAAAAATTGTTTTCAAACACCCACCCCCACCCACACTCGGAAAAAGAATTGTAACCAAAAAGTCAAGAATTTAACCTTTTTTTTTCTTTTTTTTGAAGCAACTTTTTCTCACTTTTTACTTTGATTTCTATTTCGTTCGAATTACCTTTTTTTTTTAGCCTTCTACAATAAACTGCTTTTGGGGGTGGGGCTGGGGTGTATTTAGTAATTTGTTATTCTTAACAAAAGTCAACCAAAGTCGTCATTTATTTTAACCTTGCTGCAAAAAATTGAATCCAAATACTTGTCAATTTCGAATGAAATAAAAAAAAAAAAAAGGACACAAACTTTGGACTTTTTAAAATTATTTATTCGATTTTATTGCTGTAATAAAAAGTGGACATTACGTGTGCCTGACAAAAAAAAAAAAACAAACAACACAATCTCACACACTTTCTGTACTCGGCAATTTATCTGAAGAAAAGTTTCAAAATTGCACGTTCGTCTCAGATCTTTTAGTGGTCTCGAATATTTTCCCCACCACGCTGAAACGTGACTTAGCACGTTAGCTTTGGCGAAGCCTGTTCGAACATACACTTTGCCAATTTCTTTCGGGAAGGATGGGGACCTATATGACAATTCTTAATAATGAACAACATTTTTAAAATCCAAATGACATTACTCTATTACGGAGATTTGAAAAGTCGTACCGCCTTGAAATTTAAACACCCTCAAGCGATATGGTAATCAGCTATGAAAAGAACGAATACGCGTAAATAGCTTCGAAGCACAAAACAGGCCATAATATTTTTGTGCGATGTCATGTAAAGCGGCCTAGCTCAATGGGTTAATACAATACGTAAATGTTGTATTAGCCTGTAAGGCAGCGGCCGCCGAAACGGCATTTTTATGTGTTTTGACACGTAAACAATCGGTCGAGCCCGGATTTCAGACTTTTACCATAAATATTCACAAAGATAGATACGAAGTAAATCGAAAAAATTATCATTAAATGTGGAACAGTCATTAATAATAATGATATATATTTTTTTTAATTCACAAAAAAAATTCTGGCCCGAATTTAAAATGAGAAAGTTAAAATTGGTTTATCAGTTGAAAAGATTGTCCATTTTTAATGATTAGAGGTAATTAAATTTTTGATCAAATTTAGCAGGCTAATTTATAAAGTCAATAATTTATATGATCCGCAGATGTTATCAAATGGGTCTTGGCAGAAAAAGGTTCCCCACCCCTGATGTTGCATAGGAGAAAAAAATGACGATAACAGCAGACTCAATGCCTGTAAGAATTCTAAAATTCTGCTATTGTATTATATTTTTTAAAAAACGGTATGCATCAACAGATCTTATAAATTTAGATTGACCTTTACTATCTGATTAAGAATACCTATTTACTAATCACTATTCAATAGCTAACTTATTTTGCTATGGACTTCTTAAATTAAAGGAAATGTCAAGATTTGCTTATCTAGATCAGTTTTCTCAACTAACTACATGCTGGGAACATTATATTAAAAATTTTTTTTATTACGAACCAAATGAAATATTTAACAATAAATAGAAGAAAGGGTGGGTTTTTTAATATTAAAATATAAACAAATTTGATATATATATATTTTCAAAGAATGATAAATAAACCATAAAATATTTGACAAAACTGTATAAAAGTTAATTAACTAACAAAATATTAAACTAATAATAAACCAATCTGAAGAAAAACATAGAATAATATTTAAATAACTGAACAAAATATAATTATAAATATAAAAAACAAAAACGATAATATGATTGTTGCTGATTCTTTTCAGTAATTAAATTACCAAGATTTGGAGATATATTTGTGACTGCTAAGGGCAAAGCTGAATTTATTAATAAACGATTTCTTTCTTTTGATTTTATAAGTGTCATTGCCGAAAATGTCACTTCACATAAATATTTGGTCGAAAATGGCAATAACAATCTTAAGGCTAAATTTGTGTAATTCTGGATATTCACTCTTAATTTTACTTGTCAAATTAAATAATAATTTTAATGTACCATTGCAAATTAATCTATTAATTTTTCTTATTCCAAATCAGGTTATTTTCTTGTTCAATAAACGGATTAAAAATCCACATATTGCCTTTCCATGTGTTTTCTTCTTGTTGTTGATAATATTGATCAAATGTAACAGTCTTGTTAAATCTCCATAAACAGTATTTTTTAATTCATCAATATTTGTATCAGCTTCATCAATTCTGAAAATGAATGAAATGTCATAGTTTTTTTTTCTTTTATATACTTACACCATAGTTTTAACTTTTTCTTGAATGCTTCAGTTTTATTCCATAAATCAAAAGTAGTAGTATTCCCTTACAGGCTCAAATGTAATTCATTTACTAATGAAAATATGTTTGACAAGTAGCAATCCAATGGTTGTCATGGAAAATGTTGCTCAATTTTGTATTTTTTGTTTCTAGAAGTGTTTCAGCTTCTTTTCTTAATTCATAAAATCTTGTTAATATTTTCTCTCTTGACAACCATCGTGCTTCTGCATGAAGTAATAAATGTTCATGTCCAAATCCCATTTCATTGTATAAACTTGAAAGTATTCTTGAATTTAGTGTGTTATATTTAATAAAATTTATTTTTCTTGATTGAGTAAGAACATTGTTCAACTCAGAAGAAAATTTTTTAGCGACAAAATGCGCATTGAGTAAAAATCATTTTGTTGGCCATTAGTTCGTTAATTTCTTTTGCAATTCCCGAATGTTTTCCACTCATACTTGCTGTTCCATCAGTACATAAGCCAACACAATTTTTCAATTTATATGAGTTATTATCAATGTAATTATCAATTGCTTTAAATATATCTGAATTAGTTATGTAATTAGGAAGTTCAACACAACAAATAATAGATGAATGACAGACCAGCAATGGGCATCATTATCTTGTTTAATTTGAAAAATGTCTCTGGTTTGATTTATCTTTAAGAATTATTGGCTTTGTTATAATTATACATGTATTCAAATATTAATACTACTTTCCTGACATTTTCATAATACATCATTAAAACCAAAGATGTCATTATATTTATTTTCTAATTTCACAATGTAGTCAAACTCTAAATGATTACATGCATTTTGCATGCAACATTTATGCAAACTATCATTTTTATTCCACTTCTCAGTACTAAACAGTTCTTACAGATTGTATTGTTGACAACTTCTCAGCCTCATTACTTGATCGCCTATTTCTCTTTTCATCACTTGCAGCAGTCTACATATGTATCAATCTTAGATTACAATTATAACAAAATCTAATAACCATTACTAAAATAAAGGTTCATAACGGATTCATAGTGACTTAAAATTATATCTGAATGATATCTCTAGAATTGTCATTATGATGTATTACAGCATTTTTCAGTACATTTCAACAATTATTAACATATGGGGTTGTGGTCAAACAGATGTAAACATAATGGATGAAATTAATCATAGAATTAAACTTGGTTGGAGTGCTTTTGGTAGAAATAACTTGATACTAAAAGGAAATATGCCTATGTGTTTGAAAAGGAAGGTTTTTAATGAATGTGTTTAGCCAGTTCTTACTTATGGATCTGAGATTTGGATACTTAATAAAAGAGCAATACAGAGACTTCAGACCACTCAAAAAAGTATGGAAAGATGCATGTTGGGAGTAACAAGAAGAGATCAAAAATGCAATATATGGGTAAGAGAGCAAACAGGTGTTACTGACCTCATTGAAAAAAATAAAAGACTGCAGTGTAGTTGGGCTGGACATATTGCTAGAAGAGATAATAATAGATGGACAATTGAAATCTTAAACTGGATTCCAAGAAATTGTAAATACCTAGAAAGAGACCACATGTGAGATGGGTGGATGAAATAAAGTGTGCAGGGTGATGTGGGTAAAAGAAGCTAAAGATCAGAGAAGATGGATTGCAAGAGTTAGAAGAAAAACTATCTTATATTAAATGGGACATTATTGGACTTTGTGAAGTTAGAAGAAAAGGTGAAGAGACAATTGTTTTAAAAAGTGAACATGTACTCTACTATAAAGGCACAAATATTGGAAATACAAGTGGAGTAGGATTCATTATAAATAAAAAGTGGAAGAACAACATTGTGGAGATTGATGGTGTATCGGACAGAGTGGCAAGATTAGTTATACAACTTAATAGCAGATAGCAAATGCAGATAATTCAGGTTTATGCCCCAACAAGTTCTCAAAAGTGATGAAGTAGTAGAAGATTTTTATATGGATGCACAAAAGGCTTTTGATCAGAGTAAACAACATTTTAAAATTTTTATAGGAGACTTTAATGCTAGAATTGGTAAACAAATGAAAGATGAAAGTGCTGTAGGTAATTTTGGTTATGATAATAGAAAATGAGAGAGGACATAGATTTGTGGAGTTTGCAGGAAAAGGAAAACTTTATATTATGAATTATTATTTTGAGAAAAATGTTAAAAGGAAATGGACATGGAAGCATCCAAATGAAGGTACAGCAGAATTGGATTATATTTTGACTAACAGAAAATACATATTTCAAGATTGTAATGTTCTTAATAAATTTTACACAGGAAGTGATCATCAATTAGTAAGATGTGAAATAGATGTTAATGCAAAACTAGAGAGAGAAAAATTATTAAGAAAAACAATATTTACAGTTGATATTCCTAATTTTCAGAAACATTCTAATGAATTTAAATTAGAACTTACAAATAGGTTTCAAGTATTAGTAGATTTTGAACATGATTCAGATTTGAATAAAATTAATATGAAAACAACTGGTACACTTTTAAAAACTGCAACAAAAATAGCTGGTTTAAAAAAGCAGCATTTGACCAATAACATTTTTACTGAGACTAGCGAATTTATGAAGAAAAGAAGGAATAGGAAAATATACAAAAATGATGTGTTAAAAAGGATTGAATATGTCGAATTTTGTAGAATGATGTGGATAAGAGTTGAAAATGATATAAGAAAGTATAACTGTGAACTAGCAAGGAAAGCAGTAGAAGAGAATGAAAGTCTCAAGAGTGTAAAACAACATTTTGGTATTGGTAGGAAATTTATATCTGCAATAAGAAAAAAGCTGGAATTATTACTAAAAAGAGAGATGACATCATGAAATGGATAGAAGACTTTTATCAACAATTATATAGTAATAAAGAACAAATACCTCCTATATCTATTACATCTTCTGAATTGCCCAGAATTTTAAATGAAGAAGTGAGACATACAATTAAATATATGAAGAAAGAAAAGGCTCCAGGTAATGGTAGAATTATAATTGATATATTAAAAGAAGCAGGTGAAAAAATAGAAAATTTTTTAACAATGTTATATACCAAATGTCTAAATGATAAAGATGTAACAGATGATTGGAAGAATGCAGTATTAATATTAATATTTAAAAAAGGTGATAAAGAAGATATTAGAAATTACAGACCTATCAGCCTTTTATCAGTTACATACAAAATTTTTACCAAGATAATTACAACTTGTCTACAGAGAACATTGGATTTCCACCATCCAAGACAACAAGCTGGATTTAAAAGTGGTTTTAGTACAGGATATCATATCCAGGGCATGAGAGAAGTTATAGAAAGGACAAATGAATATGAGTTGCCATTATGTTTTGGATTTCTAGATTATGAAAAGGCATTTGAATCTAAACATTTCTTCAGTGATTAAAGCATTGGATGATCAAGGTATAGATCCAAGATATTGTCATATTTTAAAGAATATTTATAAAAATGCAACAGCAACAATTACATTAGATAATGATACTGGAAAAGTCAACATTGAGAAGAGTGTAAGACAGGGTGACTCCATATCTCCAAAACTTTTTACAGCAGTGCTGCAAGAAGTATTTTGTGGATTAAAATGGTAAGCTAAAGGGGTGAAAGTAAATGATTATTTAAGTCATTTAGATTTTGCAGATGATGTAGTTGTTTTTGCAAATAATGCTTTAGAGCTGCAGGAAATGTTGCAGGAGTTATCAGATGAAAATAGGAAAGTAGGACTAAAGATAAATATTAAAAAGACTAAAGTAATATTTAATGGATTTTCTCAAAATATGAAAATAAAGATTGTTTATGATGAGTTAGAAGAAGTTATCAGTTACAAACGCCTTGGTCAGATTATTAATACAGATGGAAACATAATGGATGAAATTAATCATAGAATTAAACTTGGTTGGAGTGCTTTTAGTAGAAATAACTTGATACTAAAAGGAAATATGCCTATGTGTTTGTAAAGAAAGATTTTTAATAAATGTGTTTTACCTGTTCTTACTTTTCCATACTTATTAAACCTATTATTTTGAAATTTCCTTGTGAGTATATGACATTTTTAGTTATTAAAATGATTCTAAAGTTTTAAATGAAAGTTCAATTAATATTTACGCCTTGAATATTTTTACTCGATTTTTACACTGAATAAATCACCACACACTACAATCTGTTTGATGTTTTATTGCTTGCACATATAATAATTTTAATAAATTTATTTTTGAACTGAATAGATCTTTTAATATATTTAAAGGAGAAATTTGATTTGTTTTCTCTCCAGTAATTTAAAAATATTTATTGTGTAAGAGATCTTCGAATTATTGTTTGGACGTAACAAAACGCAAATTTATCTTTTTAAAATAACACGTTTGCGAAATAAAAGATCTATAAAAAGTTGCTTGAAATATTATTTTAAAGTATAAATCCCAAAGTTCAGAAACAAATACTGCCAGAACGATTTTTAGCAGTTTTGAAAGATTGAAGTAAAAAAGAAGTCGTAAAAATTACTTTTTTAAAAAAATAAAAAACATTTTTACAGAAAAAAAAAAGATCAATTTTTAAAAGAAAATAATTTAAAAATACATAGATTTATCAAACCATGTAATTCAATGTAACCGTATTAAGTCTGAACGCATATTTAAATAATTGTGGTTTATATATTAATCACACCTTCACATTATACGCTGTTTGTTTTAAGAATGTGCATATAAAACAACCCTACGAAGTGAGTGTTAATATCGCTTCTAAACAGTGCCGTTTTTCCTTGTGTAGCGTGGGGAAACAGCGCCACCTAGTGGGCTAGATTGCTGGTTAGTTGCTGTTTAGCAGACGATGTAAGATGGATCAGTTTACCTATGGCTAAAGTGCCACCAAGCGGGCAGTAGGGTCAGAAGCTACTTGGCATAAGGTTACTGTGCGTACACATGGTGAACAGTGCCATCTAGTGGCTGGAACTTGCATCATCTGCTTTCGGCACCACAATCTGAATATTTCTGTGGTTGCCACGGAAAACAGCGCCTCTTGCAGCTGCATTACAAGGGGAACACAAGAACCCATTTTTTAATATCTTCATATTCCTCATTTTCTTCATAAATTCTCTAGTCTCAGTAGAAATTTTATTGGTCAATTGCAACTTTTTTCTACAAGCTATCTTTGTTGCAGTTTTTAAAAGTGTATCAGTTATTTTCATATTAATTTCATTCAAATCTGAATCATGTTCAAAATCTACTAATCCTTTAAACTGATTTGTAAGTTCTAATTTAATTTCATTAAAATGTTTTTGAAGATTAGGAATATCAACTGTAGAAATGGTTTTTCTTAATAATTTTTGTCTTTCTAGTTTTGTATTAACATGTATCTTACAGCTTACTAATCGATGATCACTTCCTGTGTTAAATTTATTAAGAACATTACAGTCTTGAAATATGTATTTTCTGTTAGTCAAAATATAATTCAATTCTGCTGTAGTTCATTGGGATGCTTCCATATCCATTTCCTTTTAACATTTTTCTCAAAAAAAGAATTCATAATATAAAGTTTTTCAGAAAACTCCACTAGTCTATATCCTCTTTCATTTCTATTACCATAATCAAAATTACCTACAGCACTTTCATCCTTCATTTGTTTACCAATTTTAGCATTAAAGTCTCCCATAACAATTTTAAAATGTTTACTTACATTGAAAGCCATTTGTTCATCCATGTAAAAATCTTTTAGTACTTCATCACTATGAGAACTTGTTGGGGCATAAACCTGAATTATCTGCATTTGGTATCTGCTATTAAGTTGTATAACTAATCTTGCTACTCTGTCTGATATATCATCAATCTCCACAATGTTGTTCTTCCACTTTTTATTTATAATGAATCTTACTCTACTTGTATTTCCAATATTTGTGCCTTTATAAGAGTACATATCCACTTTTTAATCAATTGTCTCTTCACCTTTTTTTCTAACTTCATAAAGTCCCATAATGACCCATTTAATATAAGACAGTTCTTCTAATTCTTCCAATCTTCCTTCACTTGAATGTGATCTGCAGTTGTAAGTACCTAAATAAAAAATCATCATCAAATGGCAGACTGGATCCACAATTAGGGGATTATTAGCACCCTCCACCTTTGGCCACCAACCATTTCTCTGGTTGGCGACTTTACAGCCTCCTGGGAATAAGAGCCATGATTTATTTTTCTCACATAATTGTATATATGTATTAAAAAAATATTTATCATTTACACAATCATTCATTCTGCCTTATCAGGCAACTGAGAAGAAAGACCATGATGTTTCTTGATTTTAAACTCAGGGGTAAAAAGCTAATAAACTCACCGTGCTGGCTAATGTGTGTTTGTGAGCAGCCCATCCATGCTCGTATACTATATGAATAATCACCTAGTAATAATAGCTGCAACAACAGGAAGGTATGGAGTGGACATTTAGGAATTTGCCCAGCTTGGTTCTTTTAAGGCTTCCAAAAGGAATCAAATGGTCTTCTTTCAGTTAATAGCAAACTTTTTTTTGCAGCCAATTATTATTATTAGGTGTAGTTAAAGGTGATACAAAAATCCCTTATTATACTTGACTACAGAAGATTATAAGTTGATTAGAATTAGTTTAATATACCTGAGATTATTATAGTCATATTATTTTAAATAAAGAGATTAGGATTTATTTATTAGCATTATATTTAGTTGATTATTATTTTAAAGTTGTAAGAATGCTATAAATGTATTATTATTTGAAAATATAGGGAGGATAATATTCTTATGCCATTGAAGTTTGTATCCTGTGAATATTGGCTCAATGTAATTCAAATTGCTCCTTGTATCTCACTTTATGGTGTCATGATGTATTAATATTTTATTTATTTTAATTTTATAAAACCGAACCATTTTTATTATTTCCTGTTTAATTAGAGCTAGTTCAATAATAGACAGTAACGTAGAATATCTTTATTATTGATTAGATGTATTTTAGCCAAGCATAGCCATTTATCTGAACTAGTTCTATTTTATTATATATATATATTGTAATGGTATGGTCTGATATACCCAGATGTTCCGGTCTGCAAGTACATTTGAACACACAGATCAACTTCAACAAACAGCTGCTTCGTCCATAACATATAACCAACTTACGTCCAATTTAAAAGTGCTGGTGCACCTATCTGCCATATCCTAAAGTTGATAGTGCCAAATGCAACAGTCCAGTCCATCCACGTATATAAGTAAAAGAGAGCAAGCTCGCATCTAACTAATGTCAGACATACGGTCTTCATGTAGGATGCTAGAGATAATATGATGAAATACCTGATTCATGATTACACACATCTTTAATAGACTAGCCTAAGCATTACCCATTAAATCTATCTATAATTCAAATCAGTTCATCTGACATTTCACCACTCTTTTCCAAAACCGTTGCCTCAGAAATTTGAACTCAGGAAGAATTCGCATTCGACTCTCTTAACAGGTATGTATTTATGCAAACTATTAATTAATAACTAAAATAATACATGCTATCTATTAAACGAAATATAACCTGTATTTAATGTTCTCTCCCATGCTTAATAAACAATAATGTGGATGTGTGCAGGTGTAAAGTATTGGTTAAAAGATGCAATGTAAGTGCTTAATTGAATGTAAATGCTGGATCAACAAAACTACAGAGATCCTTAATTTATAAAACTTCATATTTATTTACAAACAAAAATAGGATATATTTAAGCATAAATTCTTAAACACTTTAGAAAAGCAAAGAAAATTTCTATATAGAAAAATATTTAAAAAATCTCAATAAAGAAAAATATTTAAAAAAATGCCATAAATTGCTTGGATATCTCTATGTATTTACAGTTTCTATTGTCTATGCTGATAACAATAAAACACATGATTAATTCAAAATGAGATTGCTAACCCTAAGCAAATTTAACTGCAACCTCAGATATAATAATCATGAAAAAATATAATGATAACACAACACAGAATATGATAGAACATAATATAAAGAATACTATTTTTAAAAAAAAGTTACTCATTTATTCACTTTATATTAAGAAATATTAGTAACATATATATATAATTAGTCATGTCATGTGGTAAACATTTTATATCAGTGGCTTTTAAAATAAAAATAAAAAATCTCTTACCGTTAAATAGTCTAGTGAAGCACTTAATTGTTTGTGCATATTTCAATCTCACATCTGTCAGTAGAAAGTAAATCATCTAAACTTTATTTAAAAAAAAATACTTTTCAACCTATCCCCCCTCCCGACTCTTTTAATATTTTCATTATTCACTTTATCTTAAGAAATATTAGTAACATATATATAATTAGTCATGTCATGTGGTAAATATTTTATATCAGTGGCTTTTAAAATAAGAATAAAAATAAAAAATCTCTCACCGGTAAATGGTCTAGTGAAGCACTTAATTGTTTGTGCATATTTCAATCTCACATCTGTCAGTAGAAAATAAATCATCTAAACTTTATTTTTAAAAAAAATACTTTTCAACCTATCCCCCCTCCCCGACTCTCTTGATATTTTCCTATATTGGATTGTTCCCTCTATATAATTAGCAATAGCTTTTTCCAAATATAAAATGAGATAAAAATTAAAAATACAAATTGATATAACAGAAAATAAAACATAATTTACAATTTCTCTTTTATACAAAGTTCTTATGGTTGATGTATTTTGTTAAATAGATGTTGAAGAACTCCAATTTGATTTTATAGAGCATCCTGAAGGTATTTCAGTGGGCAGTTTGTATGTAGTCTGGTGTTATTCATCCTATAGATTTTCATTTTGTAAATCTCAACTCCTCAGGCAATCTACCACAGACAGTCATATCTTTATATTTTTATATGGCCATAGTCGATAGAAAAAAATGCTTCAACCTTGACACAATTAAGCTCTTTAGACAACGTATTTCATACTTGAACTATATATGTACAACTTTACATAAATTTATAGTCAGTTTGCATGTAATAAAATATTTTTATAGACAGAATAAAACTTAACTGTTTTAATTTTTTTTTTTTTCAGTTCCTTTTAAACAAAAATCAGGTTACCTTTCTTTTTTAAAATTTGAATTGATAATTATTTCTACTTATCTATCGAATAAATCAGATTAAGGTTCCATCCATTTCATTTACTTTTTATCCAAATGTCAACCTAATCATGAAAAATTGTCTATTTTGTAGAACAATATAAAAATGATCCTTTTGATAAAAAAAAAAACCTAGCCTTTACGATTTCTATTGCCAACCAAGAAGAAGCAGACAATTTCTTAATTGTTTCCTTTTTATCTTGGCGCTATTTCTATTATTTGAAAACCATCATTTCAGTTTTTAAAATATTTTTTTACATTGATTCATTAAAAAATAATAAAACATGTTCTAAAATAAATTTATAATATTCTTATCTCACCTTATATTTAAAATATTGATTCACTTTCTGCTGTTATAATTATTGTTTTTTATTTTTATTTAAGTCATTGTCAATTTAACTAACACAAAACAAACAATCAACATATATATAACTATGTGCAACTTTTTTTATTAAGATTGACATTTTCTTAGTAATAAAATTTTATTACTAATATATATGTGTGTGTGGGTTTTTTTTCACGGTCAATTACCTATCATTCTTAAGTACTTAGTAAGTAGTTATTACTCTGTTTAGAAAAAAAAAATTTCAAAAATATAAAAAACATTAATTTTCCTTTCCAAGGGTGTTCTAGCAAAATCTTTTTTTTTTCTACCTGCTAATTAAAAAAAAAATTCCAATATTTCAGATGGCTTTAGGTATGTTGTTGGGGTAGTGATTTTTAGCTACCTTCACAATTTCCTTCCCCTACACAAGATCAAAATTTTGCTTATAACTCAAAATTTTTTCTTCTAATGATTGTAAAGCATGTACATTTTGGGCATATTAAACTCTCGTTATCTGTGAAAAATCACAACACTGACTTTCTTCCCTTTCCTTCAATCTTTCAATTTTAAATACCTGTCTTGGCATTCCCTCTCTCAATAATTACATATCATTCCAAGTGAGAACCTATTTTAGGGCAATATATATATATATATATATTGCTGTTCAATTTTATGGTATGAACCTGACCACCTATGTATCTCTATAATAGATGGTACACATCTTTGTTCAGTAATTTCTCTCCTGCTCTTGTCTAGAGACTTACTGGATTTTGAGGATTATGTGAACTAGAGTATCCATTTTCATGTGTGGATTGACTAAAAAAAATGAGATCAGTTCTAAGGTATACAATACCAGTATGTCTACTGAAGCATACCCTCATAAACCCAATATCTTAATTATTATAACCCTAACATTTTTTTGATGTTCTCTCACTTTTTCTTAACTTCATTATAATTTCTATTGCTAACTATTAGTTGATGAAATTATTTATTTCATACTATTCTATAGATTGACCTATGTATGATATCAATATATCTAACATTGTATGTATCTCTAATCTCTCCTTTCACATTTAACCCAAAATATTTGGATCTATCTGTTTTACTATGACATATGATCCCTTTAGTGATCTCAATATTTCTTATACTTGTTTTCCTGGGGTTTGTATTTTGATAGTGAGTCCATACAAGTACTCAGTCCCTAACTGAAATCTATATGGTTTTTCTTTCTCATTCTTCTCAGTTTTGCTTTATTATGTAACACTTCATGAGTTTGTAACCACTTCAGTATTTATGTCATGATGTACAACTGTGGGTAAATGTATATATACTTTCATGAATGGTATTGTTGATTCATAGTATTATTGTAATGAAATAACTTTTTAGGACTTATAATACATGTATATGACATCTATGCTTCAACTGACTTTTAACATTGTTTTGAACATTGACATCACTATTAACTATTTTACATATATACAATAATTTGATCTGTGTTCCTTAGTGTTTCTTTGGCTTCTTAAAAATGGGGAACACAACCTCAAATTCCTTTTTAGTTTGGTCTCTGCTGTATTCTGGGTGAGTTATTACTACACCCTGGTTTATTATATTTTTCTAGAAGGTCAATAGGGTTTATTTTAGCTCCATCATGCCTTGTCTGATTCTGGTTAAGTGATGGAGGGTGTTGTGGTGATTTATCCTTCCAGTGGTTGGGGTTATTATTACCTCTCCATCTCTTATAATTGATCGTGTTCATGGTAGGCACCTCATTTCTTTTTTCTGGAGTCCGGTTAGATAAATTAGCATTACTTAAGTCTATGCTATAAAGCAACTGCAACTTGCTCAATGCTTTTGGCATTAGTATATAAAAGTGACTGCTCTATCTTTAAAGGCAAGTTCTTCTTAATTATCCTTATAATTGCAGTCTTGCTTAGGTGGTAAGTGTCAAGTGTTCACAGTTTGCTAACCTGGTGATGAAAAAACTTAGTCATGGTTTCCTTCTGGTGCTGGCTTGTATCTCTCTTGAAATAAGTTATAAAGCAAGGCATCCTGCTTTTTTTATACCAAAAGTTTTTCATCAATAAAGTTTGATACTCCTGATAAGTGAATGGGATTTGATATAAGGATTCCCACCACATCAGCATGTCACCCTGTAAGTGACTATAAGCAATTATCACTTTTTCAGCTTCAGACAAATTCTGATTCACCGAGAAGTATAACTCAAGACTTTTTAAATGTTCTATCAGAGCTTCATTTGCTAATCCTTTAAAAATTCTGAGTTTCACAAATTGATTGATCATGCTATCTTGCATCAAGTGGCCACGTGATTTATTTTGTTCAGCAGTCTTCACATGAGGTGTTAACTGTTGCCTATCCAAGTTACACATGCTTGGGTTAACCTCACCATAGTCACTGTGAAAAAGATAATCTATCCTTTGTGTCATCTGGCATGGTGCATTAGGATCCAAACATGGTTCACATGTCTGATCAAGATCCCTGCTATAAGTTTCCCAGTGAACCTCTGATTCATCCTTTTCTCATTGTCTGTCCTGTGTCCTAAGTTCTACATCAGCCTTCTGTGCCCTTATCACCTGGGTATTTTGTGACACTCATAATTCAATTCCTTCCAGTCTTTGGTTAAGAGCTTCATCTAAATGTTTTAGATCACAACTTAAAGTTTCTGTAGTTTTCCTATGCATTTATATAGTTTTACAGCGTTCTTCTATCTTCATATTTTGCTTAGTGGTGTACTGGTCTAAAATTGCATGGGTAGCCTTCATTTCTTCATGCATTTCATCTGCATGCTTCCTTTGACCGTCACGGATCTCTTTCTTGAAGGACTCTTGACTTTGATACATTTCTTGGTATTTGAGAGTTAGTTGACTAGTGACACAATGTTTAAACTCTTCCAATCATTGTCTACATTATATTTCTTTCTCCTCAACTTTTTTCCTCATTTCCCTTATTTCTTGTTTTAGTTCATCATTACTATTCTGAACACAACTTAATTCTAGTGCCAGTCATGTCTCCACATTTTTAATCTCTTGCTGTAATTTTTCCTGCATACTTTCTTTATTTTGCTTTATCCCTTGCTCAATTCTAGCTTCCATGTTAACCACATCAGCATTAGTTACCATATCTTCCATTGTGACTTCTATGCTATCTATATTAGTTTTTAATTTTTCTACTTCCTCTTTGGTGATCATATTAGCCTTCATTTGGTTCACACTTTCATTCATATCCTTTATATCAAGTTTCATATTACTCATTTCAGACTTCATACTACTCTCTATATCAAGCATCATATTTTCCATTTTAGCCTTCATATCATCACTATCAGGCTTTATATCAATCTTCATATTCTCCATTTTAGATTCCATATTCTTCATATCACCCTTCATATCCTTCATATTTGTGTCCATATTCTTCTTTGTAATGTTCAAGCTTGTGATCATCTGAGCCAATTGTGCCATTGTTATGATTTCTTCCATAGCTTGGACAAGTTCAATTCGAGATGACTGAACTATTTCAACAAGTTTCTTTGGCCTCAATGGTCATTTCATCATCTTGACATGTCTGTGGGAAGTGGTCGCCTTCAACTACAGACCCCCAAGATGTTTGACTAGGCAAATACACTCCCTCAAGGCTAATCTTATCTTCATCTATCACAACATCACTAACTTCACTCGTCTCTCCTTCAATATCACTTATTTCTCCTTGGCAAACTTCTGTCTCCATACTCAATAATTTTTTCTATTTCTTAATAGCATTAATTATTTTAAACAACTTTTACTGATAACAGTATTATAGTAGATAATTGTCTCAGGGTTTTACATCTTCCCCAACTATACCATATATAACTTTAACTTCTATATCAAATTTTTATTTGATTTTGACTGTCCACATCCAGATTAACTTTTATATTGCCTGATTTCTCTATTTTAGTATCAATTTACTCTGGATTTAATTGTTCTACAAGCCTCTGTTTATTCATTCCGCATTCATTCTTTATATGCACTTATTTTTTTTATATTTTTAATTTTAGATGTTTTATGTTTTTATTTAATATTTAATTATACTATTTATTTGTTGTAGGCATATATACAATAGTGGTTTAGTATTAATTGAACTTGTTAAACAAGTGAAAAGTTTAAAATTTTTCAACACAAAATTTTTTTTTTCTTTTAAATTTCTGTAAAATGGCTAAACCTCCCCTGCAACTATAATATTTTCATGCCTAACATGTTTGGGCACCAGATGTGATGGTATGGGCTCATATACGTGGATGTTCTAGTCTGCAAGTAGATTTGAACACACAGATCAACTTCGACAATCAGCTGGTTCGTCCATAACATATAACCAACTTATGTCCAATCTAAAAGTGCTGGTGCACCTATCTGCCATATCCCAAAGTTGATAGTGCCAAATGCAACAGTCCAGTCCATCCATGTATATAGGTAAAAGAGAACAAGCTAGCATCTAACTAATGTCAGACGTAGGGTCTTCATGTAGGATGCTAGAGATAACACAATGAAATATCTGACTATGATTATACACATTTTTAATAGACTAGCCTAAGCATTACCCATCAAATCTATCTGTAATTCAAATCAGTTCATCTCACCACTCTTTTCCAAAACCGTTGCCTCAGATATTCGAACTCAGGAAGAATTCGCATTCGACTCTCTTAACAGGTATGTATTTATGCAAACTATTAATTAATAATTAAAATAATACATGCTATCTATTAAACAAAATATAACCTGTAGTTAATGTTCTCTCCCATGCTTAATAAAGATTAATGTGGATGTGTGCATGTGTAAAGTATTGGTTAGAAGATGCAATGTAAGTGCTTAATTGAATGTAAATGCTGGATCAACAAAACTACAAAGATCTTGTTAATTTATAAAACTTCATAATATTTATTTACAAACAAAAATAGGATATATTTAAACATAAATATAAATTCTTAAACACTTTAGAAAAGCAAAGAAAATTTCTATATATAAAAATATTTAAAAAATCTCAATAAAGAAAAATATAAAAAAAATATCATAAATTGCTTGGATATCTCTATGTATTTACAGTTTCTATTGTCTATGCTGATAACAATAAAATGATTAATTCAAAATGAGATTGCTAACCCTAAGTAAATTTAACTGCAACCTCAGATATAATAATCATGAAAAAATATAATGATAACACAACACAAAATATGATAGAACATAATATAAAGAATACTATTTAAAAAAAAAAGTGAGTCATTTATTCACTTTATCTTAAGAAATATTAGTAACATATATATATAATTAGTCGTGTCATGTGGTAAACATTTTATATCGGTGGCTTTAAAAAAAAAATCTTTTAGTTAAATAGTCTAGTGAAGCACTTAATTGTTTGTGCATATTATCACATCTGTCAGTAGAAAGTAAATCATCTAAACTTTATTTTTAAAAAATAAACTTTTCAACCTATCCCCCCTCCCCAACTCTCTTGATATTTTCCTATATTGGATTGTTCTTTCTATATAATTAGCAATAGCTTTTTCCAAATATAAAATGAGATAAAAATTAAAAATACAAATTGCTATAACAGAAAATAAAACATAATTTACAATTTCTCCTTTATACAAAGTTCTTACGATTGATGTATTTTGTTAAATAGATGTTGAAGAACTCTAATTTGATTTTATACAGCAGTGGTCTTCAATTTTTCACACCTGTGGACAGGCAAAAATAAGGATAATGTTTCGCAGACCAGCAAAAATAAGGATAAGGTTTCATAGACGGCAGAAGTCTATAGATAAATTTTCTTAAAGATGTAAACTGCTTAGCCTTAGATGAGGTTATATATATATGGAGTTTATATAATAAAATAAAAACTTTTTTTTGATTTTGAATTTTTTTAGAAAAATAATAAAAAATTTAATTTTATCCCCCCACCCCCATAAACATCTGTGATAACTAGAAAAACAAATTAATTTATGTATGATTGATTAGATTTTGTTTTCATTCTGTTTCTTTTTTTTTTAACTGGGTAAAAATGAAATGAAAAAATAAATAAAAATTGTTTATATTAATTAAAAGTTTAAATTCTTATTATTCTGTTATTACTAACTTTCTTGCCAGTCTACCGTGGACCAGTAAAAAACTTCTGTGGCCTGGCACCAGTCCGCGGACCAAGGGTTGAAGACCACTGTTATAGAGCATCCTGAAAGTATTTCAGTGGACAGTTTGTATGTAGTTTGGTGTTATTCATCCCTTAGATTTTCATCTTGTAAATCTCAACTCCTCAGGCAATCTAGCCACAGATAGTCATATCTTTATATTTTTATATAACCATAGTCGATAGAAAAAAATGCTTCAACCCCAACACAATTAAGCTCTTTAGACAATGTATTTCATACTTAAACTATATATATACAACTTTACATAAATTTATAGTCAGTTTGCATTTAATAAAATATTTTTATAGACAGAATAAAACTTAACTCAACTGTTTTAATCTCTTTTTTTATCCAGTTCCTTTTAAACAAAAATCAGGTTACTTTTCTTTTTTAAATTTGAATTGATAATTATTTCTACTTATCTATTGAATAAATCAGATTAAGGTTCCATCCATTTCTTTGACTTTTTATCCAAATGCTGACTTAATTAAGAAAAATTGTCTATTTTGTAGAACAATATAAAAATGATCCTTCTGATAAAAAAAATAAACTAGCCTCTACCGATCTTTATTGCCAACCAAGAAAAAGCAGATAATTTCTTATATGTTTCCTTTTTATCTTGGCGCTATTTTTATTATTTGAAAACCAGCGTTTCAGCTTTTAAAATATTTTTTTACATTGATTCATTAAAAAATAATAAAACATGTTCTAAAATAAATTTATAATATTCTTATCTCACCTTATATTTAAAATATTGATTCACTTTCTGCTGTTATAATTATTGTTTTTTATTTTTATTTAAGTCATTGTCAATTTAACTAACACAAAACAAACAATCAACATATATATAACTATGTGCAACTTTTTTTATTAAGATTGACATTTTCTTAGTAATAAAATTTTATTACTAATATATATGTGTGTGTGGTTTTTTTTCACGGTCAATTACCCATCATTCTTAAGTACATAGTAAGTAGTTATTACTCTGCTTAGAAAAAAAATATAAAAAAACATTAATTTTTAATTTTCCTTTCCAAAAGTGTTCTAGCAAAATCTTTTTATCTTTCTACCTGCTAATTAAAAAAAGTATTCCATTATTTCAGTTTCAGATGGTTTTAGGTATGTTGTTGGGGTAGTGATTTTTAGCTACCTTCACAATATATATTGTACTGGACCATACTTTCCTGCAGAATTCTTCTGCTTCTAATCTTGCACTGAGCATGAAGTGATCAAGATTTAACAGGGCAAGAAATGTATACCCATTTAGCAGATTGTCTGTACTCATATATATTGGTACCTCCAGCTAAACTGATAGAGAGAGTAAATTGACAGGACTCTGCCAATTAAAAACTCCTTTAGTTAATATTCTTCTTGAATGCCTGAATGTTTAGGACCTATGGTAAGTACACATGTTTGAAAAATCTATTTACAAATAGCTTTTGCGCGCCACTCCTAGAAAACAACAAAAATGAATTCTTCCCCCTCCTAGAAGTTTATGTAATACTATATGTACAGCGGAATATGAGAATAAGATTTAACACCCTCGTAGAGTGATATCTAATGTGGCTAGCTCAGTACACTCTACATCCAGGGTCTTCAATGGGTAAGGTATATGGTCATAATAAGTACGTCTTTGATAAGAAAAGAGTACATTTTATAAAATAAATAATAATATGAAAACTAAACAAATTTAATATTATGATCAAGTATTTATTTAATCCCAGCGGAGTATGAGAATAAGATTTAATACCCTGGTAGAGTGATAATATTCTAATGTGGCTAGCTCAGTACACTCTACATCCAGGGTCTTCAATGGGTAAGGTATATGGTCATAATAAGTATGTCTTTGATTAGAAAAGAGTACATTTTATAAAATAAATAATAATACGAAAACTAAATAAATTTAATATTATGATCAAGTATTTATTTAATCCTAGATACTCACCACCATTTCATACTTAAAATGATATAATAAAAATAAATAAATGAATTATTATTACAAACCTATATATATATATATATATATTTGATGCTTTGAAATACATAAAATATAAATATAATTTTAAATGAATAAAAAAAATAATAAATCTTTAAAGCTATTTACAATGTTTCATAAAGAATGGAAGTGGTCTGAGCTTTTTACCCTGTAGAAATAAGTTGTCTTGTGTGGTTTGATATATATTTCTTATATAAAAGATTTTCAGTTATACAGGCATACACTTCTACTAAGGACTTTAAAACCTATTTTACTGATAGCAAATATAGTAAAAAAACAACTATGCATACATATATTTGCACTGTAAAATATTTCATCAATTTCCTATTTTACAACATGTTAATAAGATTGTGTTAGCTAAGATACCATAGAGCACTCAACATGAGGTGCCATATCTATTTGCCTTTTATGATAGATAAATTCTTATACATGTATATACATGCAGCACAATTATACACTCACTACTAGTCTAAATATAAAGTTGTGTCACAGTGACAATAATAACTTAAAGGTATACGATAAATACATTTCAGGCATTCAACATGAGGTGTCATATTTACCTAATATTACCAGTGTATGTGCACATATATACACGTATATTTATGTATGACAATTTTCAACAAGAAGAAAAACAAGCAGCAACGAAAAAAACTAAGTAATTGCAACCCTTGCTAAAAATACAAGAATTTGGGATAGAAAAAATGAATTAAAAGATTTAAGTAAAAGCTGTGTCATTATGCCTGTAATAACCATCAATATATATATATATGTGAGAGACAACTCTCTTTTTTTTGTTATTAAATGATTAATAATAATAATAAGAAACATATATATATATTTCTAATTATTGGAAATATCAGAATGAATTAATTCAATATTAATAAAATATTTTTAAAAGAAACTTATATAGGCATCTTCATCTTCTCCTAACTGGGTTTTTGAGTGGCTTCAAGTCAACTGTCTATGCAGTGAGGATTTCATCTCATTCAGTCATAGGCAAGGTGGCTTTTGTCATCACTGTGGCAGCTGGAACTGGCATGATAACATCTTGGTGATTTGGACAGAGAAAGGTTGGGTGCATCAGCTGGTTTTCTACCCTATGATCATTTTAGTGGAAGTTCTAGTAGATTTCTCCATATTTTCTATCTGGTATAATGCAATAATTATTATTAAATGTTCATCCACTATCTTGAATCATTCATTAAATCCTTAAAAAACAAGAGTTCTTAAAAGAAATGTGTAGTCTAGTCCATAAATCAATCTCTAAGTGGCTAGATGATTGAAGAATTCCAGAGCCAAAGTAGTGAACAACTTAACTAGAATGACTGCCAAAGAAAGAATGAATCCCACAGCACTGCCTAAAACCTATTACCCCACTCATACAGAACCAATTCAGGAACCTGCTGAGAAGTATGAATCAGCCAACCCTTTTAATTTTGCTTATCATTTAAATTATCAACATTCCTTTCTGTTTTTCCGATTAAGTTCTACATAGCAGGATTTGATATAATGTTTGGCTTCCATCTTGAATAGTCAGACCACTTGATTACAGATATCAATTCAAAAGAATTTTAATTTTATATAAAAAAGGTAACATTTTAATTATAGCATTGATCATCAAACTTTTTTTTTTCAGTCAGATTTTCGCCAAAACAATTAACATTTTTTTTTATGATTAAATTAAAATTTCAGTTTCTAGAATACCATATAGTAATTAATATATATTGTAACTATATATGCCGTTACATTAATTTAAAATTAGAATATAATTTTTTTTTAAGTTCATAAAAAAAAAACTAAAAGCTAAAATTAAAGAGTTGTTCAATGTATATATATATTCGCACAGATGCAAAACTTTAAAAGTATTTTTTTTTTTTAAAAAAAAAAAGTATTTGAACATACTTTTTTATAAAAAAAGTACAAGATCTAAAGATAAAATATTTTCGTAAATGGAAATGATTGTTTTATAAATTAAATGAAAAGAAAACTAGCCCTTGGGGCTCTTATATAAAAAGTCAGATGAAATATAGATAAGAGAACAAAAATAAATTAGATGACCAATAGAAGCAGCAATGAAGACTCAGACCATAATGAAAATTTGGAACAGGAAACCATTGTTCAGTGAATCCGGACGATCGGTATAAAAAAAAAATATTGAAATTAAGAACAGTTTCAGCTTGATTTTGTGAGAAGGGTGATAAGATGCACTTGTCGCTCTCTGTCACTTATTTCAAATGAAATGACTAATACCACAATTGAACCAGCTAAGGCCATCTTCAGATAGACTGGTCTTCAAATAAAGACTTCATGGGAATTGACACCAGCAACCGGGAGCTCTTCTACTGTAAGCTATAAACGGAAAAATTTTACTACAAGTAATTAAGAACTTTAAAGATTTGACAAGCTTTTAATATTCAGCTAACCTAAATTTTAAAATGAATTTTTATCTGACTCTTAAGTTTTCAAATTAATTATTAATGTTTAATTTTTATACATTTGAGTTTGCTAAAACTCATTTCCATTTTTTTATTGATATTTATCATATAAATTATTTAAATGCATTAAATGTAAGTTGGGTATAGATGCTTGCATAGATTCGTTAACATTTAATTGTTTTTATTTTCATATTTGATTAAAATATATAGAAATTCGGTAAATAATGATACCTTATGTTGAATATCTAAAATGTATTTATTCAGATGTCTTTTTAGTTATTGATGTAAATGCGGCATCTTATGATGAATGCCATTGGGTTTCTTGTAAATTTCCCTCTGCAATTCCATCAATGACTTTATGTTTTGATCGTTTATGTTTATTTTGAAATGTTTTTAACCATGTAATCTATGTAGCCGATCTATACTCAACATTAAAAAACAAACTTATAAGATTCATCTGTGCGATCTTATATAAATGTTAAATTTAAGTCGGGCATGAATAGTTGCATAGATTCGCAAAATTATGCTAGTTTGAGGGAGGGTAAATCTTACGTTATTTGTTTCATGGTTGGATTGGGTCAATGGATTGGATATATCTGTAATTAGTAAATGTAGTATGAGGTCCGCTATGGGCAGGATTGCATTATATGCCGCACACCCCCTTTTTGCCTATGGAATGGGATAGTAAGATGGAAAACACAGTCCCTTCCTATGGAGTTTTTTATTGCTATTCTCATCAGATAGATGTAGTATTCCTGTCTGGATGAGAGTCAATGTCTTCTATAACCATGCTGTTCAGATGTACATTCCTGACAGTATGGTATTTGTGCTGTCGTATTCATACTACATTGAATACATCAATGTATCAGATGGATTGACGTTAGTTTAACTGTGACCTTTTGGCCTAAGATTAAATAAAGGATAGAATATTTTCTTTTCAAATGCAATCTATGTAATTTATTCATACTTGACACTCTTAAAAATATTATTAAACAAATCTGTGCGGATTGTTCAAACTAAAAATTTAAATTTAAAAATTAAATTAATAAATTTATTCCTCAATTTTATCTATATGTGTGTTAATAAATGTTTGCATGTTAATTACTGGTAGTTGTTTATTTTATTGTTTGTAGTTGTTTATTTTATTGTTTTAAATATTAATATATATTGAGAATGTAAATCTTTATTAAAAGTTATAAAAATGTTTTAAATCTCTGCTACTCCATGAGTTAGTGGCATGGGTTGACGATCTGAATAAAACATGTAAATATGAATCTTAACTTATGTATCTGCCTACTATATAAATTTTCCAGGTTCAAATAACCTGTTGGCGCCCTGTACGGCAGATACAGTAAAACTCCACTATCCATCCGACCATTATAATATATATATAAGTATGTTAGAACAATTACTTTAATTGTTTATTTTATTAATATGTTCCAACATATGATCCATTTGATAAATAGTTTGCCTTTCTCTATTTGAATTTTTCAATGAAAGGCAAAATACATAAAATGACATATACTGAAAATATACAAAATAAATAAATAAATAAATAAATAACAAAAAAATACATGAGTTTATTATATGTGTATTTTTTGTTTACAATATTTCTGTGTCAATTGAATGTTTGCTTTAAATTGGTATGTGTGGGTATTCTAATGCTCAGACCCAACTTCCATTATTAATATAGCACATTTATATATTTGTTGTGCTTAATATATATACATTTACATGTGTATCTGCTATAATGTTCTTTACAGCAGACTTTGTGCATGGACATTTGATAATGCCTGGCACAATATATATATATATATAATGTACAGCTGGAAATAAGATGATCTAAATTAAGCCAAAATTGAATCTAGTTCAATAGTAATAATTTAATATTAAATATTTAATATAGACAATGTAGAATATATAATTCAATCTTCATCTTTATTAATTGTTCCGTTATGCTCAGAATTCAAACTCAGGGAGAAGTTGCTATTAACTTCAGGAATTTCTATCAATTCTACAACAATATCCATACTCAATATCTCAATATATTTTTAAAATTTATTTTAATTCAGTTATTAGGATATTAATTAAATATAATATATGTGTGGAACTATATGTGTTTGGCTTTATTTTGATTTTGTAAAATGAATAAATGAATTAAATAAATTAGAAACTTATTTAAATTTAAGATAAGCATTAACAATATTTATTAACAAATAATTCAAATTTATTGAATATAACAAAAACAATTATAAAAGTTTGTTTCACATTTCTACTATTTTATAAGTTTAAATAGTTAATGTCTTTCTATATTTCCATAGTAGATATGTTAATTATACCATGAACAGATTCTAATAACATATAATATAATAAATGAGTTTTTATAATTTATGAAGAAGAAATTATAAAAATGCTAAACTAGCTAATATCAATATAATACATATATAAATAAATAATAATATATACAATCCATATATGAGAATTTCAACTTCATGAGACCATTTCTAAAAAAAGTCATCATTAACAAATCTTTCATACAGAATATTAGTGATTTACACAACTAATAGCAAATAAACATTATCACGTTAATTAAATTAATAACAACAATGTACTGTCAATGTCATAAATAAATCCAATATAAAGAATGATAAACTTTTACCTTCATTTTAAGTTTATTTTTGTACTTAATTTAAACCCCTGTCAAGTCACTTTTATAAAAGACTTACATTTTATTAAATATAAAAAAAAAATATTTAACTTCATGATCTTCTGTTCATCTTTATTTAATCTTTCATTAATGAATTATTTTAAAGGCAAAGGATTTTAATAACAAAGGAAATAAAATTAAGTGTTTTCAAATGACACTTCATGAAGACAATGTGATATAATGAAAGTTTATATTACTGTTTTATTCATTTCCATGTTTGAGAAGTATTGTTCATTAAGAATAAAGTTTTTTATTCCTTGGAAGTTAATCATTGGAAGGGTATCCAGATATCTGATTGTTCGTAAACATTCTTCTTGCATGATATTGACATCTTCTACAAATAATTTTATTATCAATTGGAGTATTATTTAAATTATATAGATGAAATTTATATAACTTGTAGGCATTTTAGTAGGAGTAAGCAATTACATTTATCCTTGGTTAACATATCTCTTTAACTGAATATCAAGATACTTCAATTCCCTGTCATGATCTTTCCAATTTATGGTCAAAACTAATGCAGATTTTGATTCCAGAGTTGTATTTGATATGTAAAATTAAGGGTTCATAAGCAGAAACAAAGAAATCATCAATGTATCTAGTATAAATGAACTGAGGGTATGTGTGAAGTATCTAGAGAGGAGCTTACATTTGAAATGATTAAGATATTTACTAGACATAATTCCACTAAGGGATAGACCCATTATCAAATCATTCTTCACATGATAGTGCTGTCCATCAAACATGGCAATAATATTATTATCAAGAAAATAAACAAGTCAAAAATGAAGTTGATTTGCATTGATAAATAATTGATGTTTGCAAGATCAATTTGAATGATGTTAATGGAGAATTTCCTGTTGGTAGAACTATATAACTATTATGTCAATAGTGGCAATTTTATATTCAACTTCTAATTCTGAGCTTTCAATGAGATTGACAAAGCAAGGGATGACTCAATAGTGTAATCACATAACATAGTTGATCAGTCAAACTGCTTAATCACTTTAGTGGTGCTGTAATAGTGCATTTCTCCCAAAATTTAGTATTAATCTAAGCAGGGAATTTGGTTTATGCAACTTGGATAAATTTTGTAATTTTCACCTCTTGTGAAAACCTTGTTGCAGTGGTTACATAGGTCACTAATGAACTTATATGTTGTCTATTGGAGTGAGCATTGAATTTCAATTTGTCAATGTGAAAACCAAATTTTATTGGCTAAAGTTGACTTTGTTTATATAAAAAAATTTATTGCCATTATCTTTCTTTCTTTTTTTTTCATATGTCATAGCATCGGCCGGGATGCGAACCCACAACCGTCTGCAACCAACTACTTGCTTGCAAGGCAGTTGCGATGACCTCTCGGCTAACAATGCTTGACAGCCATTATCTTTCTTTAAACACATTAATTTGTTTTCAGCAAAGAACTGCTTAAAAGCACTGATATGCATTCAATTAAGATTGGTGGATTTGATAGGTCTGAGGTATACAGACTTTATAATTTGAGCAGTTTATTTTTGCTTAGGTTTTTTGAGAAACCTGCCTCAACATCAGCTGCAAGCTTCTTGATTTTGGTTCATTCTATTTGCCTCCAATGTATCTTGGTTCAAATTCAAACAAATGTTTGACATTAGAAGGCAAAATTTTATTGGTGATGTTTACAAATGTAGTATTATCATATCAAGAAATACCAACTCTCTGTCATCAAGAAAGGAAAATTTACATGAGAAAAATATAAATGAAGCTTTACAGATTTGTTGTTATATTAATTTTGATATATTCTAAAATAAAAGTATTAGTGGAGAATTTATTAAGTGACTTTTTTTCCTTCTTAAGGTTGCCCTTACATCTTTTAATAATCATGTTAGATAAACAAAATTCACCTGTACAGTGATCATACCTTCCCCTTTTTAGAAAATGAAATCTATGCATAAGCATTGAATACATTTTTGCTTATATATATAAGACCATTTTCCCCATTATTTTAATGCTATGACTAAGAAAGCATAGAAAATAGTCAAAAGCACTTAGCTGCATTGTAATATCATTATTCTATTATAGCTTTTTCCTTTTATTGTGTTTAAACGTACATAAAGTATATTACAATCATTTAAGGAAAGTCTTGTATCTTTATATTTACAATATATCATGAATTAAAATCTTCAGCACAAATAGATTTTATAACAATCTATCAACATGCACTCTTTCCCAATGTCTGGAATTTCCCCAAATATGTAAAACATAAAATCATGCATAATTGCTGTAGAATTGTGATCAGTTTGCCATATACAAGTATCACAAAATTACTCTACAGTTATAATTATGTTTACTTAATCAAAAAAGAGAAAAAATGACTTAATAAAATCTCAGCTAATGCTATTATTTCGAAATATATTTGAAATAAATGTAACAATATATCTGCAAAGCTTTATTTAAAATTTCTCACTGACAAACAGGGAGTTGGTGTTCTTTCATACAAAAATATTACATCTGTAAACCTCATCAATAAAATTCTGCCTTCTAATGTCAAAATTGTATTTGAATTTGGACTGAGATTTATTGAAGGCAAATGGAATGAACTAATCATGTAGATTATAGCTGATGAGCAGTCAGGTTTCATAAACTAATTGCTCAAATCATAAAGTCTATACTCTTCAGACCTATCCAATCTTAATTGGAAAATACATATCGATGCTGCCAAGCAGTTCCTCATGAAAATGAATTAATGAACTTAAAAAATATAAAGGCAATAGATTTGTTTTTATGAACAAAGCCAACTTTATCAATAAAATACATTTTCAGATAGACAATCCAAAGCAGAAGAATGCTTTCACAAAAGATGAATATTGCAAAATTTATCCATTTGCCGCTATAATTCTGTGAGGATTTGTCAATTCCAAGTTGCACAAGCCAAATACTTTGCTTAGATTAATGTTAGATTTCGAAAGAATGCACTATTACAGCCTCACTATAATAATTAACTAGTGGTTAACTGATCAACTAGGTTACAATGCTTACACTATTAAGTCATCTTTTGACTTGGTTAATCTCATTAAGAGTCCAGAAGTAGGAGTTGAATATAAAATTGTCACTCCTGACATAACAGAGTTATATGAGTTTATCAGCAGGAAACTCTCCATTAACCTTATTAAAGTTGAACTTGTAAACATCAATTATTCACCAATGCAAATCAAATTTACTTTCAACTTTCTTACTTGGCTTGTTAATAACATTATTGCCATGTTTGATGGACAACAGCAGTATCATATGATTGATGGATTACCAATGGGTATATCCCTTAGCAGAATTGTGTCTAGTATATACCTTAATTACTTTGGATGTATGCTTCTCCCTAGATACCTCACACATTCTCCCAACTTCATTTACATGAGGTATGTTCATGTTTTTGTTGCTAGTTCTAAGTCCTTAATTCTAGATATGAAATCAACCCTGGAAGCAAAACCTGCATTGGTTTGGACAATAGAGTGGAAGGATCACTATGAAGAATTGAAGTATTTGATATCCAATTACAGAAATCTATCTTAACTAAACTACAACATGTATCTTAAACCACTAGAAATTCGAGGTTTTACACATCCTACATCTATTTCTCCTTGCTCTCATACATTTATTGATCTTTCCTCTTATCTTCATAGTTTGAAACTTCTCAAAAAGCTAATATTGAACAAGATCTAAAAGGCTTGATTAGCATAGGCTTAAATACAATTATCTTACAAGAAAAGTGAAACCATTCTATCATAAGATAAACACAACACAGCCCACATATTACACATCCTTCTTCACTTAGCTTTCACAACATCAATATCCATTTAGAAAAGACTAGAACAAACCTGAATATAAGTCAATTTTCAAGGAATCCCAGAACATCACTGAAACTCATTCACCACAACTGCTTGCATTGAGAGAAATAACTTTAGGTGAAGGTCAAAGAACCTAGGTACATAACTAATAACAATAATGTTAGAAACTAAAAAAATCATGCTTTCCACTATCTAAGAAATGGACTATCTATTGTTTTTGCTTATATATACATATATTACTATTTTATCTTTAATTATTCTAATACTATGACTAAGAAGACATAGAAAACCCTCAAACATGCTTAGATGCTTTGTATTATTAGTCAGTTATAGCTTTCTTTGTATTGCATTTCAGCACATATAAGGTATATTACACTCATCTAAAGAAAGATTTATATGATTATAATTACAAAATATATATATGAAAAGAAAGTTACTGTTAATACTAACTGAAATAATTATACAATAATATAAACCATTATATTGCATTTCAGCACATATAAGGTATATTACACTCATCTAAAGAAAGATTTATATGATTATAATTACAAAATATATATATGAAAAGAAAGTTACTGTTAACACTAACTGAAATAATTATACAAATATATAAACCATTATATGTGATGTACTGTAGCTACTCCTGAAACGAAGTCAAGAATCTCTCAGCAATTATACCAAGAAAAACTTGTTTATCTACTTAATTTTACAATTACAAATATCCAGCTATGCCCTCTGTTTAAAAGTTTATATCTCAATAATAGCGAATTTCAAAATGATACAACTTCAAAATGGTATCGGTATCATTTTGAAGTTTGCTATTATTGAGATATAGACTTTTAAACAGAGGGCGTTAGTAATTTGTAATTGTATAATGGTTTATATATATATTGTAAGATGTGGTTTTACATTCCATCAAAAACCTTTAAACGTTATAAGCCACTTTAATCCTAATACTCACAATAACTACATTCTCTACACATAATATAAAGTAAGTCATATGTAAAAAGAGAATGTAAACCAGATAATACATATCCCAAAAGATGAAAATGTGTACAAGCATTGTAGCTGAAAAATATTTGTTTTCATAATTAAATAGTTAACAACACTCAATCAAAACTAAACTGTAAAATTTAAATATTAATATTTACCTTTATTATAAAGTCAAATTAACACTAAAAATATCAACCTCATTTTGGTGATTGGCAAAATATATATACAAACAATCTTCCCAAAAATCAGATCAAAAAACTCTTGATGGCCAACCAAAACTTATACCTTGTATGTAAAAAATCGAATTGTCATTTGAACAGGCAGGTCTGAAGCCATCATAGTGAAAACCTTAAACAAAAATATCTCATTGAATGTGTATAAAAGCTATATAAAACATGTGGACTTTAATCCAGAAACCTAAGGTATCTTAAATTATAAATCCCAGAAAGAGCTTTAAATTTATTTAATATTCCAAATATATTTTTAATCTTGAAGTGAAGAGTTAGATCAACTTTAACTTGAGATTCCCAATAGCCAATACCTTGATATTTAGCAAACTCAAGGACTTTGATCAATTATGTATATTAAAACGAAGACAACCATGCACTTCTAAGTAGGAAGTTACATTGTGAGGAAAGATTTGTCACCCATAGAGCTTCAATCTGCCAAAACTGAATTTAACTTGACACAGCATTTGGTTATCTATGCCGAAGACTCTACCAACTTTACTACTTGGATCTGAAGCTATAAACCTAACATCTCAAGCATGCTATATGATAGGGGGAAATTTCTGATCACCAACATATAGATTCTAAATCAATCAAAACCCACCAATGTGATCATGAATCATAGCAATAAGGACATATATAAATCTTTTAGGACATTTTCTTCTATGGATTCTTGATTTATCTTAGGTTGACATCATGTTCTTTTATGTATTTATAATTTTTGTTTTCTTCTTTCCTTTACCATAGGTTGAGAGGAGTATAAGTTCATGATATGTTAAAGAAAGGCAAAAACATTAATAGCTTGATATGTTAGAAAAGGAAAAACATTACTAGCCTTATTTTTAAATTGAACAGAACGGTGAAGAACATTTGGAAATATTACCCCAATCCAGCATTTTATTAATCTGCTTAGATATTTCTTCTCTATACTGGTATGGAATAGGATACAATCTGGAGTGAAATGGTTGGTCATGCACTAATTTAATTCTTTGTTGGAATCTTTCTATCACTCCTGATATCTCTGAGAAAATCAGGCTGAATTCCACCATTATAACAGATTGCAATTAAAGTACATCATCACTTCCATGCAAGTTGAACTTTGTGAGTTTATCACTTAAGAGTGCTTCTGGGATACTAAGTGTAATACAATCAACCTCAATTAGATCATATCTTGAAAGCAATGCCATCTCTAAGACCTCATCATTTACTTTGTTTTATTGGAAAAATCAATAACACAGTGGTTAAATGTAGGAAGTCTGGCCCAAGAATGACATCATGAATCAAACCATTGAGTATAAAAAACACATGATAGAGGGTTGTTGGGCCTACTCCAATCTTAACCCAGATTTGTTTCTGAGCTAGCTTGCCCTTTTTGCTGTTGGCCATGGTAACATGGATAGATTTCAGTGGTGAATTTTGACATTGGGGTTTTGGTCCAATTTTTTTGAAAAAAATTATCTAATAACATTGAAATCTGGCTACCAGAATCTAATAGTGCCTTAACCAGCAGATCCTCATACAAATCTTTTATCATGGGACAGCTTTTTAAAGCAAAGTTAAGTACTTTATTATCCCATGAACACATCATGTTAGTGATCTCTCTATAAGTGGTTATTTGTGTGTTTCTCAAGGTATCTTTGGTGTCTTGAGCTGAGGAACATAACCTGAAGTACTTTGCTAGTTTGTCTTCTTTTGGGTTTTTGGTGTATGGTTGCTATACCTGCATTTTGGTGACTTCCCAGGACTATTAGGAGGGTTCATCTGTGCCTTGGCATAATTTAGCCAGTCTCTTTTAGGTGACCATAAATTTTGGGAACTATTTGGCATTACCTTACCCTTCCAATGATTAGGATCATTGGTGTTATTCTGTTTTTGGGAAAATATTGCATTTATAGCTATATTTTCTTTCCTTTTTTCAGGAACTCTAGTAGACAAGCTGAGGTTGCTCATGTCTATACTAGTTAATAACTCTGCTACCTGCTCAATATTTACCACATTTGGGAACAGTAGTGACTGTTCTATCCTCAATGGAATATTCTTTTTCACAATTCTTATGATCTCACTTTCATTAAAATGATAAGTGTTTAATGTACATAATTCCATAAAAAGTTAGTGTTTCTCCAAGTACTGATCTATACTTCTCCTGAAACATTTGATACAGTATAGCCTCTTGTCTGTCCCTATTCCAGAAGTTCCTGGTCAGTAACATTTCATAATCATCAAAGGTAGATTGTGTCTGAAATAGATTCCCACCACATCAAGGCATCTCCTTGCAGGTGGCTATAGGCGATTATTATCTTGTCACCCTCAGACAAATTCCTATTAACAGAAAAATACAAGTTTAAACTTCAAAAATGTTCCATTGGTGCTTCATTTGGGGTTCCTATAAACACCTTTAACTTAACAAATTGATTAATTGCATTTATCTGTGTTGGATGTGTGTAATACTTCAAAATTTCCAAAGCATCTGTTTGTGGATTCATCATATATTGATCAGAATTAGTTTGATATATTTTTGGAAGGGTCCTCTAAATGAACATTATAGAGGCCATCATCATCCCCAGTTAAATCATAAGGTGGGAGAATGGATTTCATATAATGGTTGCTCACTCTTTATGAATACTTAATTGCTATTTCCAAATGACTCATATCAACATCCATCTCTTTCCCATGTTTCCGAGTCTTTGTACTGCCTCAGTTTGTTGCACTACATGCGTTAGTAATCTTGGGTCCCCTTGAGATTCCCCTTTTGAATGTCTTTTATTCATGAACTTATTCATTCTATCAGTTTGTCCCCATATTTAAGCTCTGCACTCTGTGAGTTCCTCCAATCTATTTTAGTGTATAACAGTAACAGTTTCCAAAGACATTAATTTGTTCACAAATTGGTGCAAATGTCAATTCAATACCTTCAACCCCATTGGGTATTTAACATTAATCCCTTGCACTCGAAAAATGATCCAATTTGGTATGAATGACTTGAAGTTTCTCTTTGATTTTACTTCTATGCTTTTCTTGATTCTTTTTTATATCTTCCCTGAAAGTTTAATGGGTCTTTTAACCTCTTTAAGTTTTGTATCTAGCTGAACCACGATACCATCTGTAAATACTGCATACTGCCCACAACACTGTATAATCCTTCCACCCATCTCTTCTTTTATTCCATCCATCCCTTTAGTTCAATGCTATCTTTTTGTGCATTTCCCAATCCTAAAGTTAATTATCTCATATTCTTGATTAATTTATTTTCAATTCCTTCCATTTCTACCTTTGTTCTTGCTTCTACCTTGTTCACATCACTTTTCAGTTCTTCTCTCAAAAGACATCTTTTCTTTCACCTCTACTTCTAACCTGCTCATATCATCTCTAGTAGCCATACTTTCTAACTTCATATTCATATCTTCTCTCATGGTATCCATTTTATTACACATTTTTATCTCCATGCTATTTATGCTGGATTCAATATTAGTATTGATTTTTACCTCCATACTATTCATATCTTCTGCTTTCATACTACTGATATCAGTTTTCACTTGTTTTCATACCATCCACCTTTGTCATCATACTGTTCATTTTGTCCATCATGTTCTGACTCATCTTGTTTATCATTTCTTGAACATTGTTTGCATGATGGTCATATTTCCAGTATCATATCCTACTTTACTTTCAGATGCTTGAATAATCTTCTCATTGGGTACTTCTTGCATCTGGAAAGCTATTTGGCTTTCTGCTTGTCTCTGTGGAGTTTCATTCTCCATCATAGACCCCCCAGGAGTTTGGATCGATAAAGATCCCTCCCCATTACTATTATTTATATCACTTTCCCCTTCAATGACAGTATCTAACATCTCTTCCATCGTCTCCATACTTTTACTTCTAGATGTATTCAAATAATTATTAAAAAAACAACTTTATACCTACAAATATCAAAATACAACACTGTAGGACTCCTAACCACTTCATGTCATTATTACTATTTATTTACTGTCTATTTTTTTAAACTAGTGTATAAGCTTGCCTAATTCCTCTATTCTTAATTTCACTTATTAATTCTTTATTTACAAGTTGATCTCTATTTGTTCTCTCCATCACATGTTGCATTCATCACTTACATTTAATGTTATTTACTTTTAATGTAAATTTTAAATTTTCAAAAAAAAATGATATCTCTCTTTGTCATCATTCCTATTGTATAATTTGGTTCCATATAAGAGAGTATGTCCAATATGGATTTAAGATTTAAAGCTTAAGGATAAAATAAAACAAATTTTTTAAAAAAAAATTCCAGTCCAGTGGCTGAACCTCCCTTGCATCTAAACTATGTTCATGCCTAAACCTTTGGGCACCAGATATAATGGAATCAATTACCCCAAAATTGATGGTGTCAGATATACTGGCACCACAGGTACACCATATGACAACATGAATACAACTAAGTAGTTGGATGATTTGGATGAAATGTGTCAACCAACCTACAAGTCATATCCCACATTTGTGATTGAATGACACATTTGAATGTGTCAGATGTTACTAAATCAAGAATAGCATCTAACAAAGGGAACACATCTCACTACAGTCAGACCTATGCCTTCGAATAGAATGCTAAAGATGTCATAATTAAATGCCTATTTTTAAGTGACATCTACTTTCAATATACTAACTTATAATTAACTTAAAATATTTCAATGTAACCTAGATTAGTGCATATTCATTACACCTCCCTTTTTATGTCCCATTACACCACGGAATGCAAACTCAGGGAGTTCTTGCAGTCAGTTCTCTTCAGGGATGGACTTATTAAATTATAAACCAAATATGCTTATATATAAGCATAGATGTAGAAAAATACTGATGATGACCAATTATTTATAAGAGCAATACATAATAATGATGATGATCATGAAAACTTTAATGGTATAAATTTATAATGTGATGATGATGATCAAACATCTAGTGAAATAAATGCACAGTGGTGATGGTGATGATCAAACAGAGATCAGATTGGTTCAAACAACTTAATTTATTAACAACATATAAAATAAATATTTACAAACAAGAAATAATAAAATAAATAAATATTCAATTATCAAGACTGGTTTTTCGATCATCTTGATGACTTCATACAGCAGATACAAAATAATTTCAAGTATATTATATACAAAATTATACTATATAATTCATTAAATATATACATGAAACAACAAAAAAAAGCACAGTGAAAGTTCACTAATTATAAAACTACCCCATTAATATAATTATTATAATGATATTTTTAGGCTAGGGTAAATATATTATAATTATAACTTTTTTTTTTACTAATATATATATATAACGAAACTTAAATATATTCCAAGCAACGGTAAACAATTTATAATAAAAACTCATAAAGAAATATTTTCAATTATATTCATAATCATTTTCAACTCAAGTTTCCGGTTGGTAATAGATGATTCCATTTTGAAAGTTGAGTTGAAAATGATTATGAATATAATCCGGTTGGTAATAGATTATGAATATAATCCGGTTGGTAATAGATGATTCCATTTTGAAAGTTGAGTTGAAAATGATTATGAATATAATCCGATTGGTAATAGATGATTCCATTTTGAAAGTTGAGTTGAAAATGATTATGAATATAATCGAAAATATTTCTTTATGAGTTTTTATTTATATAATATAAATTGTTTACCGTTGTTTGGAATATATTTAAGTTTCGTTATTGTATTATTGATATTAGCAGACATTTATTTTGTTTTAATATATATATATATAGCCCCACTCCCATTTATATTCACATGTAAGTCATGGTAGAAATTAATGATGGGTTAATTGTGCATTCAGAATAAAAACAAAATTGCAAGTAAATATTATTAAAACTTATTAGTAGATTATCTATCTAGAGTTGTTGTCCTAAAGTTTTGCTCTTAATGTTAAATATATGAAAAACCTTACTTGAACTGAGGTCATCTTGATGGATAAATGTGGAATTCTAGAGGAATCTGAAAATTTACTTTTATTAAAGAAAAATACATAGTAATTGAAGTGGATGTTTTTTTAAATTTAAATCAATATGACATTTATCTAACACTGGTTCTACTTTTAAATGGCAGGTGATCGAATTTGAAAAATGAATTTTAAACACACAATAATAAAAATTTACAATATATAACCTTTCAAATAAAAATGACAAAAGCAAAACAAAAAATCATCATGTGAATCAAATATATAATTTATCTTGAATAAAGCAAGCATTCAGTCAAAAAAAATGTCAATATCTATGGTAACTGTTGTTATTTATATATTTCATGCTCCTTGATTGAAACAAATGCATATGAAATATATTTCCTCAGCATATATGAATCTATGGAAGATGGCGATACACCAGCATTCTTGAGATAGACATTTGATTGTGAAATTTTATAATTTCATAATTCCATAATTTCCTAATGACATAGAAGTTAGCTGGAAAGGGTCCACAGCACTGGCTTCCTACCCCAAATACATCATAATATTTCCTTTATTATAAACTATTATCTATAATTTGGTTTAATTATATATAAAAATAGCTTTTAAAGAGAACAGTTAATTTTTAATAGTTTCAGATTTCCTTTGCATTATTTCTATTATAATGTAATTTAGCTTGCTGAATAACATAAGTCACTAGTTCATTCCTGCCAATTTTAAATTAAAGTTCAACTTCTTGAAACTATAAATGTTAAAATTTTATTGTATTTTTTTAAATGCCAAATAGTTTTTTTTTTTTTTAAAAGAAAATAAAAACGTAACTTTTTTTTTCTGTCAGTTCAATTCCAGATTTTCAAGTCAAGAACGCTACTTTCTGTCAATTCAATTGTAGATTTTTCCAGTCAAGGGAAACACTATCTTGTCACATGCTTGCTAAAAAAACTATTATTACAAGTTGATAAAAAAATCAATTTATAAAATATTATTTTTATTTAATTTTCATTATTCCAAACTTGATCATTTCTCAACAATTTTGACCTCATATAATTTTTTTTGTCTTTTATTTATCTTATAAGTCAGTCAATTAGTATTTTTAATTAATAATATTAATGAATAAAAAATAGAAAAACAATTAATTTCTACCAATAGATGAATAGATTAATTTATATGCATATATATTTATCTACATATATACATATGTACCATGTAGAAACCAAATTTACTTGCTTTCTCACAATAAATAAAAAAAAGAGAATTAATTTCCCAAACATATTAGTTTACCCGTATGTTTATATGTGTATATACTATATGTATACAAGCAAGTATGTAGGATATTTTATTTGCCTACCACTTGGTCTGAATTCAAATATTGGAAAAGAAATTGGAACAGGTGTGAAGGCCAGTTGTAAGCCATCTCTTACAATATAAATGTGTGTGTGTTATGATTAAATTTGTTGCATTTTAATTTTGTTAAACATATAGTCATGCTCATAACATAAGAGACTTCAAAGTATACTAGGGTTACCATAAAAGAAAACAAACCCAACTTACCCCAATTCTTTTTTAAAAACCCTCACCTTGCTTGATGAATTACCCATAGACCAAGAAAAAGAATAAATGGAAGCATATCACATAATAATAAAAATGAGTATAAAATGAAACAAAAGCAAAAAGAAACCAAGTTACCAATGCAAAATTGAAGATAAAATGTCTATCAAAACCCCTCACAATAGAAATCCAAAAGAGTTTGTGTTACATAAACTCTATAATACATATGAGGGCCCATCCACTTTCATTAAATATGCCAGTTGAAATGCATAATAGTCAAACAATAGAAATGGAATCAGAGGGACTTATAAAGCAAAAGTGTTGAAGCCCCATCATGGAAAAATCAAATAATTTCTTTATTCATTTCAACCCAAAATAATAATATTAATAAAATCTAAATAAACATTTAAGGTACAAATTTAACTCTCCAGATAACAATATTATTTTAGGAATATTAACAACAATACTAAGTTAGTAAAAGTTAAAAAAACAATGATGCCCATAAAACCACCTTTGTTTAAGAATGTACTTGTAAAGCTAGGTTTTAGAAATAACTTATAAAATTATTTCTAAATAAAATAATGAACCATACCATCATGTATAACTGAAGACTGATTACTGCAATGAGTTTTTTCATTTAGAAAACAATGGCAATTCCATTATTTAACTGTTACCAAAATAAAGTCAATTAAGTCTCAAATAAACAAAGCAGGACAGGTACTGTTAAACACACACTTATGTTTTAACTAATGCATAAGTTATTTAAAATGAAACTTACTTGCATTTATAATTAGATCTTCAATTATTATAAAAGTTTGTATTTCATTATAATATGAGAAATATAATCATAGATATTGCTTAGTTTGTATTATCAAATATATATATTAAAGACAGATTTTGTAAAGAGACTCATGAAGATGTAATTTATCTTAAATAGTCAAGAAATCCTAATACTAGATGATGGACCATTCATAAACTATAATTCTAAACCAATCTATCTCAGCAAAAAAAAAAAGAAATTCAGGGAAGCTTAAATTAACCTAAGTACAACACCCCACATGAAAAGTAAAACACTAAGTCATGATTGTAGGTTACTCCTTGAAAGATATAAAAAAAATGAAAAATTAGACATTGTTTTTATTTTTGACCCTTTTTTACTGGGATATGAAAGATGTGGTCTGATATGCCACTAAAAATCCTTAATCACCATTAGCAATGATTTAGAGAAGTATCTTGTTATCTTTCTACCAATTCAAAATGTACAGTGAAAATTAACATAAGCAAATATACATTGAAAATTATGTGAAATAAATATTGGTTACTTGAGAGAACACTCAATGATACTTATTAGAAAAGTATACAGTGAATGAAAAACTAGTATTTATAGACAAATATGTAATCAAGAATAATTAAATGATGGTGAATTTTTTTTGCTCGCTCATTAATCCACAACAAAGGATTCATAAACCATCAAAACTGGAATCGAAAGATATTGTTAAAACAGAAATTAGAGTTATTAAAAAGAATAAAAAATTATTGATAGTATTGTTAAGAATATTATGACTAAGAAAGAAAGTATTAAAACTTTGGCATATTTTTCAACTTTTATTCAAAGTTCAAATAGCCTTGTTGAAATTATCTTTATGTCATGAGACAAACTAATTTGTAAAAAAAGTGTATAATGATCAGAAAGATTGTTGCAGAACAAATAGAATATGATGATAAAATCCATCATCACAAAAGAACAGCATCTTTTATATTCTAAAAATTGAATAGATGTCAAGTAGAGAAGTTATGTTCATATAATCATCAGAAGAGAGTATTGGTAACATTTTAAATTTTTAACGAAAGTGATTTGTAACTTTCATTTAATTATTGATGTATGTGTATAAATAAAGCTGTATATTGCTGAAAAATATCCAGAGAGGATGTTATAATAATTTTTTTTTAAAAATTAAACTAAAAAAGTAATGAAAAACAAATTTTCCTTTGTGTTTTTTGTGAATGTATAATAAAAAACATCTTATTCTTTAAATAAAAAAATTATAAATTAAATAAATATCTTGATTTTCACAAACAATTCTTATTCTGTATTAGTGGTAATTATATTGGTGAACGGCCTTATAAAATTGGAAAACCATGTTCACACTGTAAAAATTCAGGCTTTTGCCATGAAAATCTTTGTGGTAAGTACAACATTACAATATAACTTTAATGGTTTTATATATTTTTAAGAAAATAATTTAACTTTCTCTTATAGTAACAAAAGATATCTGTGCAAGAAGACCAGAAGTAAAATGTGGTAAGTATAGTCCATTATATATTTGTTTACTAATGTGAATAATCTAAAGCAGCTATTTAATTCCTGATTAGTAAATAGGTAGTTAGTTAACATTTATTAGAAGAAAGAAATGCAACTAAAATGGCAAACTCCACAGCATGTGATGAGTTTTGTTCAATATCTGAAATTTTTTTATTCTCTCTTTCTCTATCTATATCTATATATATATTGTAACTAAAAATAATTAGATTTGTAACTAAAAAAAAAATAACTAAAAATGATAAAATGATAGATGAAAATGATAGTCGCTATTATTTAAAAACTAAACAAGATAAGCTCCAGTGGTTCATCATTTGTAATCGAATAAAATTAAATGTGAAACGAATTTACTATGTTAGCTGATGTACAATTTATAATTAAATAAGGATGACGCTAACATATGAATAAGAACATATATATATATATCATGCTTTAGTTGGATGTCTATTTGTAACTCATCAAATATAACACCATAGCCCGTTTGCAACTATCATAAACATTAATTCAGTTACACGCTAATAATGAGATAAATAAATGATCTCATTTCTCAACACATTAAAATAAAAATGAAAATTAATCACTCTCATCATTTAAGATTGAAATATTTGGATATTGGGAAGTCATTTGAACCAATAAAATGTACTAGTCATTGTCATCAAATAAACTAATACTAGCTATAGCAACTGAATAAAATTACTGTGAAATACCATGGAGTGCATTATGCTTACCTCCAATAATAGGTTCTTTTAACAAAGAATCCTTCCCATTCCTCTTTTCATATATATATATATATATAAGACCATTCGTGGTCACACGCACACACTGGCGTTATTTATAACAACTTATAAAAGAAATATCAAAGAAAGTTAATAAGTTGAAAAGGGACTTAATCACTTTTATTCAGTTTAGCTAAGTACATGTGTTTTTCCCAGGTGCCACTAGTTGTTTTAAATCTAGATAAATATCTATCCATAGTGTACTGAGTTCAAGCTCATTTGGTACCTTTTTTACTGTACATGACTTGGATGACTAATGAACAAAAAAATGACATTCTTATATTTTATCCATGTCAATAAAATTATAAGATCCCAATATCACAAAATTTATATATCCAAGACTCTTATAGACATTACTAGCTCAGTTTAACGTATATATTGATGAACAGATGCAAAATACTCTCATTAATGGCTTCCAAACACACATAGTGAAGACCATTACTTAAATATATATGGCCATTAAACTAGTTACTTAATTTACTTAAATATCATCATATAATAATGATGATGATGATACCATCCATAGCTTTATAATGAACTCACAAAAATAAATTTCTCTTTGTAAACTTATAGGCACTTCTTAAAATCATCCTATGTTAAACAGGGATTTAAATATAACAATCACTAGCATTTATATACGTTTATGGTTATTTACTCAAAATACTTTTATAGTTAAAACTAGGATTCAATAATACCAGTGATGATGAATGATCATCACGAATCTCATCACATGATATTCCACTTTTTATATACGTCTATTTATCTAACCCATTAATTATGTTAACTATTGGATTTAATGATTATTATTTATTTAACAATGATGGTGATCATAACTCTTGTACAATATTATGTTTAAACCGTGATTTAACTAGTAATATGATATCCATCCCTGATGATGAACTAAACTCATGGGCACAACATAATTTTAGCTTTCTATTATTAACCTCTAATTAAAACAAATGGTTATATGTCAAGCGTAATCCTTACATCCTTAAATGTAAATCAATATTCTATGCTTGCTTCACATTTGCAAGTGATGATGATCAATTAAAACAATAGAATCAAGAGAAGAAAAAAATATAACAATATTTTTCAATAATAACTCGAAAACCAATTAAGATATTATATTTATTAACACTCTTTTTTTATTAACTAAATTAATAAATGTAAAATTGACTTTATTAAATATATATATATAATTAAACAAAATATCTTATTACTATATGTGTAACCAACTAACTTTATATATCTGCTTTTTCTTTGTTACTACATATTTTGAAATAAGTTAGCTCAAAATAAGATTTAAAAAAAATACTTCATTGAATGCTTATTTAAGACTTTTCTTACTTATTACATATCATAAAAGTAAATTTCATTTATGTAATGTGTGTTTTTTCACTCATACATATGTAAAGCCCTGCTCTCTTCAATTTGCTATATTTAAATTAACTATGCATAACCTATTCTTGATGGGTTTGTATAAGCAGTCACACATGCACACACTCTGTGATATGTCAACATATATATTTAAAATGTGTACCTCTATATTATGGGTTATTACATAAATCACACATATATAAAAATATTGCAACCTTGAGTAACAAAATAAATAACAATAAAAAAAACATTATCAAGCTTATAAGTAAATAAGCATTTATTTTTATATGACGCTATGCATGCAATTGTATACATTCAAAGATCAGCCTTTCAAGCTAATTGTGCATGCGTCTTCTGCGAGTGTTAAATAATAAATGAATACTTCACTCTATAATACAAGATATAGTATTTATGCAAGAATAAAAGAAATCCCTCTTATTCCTACTGCTCATATAAAAAAAAAGAATTTGAGTTGTAGGAATAAGAGGGATTCCTTTTATTCTTGCATAAATACTATATCTTGTATTGTAGAGTGAAGTATTCATTTATTATTTAACACTTGCAGAAGACGCATGCACAATTAGCTTGAAAGGCTGATCTTTGAATATATCAAGCTTATATTGATAGGTTGAACAATAATAATAAAAAACATTTTAGTATTACAATATATAATAATAATAATAAAAAAACTGTTTAATGATTTTAAATTGTGTGTGTATATTGTGAGGTAGTGTTGAGAATAACATAGTTGATAGATAAACTCTTAATGTTTCTTTATCAAAAAATAAAAAATAAAATGCTTGATTTTAGAAATTAAAGTTTACTTTTAATAAGTAATAATAAAAGATTTCTTAATTAAAGTTCAAAGTTACCCGATCAATTTTTACTTCTTATGAATGTCCCAGGTTTGAATTTTCAGACTGCTTGCCTATTTATAGCTTCCACAGGCTGGTTTGGATTGCTTCTACCATTTTAAAAAGAGTTATTACAAATACTTTTAGATAAATATGAACTAGTTGATTTGCTTGTTTCTATCATTTTAAAAAGAGTAATTGTAGATACTTTGAGATAAATGTGAATTGGTTGACTTGCTTGTGTGTACCATTTTAAAGTTATTGTAGACATTTTAGATAAACATGAGTAAAACTTTAAAAAATTGATTTATAGCTTAATCATACTTGGTTATAATGCTTTTATACATCTTTTTTTCTTTCTCTTCTTTCCCCTTCTCCCTCTATTCATAGGTGATGAGCCTACAATAGGCCAGGAGACAGAAAAAACCTCTTAGATAGCTTATGTGGTTGGCTTTAAACTTGATCATTCTTTTGGTTACTATCGACCGGTATATGAGTCCATAGATAGATCAATGAGCTAACCCATAGATGACAGGTTTCAAGAAACAAGCATTGCAATTTAGCACAGCATCCTGATGATTTCAGAAACAGCCAAAATATATATAAGTACCATTATATGTTATATTAACAACTTTTGTAAAGGATTCAATTTAAATCCATCTTTTTTCTTTAAACTAATTTTGCTGTAAATTACTTATATATGCACACATCTTCTTCTATGCTGGCTTTCAAACAAGAGTCATATTTTCTTTCATTTTTTTAAAGAGAGAAATAACAAATCAAACAACTCCTGAGTTTAAAAAAAAACTTTAACTTTAGCTGCTCATTTCTTTTAGGTTAAAAGAACTGCATATTCGGCAAGAGGAAAAAAACTTTTAAAAGATGGCCTTCAAAAAACTACATATTGTTCAGTGATTCTCCTTCTTAAAATTATTAACTGAATGCCTCTCAAAAACTGCCCCCCTCTATATATTTCAATTTCTGATCAAAGAAAAAAAATCTATCAAAACTAATTGTGATTTTAGAGATAGCAATCAAATCTCACCTAGACCGTTTTAAGTCATTAACAAAAAAAAAAAGATTAATAATTACTTATTCTGTCTAAGCATTTTCCCCTCTTATCTTAAGATAATCTAAGATACAGATTACATAAAAAAAAACAGTTCATAATCTATAGTCCATAGAAATATGTGTAAAAAATGTCTATGTTTAAAAACAGCTGCACTCATTCTTTCACACTCCTCTCCACATGTGTGCCTAGTTTATCTATTAATCTACTAATCATTTTCTGCACCTTTCTAGCCTATTTTATTTTATTTTTTAAAAAATAGAACTAAATAACTGAATATATTATTTAATAAGAAAATAATATATCAAAATATCATTTCTTATAACATTCTTTTCATTCACTACTGCTTATTATTAATTATCTATATATAATACTTGCACACATAAATTTATATATAAAAGAAAATTCTTTTTTTTTTTAAATTAAAGAATATATATGTATGTGTGTGGGAATGAAAACATATATATATAAAATCTCCTGGATAGAATATACATGCATGGCTTTTTGTAAATGTATATTCATTTTGCAAATTCTTCTAAAATGGTATAAAAATCATATGGGTAAAAGAAATTATAAAGTTAAAAAATAATAATAATAATTGTAAGAAATAAAAAATTTATTGAATTCATTATTGTAAAATAAAATTGACTTTTGAAAATATCAACTTGCTATGGGACCATTTACAAAATAAAAAAATTCTTAGTTTATCAACTTTTCTAATAAAATGAGGAGAAATTTTTACTTCTTTTTTGTGCTGCCTGGATAAGGGAAGCTAATAAATTTCTAATGCTCCTCTATGTGGATATAATACAGTTATTGGGATTGAGCTTCATAGCGCCTCACTCTGAAATTTCCACTGATACAACATATTATGTATGTGTAAATAAAAAAAATGTATTTTTAATCATAATTGATTCTACCACCCTAGTAATTGATTGCAGACACTAAATATAAGACACTTGATTGCACAAGGACACTTGCCATCCATTTAATTGTTTACCAAATGAAAATACTCTACCATAAACAGATTAATAAAATATATAGATTCAATACTCTTAACCACAAGGAAAGAAACTTAATGGAAATAAACAAAAGATAAATTAAAAATACTAAATGAGGATTCTTATAGCCATACTCATATCTCAATTCAAATTTTTTTCTTTTGTGAAAGAAAACAGCTCAGCTGAACATAGAATAGGTAACTTAATAAATCATATATAAAAATTTTATGGATTGTTATAAATAAAAAGATTTTTGTCATGCATGTTCTCTATAGTTGATATAAACATGTAAATATAAATTGCTATATTATTTGATATTTATTATTTAAAATTATTGTTATTATTAATTTGTTGCTCATTCATTTCTCATCTGAATTCCAAGTAGATTATTTTACTTTTGTCTTATAATATTATAAATATGAAAAGGATAACAGTCAGGAAACATGTCTAGATCAGCATAAAGTTATCCTTCATATGGACCCAGTCTGGTTGTTATCCATGACTATTATAAATTAGTTAATTAAAAATATAAAATGTATTCACTCAATTAAGTATATGGTAGCCCATTTGGTTTCATAATTTCTTTAGATTAATTAATTCATGAACATTTTCCATTTTATTTGATTTTTGATCAATTCTAAAAATTTATATATTAGTGCAGAAAAGTGTTGTATTAATGAAAAATAGACATTTTAATTCATTTTTTATAGCATAAAAACCATCCTGGACAAATTTTCTAATATCCAATCTATATGTTCTTGTCATTTTAACTGCCATTAGTGATTATTCTTATGGTAAATTAATGTGGATTGGCTAATGAAGAATATGCATCAGCCAACATGGAGACATTACTGACATTTATCCTTCGATTTTAAAATCAATAAACACATATGATGTTTTTCTTAGATGCTTGATGATTTTTAAATGAAATATTAGTTTATTTTTTTTATAAATACAATAAATGTGGGTATTAATAAGCTTTTTAATATATTTAATCATGATAGTCACAGCTAAATTGATTTATTCACAGGAGGCATTAGAATGATAAGCCAAGGTAGTAGTTGGTATAGAACACAAAATATCCTAAGAATTGCTAAACACTCATGATCATTTATTAAAGCACATAAACATTCAGAATCCTTTTAAATAGAAAAAATATTGTGTGAATTGGAAGAAAAACATCTAAGATGGAAAAAGCATTGTTAAATGTTGTGATGTTAAAAAAAAAGTGAAAGTAAATTTGCTTTAAAAAGTGGGACATATATTTAAATATGAACAAAACAAATATTGGAAGCATATATGGAGTAGAATACATTATAAATACAAAATGGAAAAAAAACATTGATGGTGGCAAAATTTGTCATTTGTGGAACATACCAGTTGATTTACACCTGACAATATGTTCTCAATATGTTAAAAAAGTAAAAGAATGTTAGATGGATTTACAAAATATTTTTATCACCCTCTGATTAAATTTTGTCATGGTACTAAAAAAAGAAAAACTTTGTGATATGGATTTTTAAAAAAAACAACAATATTACAGAGAAATGAGCATGGAAGCATAGTAATGAATGTACAATTAAATTGGATATATTTTGATTAACACAAAATATACATTTTGTAATTTTACTGTTTATATTGGATTTAGCACAGTTGTTGTCATCAATTAAGATGTAAATATGTGTTTATGCAAAACTACAGTGTCAATAATGATTAAAAATATAATTGATATGTTTAACTGTTACAAACATTTCAATGTTTTAAATTAGAACATAAAAATTATTTTAAAATATAAGAAGCCACTGAATATAACTAAGAGTTTATTGAAATTAATTAAGTAATACTCTCTTTAAAAATGCAAGAAAGATAGTTGGTACTAATAAGTAGTATTATATGCTAGTAATTTTTTTACTGAGACAAACTATATAAAAAGTAATATAACAATTTTTTTAAATGATTATAATGATGTACTCATAATAAAAAGAGATATGATATCATGAAATGTGTGAAAGGATTCTATAAGGAAATATATAATAGTAAAAAACAAACATTTTAAATATCTTTTAAAATTGCTTTAGTTTTTTAATTACCAAGTATTTTAAATAAAATGAGAGATACAAGAAAATCAATGAAAATAAAAATTTTAGGAAATGATGAAATTATTATTGGTAATTTAGAAAAAGCATGTAGAGAAATAGACTGATTTTTGACAAATCTATATACCAAATTTTTAAATGATAAAGCTAAACTAGATGGTTGGAAGAATGCAGTAACTATATTGATATTAAAGATGGAAAAAGAAGATCTTAAAAATTACAGATGTATTGAATTTCTATCAGTGCTATACAAAGACATTATCAAGATAATTACAATTTATCTACAATGAACTTTGGATTCTAAATAATAAATTAAATAGGTGAATTTATAAGTAGCTTTAACCAAGTGAATTTCATTAAGATGTCATGAAAAGTTATAAAAGAGTCCAAAATATATGAAGTGACTTTATGACATAGTGTACATTATCAAAAGGTATTTGATTGTATAAGCATTTTTATGCAAATTAAAGCTTTAGATTATTAAATTATAAATCCAAAATGTGGTCATATTCTAGAAAAAAATATTTCTAAATGCAACATCTGTGATTAATTTACCCAGTGATGCTATTAAGATTAGCATTAAAAATATTTTTCATAATAATTCTATATCTCCAAATATTTGTTTTGCAATTTTACAGAAAGAATTGGTTTTGTTATTCTTGAAAATAGTATTTCAGAGCTTCTACAAATATTACAAGAAATATCAGATGAAAGGAAAATAGTACAACTGGGAAAAAAAATTAAAAACACTTTATGGATTTTTTTATTTATAAGACTAATAGATTGAACTAGAAAGTGTTAATTACAAGTACCTTGAACAAATTTATTATTCAGTATATGAATTTTTTTATACCAGCTTAATAATTAATAAAATATTATGAATAAAAATTTAGAGATTCCAACCATAAAATAGATTCTCCATTGTGTCACTATAATTACATATTTGGCATTCATTATCTATGTGATTGATAAATTGTTTGCTCACATTTACACAGATCAGTAACAGAAAAAATTTATTTATGATACAGATGAGCAATAACTGTGGACTGTTTGGAATCTATTAATCAGATTCCAATTGTGGCTAGAAAGATGAAATCCAACTGGTTTTATTGTTGCATTAGGGGAAAAAATGTTGAAAATATTATAAGGATTACATTTTTATACTATAATTTTTTAATTGTGATTTTTTATTTGAACATCCAATAAAAAATATTGAGCTCCGTCTTCAGAGATCAAATTATATCTTACATTTATTGCCAATTTTAATCTGTTTAACAATTACTTGTACTCATAATATGATATCTGATGAAGAAATATGTAAAAGAACATGAGCCCATTGGAAAGACTTAAACTTGAGTGAATCAGTAATATTTATCATTGTAATATTTAATTAAGCATAAAAATTTAGTGTCAGAAATTTTTTTCCAAATAAGGATATAACATTACCCAAAAGAATATGTTGATTCTAAGAAACTGTCTGTAAAATAATAAGTACATTTGCACTATTTATAACTTCTTATATGTTATATCCATAAAATCAATCTTTTATTCATATGATTTTATTTATTCACACAAGTACATAGTCATTTACACCACATGTACTTCTAACTATAAATATTAGCAAATTTCTTTTAACTATAATTGTTACTTAAGTTGTCTAAAAGTCATTTATAATATCAAAATATTTATAAATATTCTGTTACATTTTAAATTTCATTCACTTTTATAAGAACAACTTTTTTTTTAAACATTACTTTAAAATGTTTCTATTTGAATAAGATTTAAGTATTTTATTTTTATTTAATTAAAGTCATCTACAACTTTTATAAATTAGTAGCTGACACAGAAATGGCATTTTTTCAATGGTATATATGTTTGCGTATTTATATGACTCAAATAGATATTTATTATGGTGGTGATGTAGTCCATACACTTAATTATAATCTCATCAAGTGCAATTTATTGTTAAACTGAAGTTATAATATGCTTGCAACTAAATTGCCTTATAAAATTTTTATTTATTTAAATGTATTAAATTTGAATATTTTTTAATATCTTATAAGATCTGGGTATTTAAATGGTATTTCCAAGACGAGGAAATAGTAGGTTATCATTACATGAGACTGTTTCAAATTAAATTATACTATATTATTTTTATATTTGAAATATCAAACAATATACTAGTTATAATAACACACACATAAAAAGTGCAAATATTTTAGCACATTCTGCTTTTTTCCAATTATATTGTGACATGCATCCCCCCCCCATATTATCTATATAATCTCAAATCATAAATAAAAAAAATTAGAAATCATTTATATTTATGCAATATTAAATATAATTAGTGTTTAATAGTTAAATAAATTCGAATTTAGAATGAATGTCGAAATGAGTGTGTAATTTATTTAAGTCACAAAACACATAAAGGAAAAATAAAAGTTTGCTTCAAATAAATTTGTTTACCTGCTGTTATTTAATATTTCTGTGGGTTTCAGATATAAGTCATAATGCATATCAATTACAAATTACAAAGGAGAGGGCATGAACCATTCTCAACAAGTATCCATAACAATAAATGAAATGAATAACAATATAATAATAATTATTTTTTATCATGGAGAATACTATGCTGATAGTATAAAGCAGTTGAATGCTTGGCTTATGAACAATAACATATAAGGAATATCTTCCCAGGTAAGGATATTGCTTATGAAGATATGCATCATCATCTATTTTGGGAATGTTAAGGAAAATACCCATGGAGTAATGAAACTGTAATTAGAAAATGTTCAAGATATCCACCATGGCAATAGATGCTAACATAAATAAATATTTTCTGATAATGCATGATTAAGTTAATCTTTACTCTATTTTCAATATTCTTTTTTTAAAATAATAATATTAATAGATATCTATTCAAATTTTTTTTCATTAAAATTTAAAGTGATAATACAGTTGATTATATTCAATATAAGTTTAATAAATGGATCAAGTGAATAAGACTTGATAAAGTAATTAAAATTAAGTGTAATTAATATTTAAATTTTTATTTTGAACATATTTAAGCAATTGTAATAAAAGCTTTATTTGACGCAAAGTTATATAAAAAAGAGAGATTTTTTTACTGTGTGACAGAGTCTATGTACTAATCCTTTGTTGTAATTGTAAAATGTATATGTTTAAACTGTATTTAATAACAACTTAGTTATTGCAATGTATTCATAGTAGATTACAATGATAGAATGGACTTTTAAATTTATAATTGTTGATCTTAATTTGTGCTATTCTCTTAATAACATATATTATTATTAATCAATGCATCATTTGATTTACATATTTTTCAATTATTACATTATTTATGAAACATTAAATTACATATTCCAAAGTACCTATTTATCAGATACTTAATTATTTATTTAGTGAATGATCTATCTACTAAATGAAATAATTATCAATGTGCAGACTTATTGGCACTTAATAAATACACAAGTCTATTATGATCTAAATTATTATCACTATAAATTCTTTAAATGGAAAGGTTAAAGTTATAGAAGTATGTCCAGAATTTAGATTTAAAATGGTCATAAAAGTTAAGCTAAAAATTCAGTAATTACACACAAATACATTTGATCTTATCTTAAATTAGTATATAAAGTATTTTGGTTATTAACATATAACTAAATTTTGGATAATGATTAATGATGATATTATTTATTGTTTTAACTGAATCATAAAATCATGAGGTTAATATAAGCATGCTATCTAAGCTATGAATATTAATAGATATTTTTATTTTTTTATTGTTGCTGACCAAATGTTAATAAGATACATTAATATTCTTTTAAATCTTGGCATTCCAGAGGGTGGACATGTAAGTTTCTTTCTTTCTTATCCCACATACATACATTTACTGCTACCTTTTTGGTCACCCAACTAAATGCATGAAATTAACAGTTTTAATCATTAAATGATTATTATCTGTTACTATATATATATATATATATATATTATATGATTATATATCTATATATATATATATATATATATATTGTGACCATCTGAATGAGCACAAGGGTTTAAGATACCTTGTATCTTAATTAAATAGCTATATTGTATTATATAAAAAAAATGAAATAGCCTTGGAATTGTAAAAAATTTTGAACAAGATTGTTTAAGATTTAAATATGGGTTGTTTGTGCAGTTTATTGACCACTTGATAGGTATTCATTAGTATTATTGTGATTAATGAGGTATATAATGTAAGGAAGAGGGGTTGTTTATTAATGAAAATGATATATTTTGTTGGAAAAATGCAAAGTTATCCTGTGTTAGTATAATATTTAGTTGAATGGTTTGTACAATCCTTTATTCATTAATTCTTATCCTTTTGTCATTAGTTAATAGCAGCTTTAATTATATTTAGTTAAGACAGTTCAATATTTAGGTTGTAGTGCATGTATGTGTATGCCTGTATGATTCTGCCTTAGGTTTCATCTCATTTTCATTCTTTAAATAATAGCAAACAATAGTACATTCACAATAAAAATATTTAAATTACAGTAGTTATCTTAAATAATTAACAAATATATATTTCTTTCCAATGATTAATGATAAATTATTTTACAAATTAAATAAATTATTAATCATTTTTATTTGATGGTTAATTAATATTCATTTTTCTTTCAGGTTTGTAAAAGCTATTTATTTCATTATTATTATTTTTTTTTTGTCATTTACTTCTGAAAATCAAAATCATTTTTTTTTTGTAAAGATTTTTTTTGCATATGTAATTAGCAGAGTTAGCAAGATGCATGGGAATGAGGTAAAAAAAAGGCAAAATGAACTGTTGCTAAAGAGAGAGCTTGTAACAAAGATCTCCAGAGTGTAAAATTGGCTTTGTAAGGAATTGGAGCCAAAAACAGTGGCCTATATTTTTTTTTTGTAAAACTAAAAAGCCAGTTGCTGAAATCAAATTTTAAGAAATATATTATGGAAGGAGTTAATTTCACCATGCAGACCTAAATTTTAATGAGATATTCAGTTCACTTATTTTCTCTTCAATTTAAACATTTTAAACTAATCTCTTCGTAAATATTGCTCTTTTAAAATGTATGCTAATAACGTCCAGTCTACATTATTTCATTTAATTGCTATTTTAAACAAGAATGATTTATATAACTATTATTGTTTTATCATTAAGCAACGTGTTTTTTTGTTTTGTTGTATATATGGAAACGCACGCAAAACTATAGAATATATTTTATTCTCACTATTTTTCGTGCGCAAAGATTATACATAGACTTAAGGATATGTCTATCTTAATAGAGCATACTATGTTTAAATTCTTTGTGATTAGATAACAGTATTCATTTATTGGATATATCTGGAGCTAATACGTATTTATAAATTAAGAAAATAAATGTAAACTACTTCTGTTTAAATTGAATTTGAAGGGAAAAAAAAATGCTGGTAATTTTTGGTTCTCTTCAATAAGGACGGAATATCAAAGAAAGCATTATTAATCATGGAATTCCTAAGGACAATTTAAAGTGTAGAATGCTGTTCAAAATAATAAGGACAATTGCGTATTTAATCCAGAATGGCATGAGGAATATCGTATATTTTCAGTATGATAAAGGAGAAATTAACTGCTTGTGTGATTTGGTGTCTCAAATGGATATGTTATGAACACTGAAAAGTGCTGGGCATATTTAAGTTACGCTTATATATTTTTTTAAAGTTATACTGCAGAAGTGCATTTAGTTTAAATTCGGTTTGGAATGTGCCCTATATTGTTTATTATAATCCCGGAGCGGAGCTATGCAAATGAACTTTTAGTTAACTTACAAAACTAATAACTTTTGTGTCCTTATTTTTATTTTTTGTTTTATTGCTTAACTCATATATAATGTATATGATAGGTAAAGAAACTTTATTATTATTATGTTGATTTATAATTTGTGTATTTTGACTATCAAGAATGTTTCTGAAGCATATCAAAATGGGGAGTACGCTGCTAAAAAAATTGATTATGTTCAAAGAGGTCTTATTATTTTCCTTACGAGGATGAAAGAAATATTTCTAATAATGTATTATTAGAGAGGTTTACATTTATTTTGCATATTTTATTATCTTAAAGTGAGAATTATTATTATTATTATTTTTTGAATCAACGAATGTATAATAAAAATAGTTTGTTAGATATAAAAGAAAGTTCGTTCGTAATAATTAGAACCATTAAATTTTAAAAAGTAACCTAAAGTTTATTAAATTAAAAGTTATACCTTAATGCAATATTTAAATATCATATTACCTGCTTAGTGTGTAATTTAGGGTTAATATTATATATACTTTTATTCGCGGGTGTGTGTTTGTTTTGCACAATTATAATATTTGTTTGATAAAGTATAATTTGTGAATATTTTATGCATCAATTTCGTACATTGTCGTATTTTCTGAGTTGAGCAGATTGATATATTATCTGTAGGTATTCGTCTGCCAGCATGTATTTATAAGGTTCAATATTTTTAGAAGCTATGAGAATAGAAAGAAATCTGATTGCATATAATTTCTGTAGGGATAAAAGAGCTTGCTTATTTAATATATGTTAATAATTTTCCATGAGTAGAGCCTAGTTTATTTTATATGCATATGATTAATGATAATTTATTGAAGTGATGTTCTTAGGGTCCTGGTGTCGAGGAATTAAAAATCCCCACCAATAATGTATTAAGAAGTAGTGGAGTTATGGTTGAAATATGATTAAGTGATGTAGGAAGTTATGTGACGTTTTTCTTGGAATCTTGGTGTTGAGGAAATGTTCTCCACCAAAGGGATATTTGAAATCAGATGAATTATTGTAGAAGTGTTCGGTAAGAGTTACCTGCTCCTCATAAAGATTCCCTTTATAATGTATGGTATATAAAATCATAAAAATATAGCTTTGTGTTAATTAAAATGTGGCAAGATAGATTGTTAGATTAATTCTGGATGTAGTACTAGTGTCATATTTATTGATGATTTGCGACATTGTTCGAAATAAAATAATTATATGATATTTTCTTAATGAAGGGAGATTTTATAGAAAAGATTGTTTTATAATATTGCTGCTTGAACGTACACACACACGCGTAATATAAATAATATCGCGTGTATAAAGTCCATTAAGAATAAAACAGGAAATAAATATTTTAAAATACAGTGTATTTATTTAAATAAAAGTTAATCAATCATCAAATCATCAGAATAAACATGATTTTGCTATGTATGAAAGGTATACGGAATTGGAATGATTTTTTAGGCAATTAGAGAAAGTTGCTTTGCTAAAAGCCAAATATAAGTGATTCAATTTATTTTATCAATCAACAGTAATATCCTCTGGAAAGTATCTATATATTTTTTTTGTGCTAATAATATAATATGTCATTTATTTATTGTCTTATAGATGAAACATATAAGCAAAGTATGTGTTCAAAGTCGGGATATTTGAGTTTATTATTAATTTGTTTAGATGGTAGGGATAATCTTAAACTGATGCTAAAAATTTAATTAATAATTTAAAAGTCTGCAAAACAAAAAGACTTATTTGTAAATATTATGTTAGACCAAATTTATTTTGTTTATTGTAATAAATGATTTGTTTAATTATTTAAATTTTAAACAACTGTGTGTGAGTTATTCTTGTGTACATTCGTATTTCCATTTCCACATCTCCACATTGTATAAATCTATTATAAAAGATATACTATTTTAAAGTTATCATATTAAATTTGCTAATGTCTGACAATATTGTATTTCTTAATCCAAACATTATAAAGAGTATTTGCCACTTGATAAACGTATTAGAAAGGTTGCCAAGTCAGTATATTTGTTAGATGATGATATGAGATTAAAATACCCTATCTCTGTCGTTATCTTATTATTGAAACACAGTAAAATATTTTAGTCAATTAGTTTCATTATATTTTTCTCATACTTTAGAATTATAACTTATGGGCAATGTAGTTTATTAATTCAACTGTGTTTGTTAAATTCCCTGAGATCTTATTATTTATTTCTTGATTGGCATTAAAGTAGAAGTTTAAATTATGATATGCCAAGTAATAGAATTGTTTACAAATATAATTATAGCAAGCTGATATATGTTATACTTGGATGAAGGAAGAAATTAAGTTTAAAGTATATTTTAATAGACTGTATCAAATAAACATTATGATTCTTTATAATACAATTAATTAACAAAGGAATTTACATTATATTGAATGTTTTATATTTCTTCTTTTATTCATTTATTATTATATATCTTACGAACTGCCTATAGCTTCCCACTGAGCTGAGCTGAACATAAACTTAAATATAGAGTCTCAGTAATAATTTTATATTATATATTTTATTATATTGTTCTATTCATTAATAGAACTGGCGCCTGGGCATTTCGTTCATGTAATATATATGAGCGGTGTTGGGAGTGTAGGTTACAGGGTACGTTTCTGTCCCCCAACGTGGTGGCTCGATCGATGATGATGATCTCAGTATACATTTTCTGGCATGGCCAACTGTGCAGCCCGATTGACTGATGATGATGAGAAGTATGTTTTCTGTATGCCCATTGTGGTGGCTTGAGATATATTTGACATCTTAGTAGATAGATTGCAATACGGATTTTGTTGTATGAAAGTGGTAGCTCAATCAATTGTGCAATGATGATGATTGGACTAGGTTTTCTGGTGACCAATGTAGATGGTGGAGCTACACATGGTATAGGTTGGATTGTGGTGCCCAGATGTCTTGGCATTGAGTAGTTTAGTATATTTTCAGATTAATTAACGTTTTCTGGTGTGCTAATTTTGGACATCAATTGACATTGATTGGGTAACTTGGCATGATTGATTGACGATGATGATCCTGGTGAGGTTTTCTGGTGCAACATAGTGGCCTGATTGTTTGATGGATGATTAACTATAGAACTGGTTTTTTGTTGTCCAGTGTATTATGGCCCAATGATGATGACTATAGTAGGTTTTGGGTGCGATAATGTAGCTGCATGATTGATTAATGGTGGATAATTATAGTGCTAGTTGTTGATATTTGATGTGTTAGGTCACAATGATTAGATATGAAGTTGGTTTCTGGATTCCCAACATTTGATGTATGGATGTATTGTGACATAGATAAGACAAGTTGTGGCTTTGTGGGCTTGATAATTATAGTGATGTATGTCTCTGATAGGATTGTATTGTGTACAGCCAACATACCAAATTTGATAAATGAAAGTTGTGTGATATTGTAAATATCAATTGTAATCTTGAATGGTGCAGAGAACTTAACTTAATAATCATGCTTATAAAAATTGTGTTGCCTTCAGTATTATATAGAAGTCAATTTAATGTACAGTATGAGTGTGGGTGAATATAGAGATTTTATCCAGCTAACTCCTTGGTGTTTGGATCAATATTGTCAGAGTATACAGTGCCATAATTTTGCTATCAAATGTGGAAACCGAATGTTACATGAAATAACACAAATAAACATACTAGAGTAATTTTATGTACTTATAAGTGATGATGGGAAGTTTAGGTTGTTTGATTGGGGAGGGGGAGTGAAGCTGATGTACCTTTTCTTTGTCTACAAATATTAATAAATAAAAATATAAAAAAGTACAATGGAAGAGTTTAATATTGATGAAGATTTGAGTGGGACCCAAGAAATATTATCTCCAGAGGTAATTGTATTGTCTCCTGATATAGATTCGGGAAATGAAACTATAAACTTCACGAATAGAGAAGATAGTAAGTCAGAAAATACCCCATTGGGAGGAGATTTGATTACTCTAAAATAATTGACGCGATGTTGGAGATGAAAAATAATTCAGATAAACAGATGAAAGAGAATTCAGACAATTTAGCTAAACAAATGTTAGAGTTGAAAAATAATATGATGTTAGAGATGAAAAATAATTCAGATAAACAAATATTAGAGATAAAAGCCAGTATGATATCCCAGGAAAGTTTTAAAAAAATGGAAGATAAGTCAGATAATTTAGTTCAACAGATGTTAGAGATGAAAGATAGTATGATGTCAAAGGAAGATTGTAGAGAGATGAAAGATAGTATGATGTCAAAGGAAGATTGTAGAGAGATGAAAGATAGTATGATGTCAGAAATAAGGGCAGAAATGTCCGAAATTAAGGAAAATGCAGCAAAACAAATTTTAGAGATGAAAGAAGTTAGGGAGAATATGAGAAGTCAGACACATAAGATAGAAACGATAGAAGTTGATGTTAAGAATCAGCTGCAGAAAATAAGAGTAGACTGTGAGAACTCAATAAGTCAGCTTAAGGAAGAAATACAGGAAAATTTCACAAGGGCAGAAATAACGATTGTAAACAAGCAACAAGAATATCAAGAGTTATATAGTGGGTATGCTAATGAATGTACTAGAGATATTGAACAAAAATTTAGAATATTTGAGGAAAAGATAGGTGTCAGAGAAAGTGTAATAGAGCATCAGAACAGAAGTATAGGTAGCACCTCAAAAATAGATGACCAGATTAGTGAATGCCAAGACCAGATTAGGAATTTAAACTTAAGAGTGGAGGCACAGAAACTCGAACCAGGAGGGTCTAATCAAGATATGGTTGACCAAGTTAGACACATCAGCACAAGAATAGATCATCTAGAGATAGGGGGTGGGGATGTGCAAGCTATGGTAACTAAATTAAGTGAGGTGAGTGAGGGATATCAGAATTTGAAAGTAGAAATAGATGGTGTAAAGAGTTCTGTGGATAGACAAGTCTTTTCAGACAAGGTAGAAGATAGACTTAGAAGTGAACTGAGTTATGAGTGGAAGAGATGTCAAACTAGGTTAGAGAAGTATATTCAAGATGCTTTAGGCCAAAAGCAGCATTTAAAGATGGATGTAAGGCAATTAGGCACTGCAGAGTTGAATGCTACTGAGGTTAAGGAAGTATGTTGTGGACTAGTTGATCAGTATTCGTTAGGATCCATAGAAGAGGTAGAAAATAACAGAATAGATTTGCAGAAGTTAGAATCAGAGAAAGCGAGGACAAATCATGAGAGAGATTTGTGTGATTCTATGGCCCTTATGTTTCTAACCATTAAGTCTTTTAAAGGGGAATACTTGGAAAACCCCTTTGAGTTTTTGCAAAGCTTGGATGAGTTGTTTTCACTTTGTCCATTGTCAGAAATGGAGAGGATTGCTATTGCTAGCAACCATCTGTACTCATCTTCTAAGGATTGGTCGCAATCTTTATTTGATAAACCACATACTTACGGAGATTTTAATCATTTGCTGTTAAATAGTTTTTGGGGAGAGGATAGGCAGGACAACTTAAAATACCAGATATCTCGAGAGAAGTACAGTCATTATAAGGGTAGTTACACTCAATTCTTCCGGAAGCAGGCCAGAAAATTGAAGACCCTCACTGCCTACCTGTTATCTGAACAACAAATTGTTCGCATATTACGGCACAACCTTCCTCGCCATGCAGAACAGATCTTAATAGCATCAGACAGGCAAACCATTGAGGAGGTTGTTGATCTGTTAGATTCCATTGAAATTAGCGATAAAGTGAGTGATGGGAAGACTAGAGCCAATAGGGAATCTCTTGCCTCTGTAAATAGCATTAACATACAAGGTAGATCCCCATGGTACCAAAATAGGTTAGCTAGAAGCAGAAGTAGGTACTGACCCAAGTCACAAATGAAAAGTGGGCCTTATTATAATCCTCACTCTATTCTAAGGAGGAATGATGATGGTGTTTAACCATCCACCAGTGGCATGAAAACCACACCTAAAAAGGGTGTGACTAGTACTAAATAATTAATACCATGTCCAGTTAATGTACCAGATAGTTAACAAATGTGAGAATATAAATAAATTCTGTATCCATCGTTTTCTAAAGTGTAAATTAGTTTTATTTATGTTGTTTAATAGTGATTAACATAACCTAATAGTGTTACTTAATTCATTTTTTTATAATATATATATATTAACCCACTAAACATCACATGATCACTGTTTCTTAGGCTTGCTCATAACGGTTATTAAAACAGACAAAACTCTTCATACAGTAGTGTCACTCAGTGCAAGCCTGAGTAATCAATGGATGCCAGAAGGCTTGTGCATAAAATCCCTATCTAACGCCTTCTCATCCAAGATTCCCAGACTAGTTTCTGGCTTGTGGCCTTTGTCAGTGAGGAGCTTTTGCTCTGAAGGTATTGCACTGAGATCTTAGGATCTAATGCAACCTTCCAGCAGCCATCTTTTATCTTTATTTAACTACAAAACTAACAAGAATAAAATTGAAAACACAATATTTCAACCCAAGCTCATTAGCTTATATAGTCATATAGGTCTGAACTCAGTTCAACCTCCATACATTTTGGTATTTTTGGTTTTTTAATAACCATAGCCATTATTCCATTAAGCAGGATTGGTGTTAAACCACTAAACATGACATGATTACAATTTCTTCTGCTTGTTCATAACTTTAATTGAAACAGGTAAAACTCTCCATTGTAATCAATGGATGCCAGAAGGCTGCTGCATAAAATTCATATCTAGTGCCTACTCATCCAATATCAACAGACTAGTTTTTGGTTTGTGGCCTTCATCAGGAGGAGCTTTGTATCTGAGAGCACTGCATCTAAATCTTAGGATTGAATGCAAACCTTCAGCAGCCATTTTATATCTTTATTTAACTACAAAACTATGAGAATAAAATTGAAAACACAATAATATTTTCAATTCAAGCTCATCAGCTTATATAGTCATATAGATCAGACCTCAGATAGTACTTATACATGTTGGTGATTTTGGTTCTTTAATAACCATAGCCACCACTATCCTATTAGGCTTGCATTGAATGACATTACTGTATAGAGAGTTTTGCCTGTTTTAATAACAGTTATGAGCAAGCATAAGAAATGGTGATCATGTTTAGTGGTTTAACACCAATCCTGCCCAATAGGATAGTGGTAAATATGAAGGTTTAACACCAATCCTGCCTAATAAGATAGTGGTAAATATGGTTATTAAAGAATCAAAGACACCAAAATGTATGGGTACTAAAGAGTATGACTATATAAAACAATGAGCTTGGATTGAAAATATTGTGTTTTCAATGTTATTCTCATAGTCTTGTAGTTAAATAAAGATAAAAGTGCTGCTGGAGAATTGAATTAGATCCTAAGATCTATGTTCAATGCTCAGATCTAAAGCTTCTAACTGATGAAGGCCACAATCCAGAAACTAGTCTGGGGATATTGGATAAGTAGGCACTAGACAGGGATTTTTATGCACAAGCCTTCCGACATCCATTGATTACACTGGCCTTAACCATAATATAACTACTCTTATAAAAAAATTTCCTTCAATTTATCACTCATTTTATAAAAATCTGAAAATTGATTTTAGAAAGAAATCATATTTGAAAATATATATGTCTTTACATTTTTTCAATAACAAAATTTTTTATGATGGAGTTTATTTTTATATGTAATTGTAATACAAAATATATGTGTCTGCTTAGATAGAATGATTAGTGATTTAAGCAAGTGCAGTAGTTTAAAATTTCTTTTTTGAACCCTCACACTTTCAATGTATGAATTGCTTGATTTATGTGCAGGTATGTTGATTAAAATAACTGGCAGCTTCCTGTACAATATTGACTATGCTTCACTTAATTCTATTGTGGACAATGTGGGTATTGCCATTCAATGTCTGAAAGATGATTATTGTCATCTAACATCTGAAATGTTTCAGAAACAATTGGATTCATTGATCTAGCATTTCAGTTGGTCTGTTTATGCTATCAGTTATTTATTTCTCTTTAAGCTTATTTTATTGATCAGTTTTAATGTAAGTTGAATTCTATTTTAGTAAGTCAAGCCCATTAGTTATTTATATGCTTGGATGAGTTAAGATGAGTTCACAACAACATGTCAAAGTTAGTATAGTAAAATTATCTTAATGCAAAAGCTGCTTATCCTCAAATAAAGAAGTTGGGCTTAGTATATTGCCTTATTTCTAGTGGATTCTTCTTATAATAGGGTTGCTCAATGAAATATCAATAAAAATAAATATCCAATGACATGACTAGCCTAATTGAAAATATATGTCAATAATTGTAATAATTTTCAGTAGTGTTCTAAATCTTACTATATATAAAGTTTCATTTGAAAGAGAAACAAATAATATAAGTTAAGACAACTGCCAAATATTTAATGGAAATATGCATGTTGTTTTTAATATTGTACAAGCAATGAGGCAAACTCAACTATGAAAGTGGAAACTGCTATTGACAACCATAACTATACCTGCACACAAAGTAAATCATCTACAGGCTGGAAGTATTCATCCTACAGAAAGTCATTGCATTATTCCTAAGCAATAGCTGTACACTATAACTAAACTTGTATTTGTATAACTTGCCCACAGTAATGAAAGTGAAATATTGTATATAAATACTCAAATATACTCTCTATATATTTGTATTATTATTGCATATAATAAATGTGCTTATTTTAACATTTCTGCACTAGCAAATAAAATTAAATATTCCATATATGTCTTCATATTTATTTCTGGAATTGTGTGTTATTTTGAAAGAGCCAGGAATATTATACCTTATACCCTGTCAATTGATTATATAAGCACAATAGTTAACTTTGAAATAAATAGTTTTTACAATAGCATAATGAATTGCTTGGTTATCTTTTTGCTTCATCTTTTGACCTGATTTTATCATTCTCAGATCTGTTTTCTTCATCTAGTATGTTCTGAATTCTGCATGTGATCTGACTTCTTCATAAGGTCTGGTGAGTTTTTTAATGTTGCATGATGATTCAAAGTTCGGCTTTAAATGATATCTGTAGTTGTGATGGTGTTGTAAATAGATTTTCTATACATAGTGTGTAACTCTTTTATATTTATTATTGATATTGAAACTCATTTGGGGATTCCACTGCCCATTTAATATAGAACTCATGTAACTACTTACATTTCAGTACATTGTTTATATGAATGTACTTTTTAAGCCTTAGAAATGACAGTTTTGTTTTAAGTATGCTGTTTATATGCATAACAAAGATTTTATCTTAATTATGTTAGATGTAATTTCCTATGCCAAACACATTCTAAGTATGTGGATGTTCCAAATACAGTAGTTTTAAAATATAACAGATAAATACACAGTGGTTGATTGAAAATATACAACTTCATAGTAAGACAACTAACCTTTTTGCTTTGGATTGCTGTAAAAAAGAACTCAATCCATTTTTTTTCAGGGCTACCTTTTTTAAAAAATTAATTTCCATTATTTTGACTTATTTTTTTAACCTTACAAAAAATGGTTTTTTAACTTTTCTTTAGAGAAAATGAACAAACTTTAGTATGCAGTTCTTATTTATTGACTCATTGATGCTAGTAATGTTAGCTGTCAATTTTTTACATAAGTTACAAGGATCTAAACAACCCAAGATAATAATTTTTTTAACAGTGCCAATTATGTTGTGTTTATATAATGTAATATAGCTAGTATATTTCTGGTAATTTAAGAGTAAAACACAACTCTGAAAATAGATATATATTTTCAATGAAAAATATTCAAATGTTTAAATATATTAATTTGTTTTCACTAGGGCTGTCGAACTATACAAATATAGTTGTTAGTGGTATAGCTAATCTTTGTGATGAAATGCTGTAACTTTCTATTTGAACTCAGACACTTTCATCCAAGGACAGTTTGTCTTTTATGTGCAGACATGGTGATATATCTGGCTAGAAACTTCTTGCTTGAAGTATGACCATGCATATCTAGATGCTACAATATAGTAGACATTATGTAACATTAAATTTATGATAATTGTTTTCTGTCCTTTCCTCCCAAATAGATCTCAGTGTATAGCAAGATCCATATCATTACTGAAAACAAATGGATTTAATAACCTAGCTTTCCAATTGTCATGTTAATTTTGTAGGCTATTTATTTCTTTTGTTATTTTTATTGTAAATTGAATCTGATCTTGATAAAGCCGATCTATTATATGAGAGTAAGCCTAGATGAGTTACAATGGGTCCACAATATAAGCATATGCAATAAGATTTATACAGAAATAAACAAATATTAATATTGTAATTTTAATTTATATAACAATTGTATCTAAATATTAAGTATTTACGTTGAGCAGAGCTACTAGTAAAATGAGTAATATTCTTAATTTCTGGAATTGGAACTAAGTTACAGTGTATACTGTATTGAGAGATATTAACATTGTTAACATAAAATAAAGGAATTACATTTCAAATTTAATAATATATATTTAATTTTGGCTTTTAAAAAATATTCTGTTATCTAGAATGTAAACTTCAATGTTACAATTGTGGTAAATTAGATGAGAAAACATGTTCATGCAAATGTGTTGATGGATGGAAATCATTAAATTGTTTAGGTAAGTATTATTTTTAATATACATATTAACTTTACATTAGTCACAATACATCAAGCACATTAAGTATTTTATATTAATGATAAATATTACTGAAGTGTTTATTTATTGTATTATAAGTTGTTTAGAAGATCAAATGATTATGTATAGGCAAAGCACTACACCATACAATTAGTCACAATAAGACTATTTTTTGTTTGTTTATTTCATTAGTTCAGAATCAATCCAACTATCTTTTGACTTCTAACCACTATTATTTGTAGTCTAAATGTTCAGATCACAAACTCAACTTAAATACAAATATATATTTTGATATATTAAAATTAAAAATAAAGCCAATAGTACTTCTAAATGCCACATATACAGTAACCCAATCTGCAGAATAAGTAAATATAAAAGTCTTCAACTTTTATTCAAAGAAAGTAAATCCCAAGAGTATTACATTTTTTATATTTGTCATTAATACTCCATCATATTACAGTTATACTTTACATTTTTAATCAGCACCAGAATTCATTTAAGCAACATAAATTAAACTAAGACTTTTTTAATTCTCTTTTTATTAATAACAGATATTTAATTATAAATAATATTTCTGTAGTGTAATTTTTACTACACCACTTTCATAGAACGTAATGATCGGTTTCTATCTTTTTTTAACCCCTTGTGGAAAGGTATAATAATAAACATATGACCAAAGAAGTGGTAAAGATGTATACCATAAGATACACCTTTCATACTGAACCAGCATCTTGGGGATAATATACTTTTTTCACATCTTTGGTCATATGTGTATGATTAAATCTCCACAAAGTATCAAATGTGGATAAAAACAGTTCCCATCTTGCATAAGATGGAGTGATGAAAATTATACTACAGAAATATTAATTAAGTGGATAATCTCTAGTCTAATGAATAATTAATAAAAATGATTAATATATATATATAATTATAAACCATTGAATAATTTATTGGAATGGGTGTATGCTAGCTACTGGAAATCAAAATTTATATGTACATGTGCTCCCCCCAAATTTTTATTTTTGCTTAACATTTAAATGTCACATGCGGAAACACAAAAACGTCTGAAGCAATTATCAGTTTCAAATTTTTTAAAAGTTAAAGACATTGACTAAAAAAACAAATATACACTAGATAAAAAATAATCATCCTATTTTATTCTCATTTTATGTTTCAAAACTATAATGCAAACCAAACTTAAAGGACTATCGTGCAAATAACAATCAAAAACTAATATCTTCTAAAAATAAATTATACAATATAATGAAGTCATACTTTCAAGTAAACTAAGTCAACATAGTTTTTAGGTTTAAATAATATATATATAAAACAAAAGAACATTTGATTAAAATTGTAAATATTTAAAAATTCTGCAACAATGCAAATAATTGGACACAATTATGTTAGTAGTAGCAGTAGTAGTAATAGTAGTAGTAGTAGTAGTACTAGTAGTAGTAATGATAATGATGGTGATGATAACAACAATAAAAAAACAAAAAATTATGTTAATAATAAAACTGATCTTTTGGTTTGATTATGCCTAGCAGGTAGCATAACTTATGCTTTGGTTAATGACTAAATTTATGTAAATATTTTTCAGGCAATGAATATAAATCCGATAATTAATGTTAAGTGTAATCTAAAATAGTTTATTAAATACCATAACTGTTTTCTATGAGACAAAACTTTAAACTGTTCATGCTGAATTCATAGATGAAATAAATTAAAAGTTCGTAAATTAGACATTAGAATGTAAACATTACAAGCATAAAGCTAAACTAGTCAATATAAAATCAAAACTACCCCAAAGCCAAAATTAAACCAGACCAGCATAAAAATAATATTAAAACACAACCTAAGGTTTCACTGCTACAAGCAGACTTCTCAAGTGTAAAGAACTACCAAAAACTACCCAATATATATAATATTAAAAACTACCCACAAATCCATTCACTTCCCATCCACCCTTAATATTAAAAGAACTCTTAAATAAGTTAATTGCTTCAGAATAATAAATTTTCATAAAAGTAGAGTTAAAAATAGATATCTTAGTTCTGCTTTGTATGTCCATGAAAAAGATACAGGCCACACTATTGATTTTGATGAAGCTAAGGTTGTCTTCTTTGAGAGAAATGAAATCAAAAGAAGAATTAAAGAGTCTTTATTATTGAAAATTTATTATTCTGAAGCAATTAACTTATTTAAGAGTTCTTTTAATATTAAGGGTGGATGGGAAGTGAATGAATTTGTGGGTTGTTTTTAATATATATATTGTGTAGTTTTTGGTAGTTCTTTACACTTGAGAAGTCTGCTTGTAGCAGTGAAACCTTAGGTTGTGTTTTAATATTATTTTTATGCTGGTCTGGTTTAATTTTGGATTTGGGGTAGTTTTGATTAGACATTAGATATGTTTTTAAAATGTGTCATCATAGTATATAAGGTATAAAGCTTCCTGCATGTAAAAAAGTATCATATCTGAATAAAGACAATATAACAGAAATATAATTATTAATTGGTGTCACAACCAATAGAATTTACTTACTTCAATATAATTTTAAAAGAACACAATAAGAATTAATTTTAACTTTAATAATAGATTAATAATGATCAATTTTTCCAATACATTTATAATTAAAAAAAAATAAAAATAATTAAAGGGCTTTATTTTTTGGCAGTTCATAAAAAGTTTGAGTATTAGAATAGACAAAACTTAGAGTTTTTTAGTCTAGCACTGCACTAAAAGACACATGACAATTAAAAATTATAAAATTAGCCTTAAATATAATTGTGTATATTGAAAAGATGTCAGCAAAGAAAAGTTTCATGAAACTTGTGAACTGAGATTAACTTGTCATGTAATATAGTAATTTAAGAAAAATATTTTATAAAATATACAGATGGTTATAAATCACCATGCTGTGTATCAGTAATGTTAAAACCCCAAAATTATCAGTTGCATTATGTTTAGAGAGCAAAACCTTTATAAAGCTTTCAGTGAACTTAACAAATGAATTCTTTCATATTAATATTTATGTTTTACTGTACTGTGGTTGGGAAATCATAAGATTTAAAAAAATCATGCAATTCTGCCATTAACTTTGTCAAATATTGAAACTGATAAAGTTTTATAAGTTTATTCAGAAAAAAACTTTCAGAAATAAATTTGAATGAGTAATAATTATAAATATATACGAAGTATTTACTTAATAAAATTGTGTATTTTTATACTATATTTTCATTTTGATCAATATTATTTTCATGATTCATACTTCACTTAGTATTTTGTTTGCATGTTTTTAAATAAATGTTAATGGTTTAGCAATATCTTTTATTGAAAATTATAATGTTATATAAATGTTACACACATTTAGCAGAAAAAGTTGAATTATATATAACAAATAAAAAATTTATTTATGCTAAGCATGCTTTTGACATAGATGTTACATTCATAGCAACTTGGGCATTTGCAAGAGATCAAGAAGCTATAAATAAAAAAAGCATGTGTACCACTTTCAAACAAATGGATTATTTAAATCAATTTGAATAAATGGAATACATTTTAAATATTCCAGAATGACTACAAAACTTTAAAGCCATCAACACTAATGAAACTTAGGTGAATGTGAGATATGTATGGTGAAAGCATGCTTTAGCATAAATAAAATATATATTATATAAATATCTACCTTTTCTACTAAATGTACATAGCATTTATATAACATTATGATAATCCAGAAAAGAGAAAAATAGATTTGATTTGGAAAATTTTAAATAAATGTAATTCAAATACACACACTTTATGATAACATATTATAAATACATGTAATCACCCATTAAGTCTTTTTCAGGACTTACAATCAATAAATAATTAAATGGCATTCAAATATGAAAATTATCTGTCAATGAAATCTCTCACCCAGTGTATTTTCTTCTATCTTTTAAAATACAATATTTTTCTTTAAAAGTTATACTTTTTATTACAAGTGATATTTTGTACATTCTCTGAGCTTTTCTTATTTCACACTCTGCCATTACTTAGATTGATATGAGGATTAGTCTCTGAGAGCACCAATTATTCTATTTAATAACTAATTATTACATTGTGTATATTTGTGCTACTAGATGCTAATTTATTAATTACATTAACACCATTTCTGATTTCAATTATAAGTAAATATAATTCAAAAGGGCAGTGAACTTTCAAAAAAAGTATAAATTCTAAAGCCTACCTATCACTATCTGCAAAAACTGCACTCTTAAACATACTCATTTCCCCTAAAACCATATACTACATGTCCATCATAAAATACACTAACTCTTTTTAAAAAAATCAATTTATTATGTAAAAAACTAATATGGGATAGAAGAAAAGTGGCTATGAGCATCAAATCAATGCAAATGCCTAATAGCCACAATTGACTCTCAATGCACTCAATAACTATATTTCATCTACAAAGGACGCACATTACAATAGTAAAATTAATAACACTTTTCCCTATTATAAAAAAATACTGCCCATAATACCCACAGATACCCCCCCCACCCTGTTATAAATTTTTAAATGTCCTCATTATATTTTATAGAACTTACTTCATTACAAACCAAAATATTGCTGCTAAAAAAATTACGTACTGGGAAGCATATAAGCATGCCAATTTGATAGATGTTACCCTCACATCACAAAGTTTAATTAATTACACTTACTAACAAGCAAATTATTAAGAAATTTAAATTTTGGTATCTAGAGCCTAAATATCTTGACTCTTATTAAATTCAACATTAAAGTTCTTCCAACTAATAGTTTTTTATCTCACAAAATGCCATTTGCTAATATTGATGCTGATTGCCAATTTTGCCATAAAGATGAAGAATCCATAGAACACTTCTTGCTCCAATACACAGCACTTCAATTATACAGGACACTAATAGCTTCTATCACAAAATCTCATATTATCTCTCTTCAGATGCTCATTAACAGCATCAAAAGGTATATTTCCATCTATCAGAATTACAAATTTTCTTCTCTTTGCTTTGTGGTTCCTTAGATGTCATTTCTGTTTCAACCCCATGTCTAGAAAACTCAAAACACTCTTCATTAACAAATTAGGCAAAATTAATCTCAGAGATCAAGCCTTAGCACCTGCAGTTATATTTGCAGCTATATGAAGTCTTATTGCATTACCCTCTCCACTGTGACCTATGGATTATTTGGGTTTTTTTTGTTGTATTGTTTGTTTTTTATTATTATCTTTGTATTATTTTTTATTATTACTTAGTTGTCACTGAACTGCATTTGGACAAAATCAGAGAAAATTAGTAACAATAATTCAACAATCTATGTATATAATCAACCTCATATGTCCTAATATTTATTTAATTTTCCCATATTATTGACCTTGTAACCTTTTTTTATAACTTGTAAACCTTTCTTTTATTGTACTTATTTCCAAATTATTTTGTTGTTAAAATACAAATGTAATATTATATACATTGCCAATAAAATATATATTAAATGTATTAGTAGTAGTAATAGTAGCAGCAGCAGTAACAACAATAATCATAGAGCACCACCTGGCTACACACAAAGTTGTAGGTAAGCAAAAAGTCTCATAGTATTTTGGATTAACTAGCTACAAACGTTTTTTTTAAAGATTTAAAAAATGTTTAGTTCAATAGTAATCCGAATATTTTAAGAAATGTGATTTTTTTAAAAAAAATGAATAAACACCTGAAAAAAATCAGCAAAATTTATGTGTAGTATAAGAAATCTCTAGAATGGTTTAGAAGCAAATAGGTAAAAAGGAAAAACAATAGAAAGAAAAATAATGAAAAAGTTAATAAGAGTCACACAAAAAAAATAGAGAGTGGAGAAAAAAATAGTTAAAAAAAGATTACCTTGTTGAAAAATGTACTTGCTAAACTACAAAATGGTGAGTTCCCAGTCACTTGATCAGGGAACTGGTCCTTCACAAAACGCAAAAAAGTTGTATGCAACAATAGCCAAAACTTACCAAAATAAAATAAACCCAGGGGAAAATCCTATATTTGGATAAACTACATCAGACGATCTTAAACATTTGGATCTGTTAAATCAGACTAAAACTGAACCCCAGCCCCCCACACACACAATGGACAGTTAAAATGCTTAAACAGATTCAGATGTTCAATAACATGATACCTAGAACACTTTTTGCAACATTCAAGAGATGTTTTACTGATAAATCAATAGTGTTGCCAGTAACAGATTATCACTGCACTCTCTACTATTTTTCCAAGGCACTCCTAATTGAAGCACTAAATAAAAATAATTTACTGGAGACAGTACAATGTATAGGCAACCATCCTAATAGCAGATATGTAGCACTTGAGTTTTATGAAGCTGCACAAAGAGAGCAATTTAAAAATTACATTAAAACTCGGAAAATTGGCCATTGGGAGAGTTGATGAAAGCAAATACCAGAATAGTACCAGAATGTTAAAAAATGTCTACTTTGAATATAACTTGGACAATTTCCAAAGAATGATGAATTCTTTCAGAAAGGTTTTTTATTTTCAACAAATGTACCTTAAAGAAACAGCAGTACCCATATTCACAAATACTTTTGAATATAAGGTCAAGTTACATAAAGAAAAAGACCCAGAAAACATCTCAACATACAGAACAGACCAAGAAGTAATGCTATGGTTATATATCGGGTCTAAAGCCATGTTTCACCTGTGGCATAAGAAGCCACATAGCAATACAATGCAATAACAAAGTAAATCTAGCAGAAAAATAACAACCCCTCACAAAGAGTAGAAGAGAATCCAGATAGCATGCATGAACCCAGGCAGTAGGAAAACAGACTTCCTCCCACTGAAGGAAATAAAATCAACAATTAAAACAAATAAAAATGAAACTATAGACCATCCCCCAAGCTTGTCAATGGAATTGACAATTAAAACAAACATGAATGAGGAAGATGAAAACCATGATCTCTTGTCAAAAACCCTTAGTGATAAATTAATTAGAAAATGAAACTGCTTACTTACAAAAAGAAACAAAAGGAATGCCAAACAGAGATAATAATCAAGCAGAGCACACAATTATAAACAAAATGACAACTAAAATAATGGATACCATCACACATTGCTTTCCAGTAATTGAAAACATACCTCTGGAAAGCAAAGAAAACAAACAAAATCAAAGAAAACAAACAAAATCAAAGAAAACTAGAGAAAATAAAAAGATTAAAATGATCTGGAAAATAGCCAATTAAATTCTGCAAAGCAACTAATAGATGAAAATAGAGCCAACCTCTCAATGTTCAAAATAATTTGAAAACATCAGAAATAGTGACTCGATAACACATATATTTACAGAACCAATGAACAGCACCAAACCCGCTTCAATGAAGATAAACTTACAAAAGGAAAAAAATGAAATTCACACACTTCAGTATGATTGTGCACCCCCTTCTACAATATTAAATAACATGAAAATAAAAATAGTAGCACTTAATGTCCAAAGTTTAAACTCAACAAAAAATACAACAAATTAATTGGATCTACTAGAAACAAAAATATATAATGGATCCCGAATCAACCCAGCTATATGTATGAGTAGACTTGATTTTTGCACATTCTCGAGGGACACATCAGCACCATCAAGTGGCACAGGTATATTTATCAGCCAAGCATGCCCCTTCACATCATTTAAAATAATTTTTATTGACTCCAATCTGCTAATAAGTACGTTTTATCACAGAAGCATTTCAATTAACATTATATTGCATACATTCCCCCTGTTCCTATTGTTATTAACAGAATAATTTTAATCATTATCTCACTGTTGGTGTCCAATCCCTATCCAATTATACTTGCTGGATATTTCAATATGAGCAATCAAATGTTTGTTGCAAAATGGACAAATCAACTTGCAATATTTATGCCACCAAACTCAGTATCTTTTTATAACAACTTCCACCACACTTTCATAGATCATAAGTTTTATTCTCCAATGCTACATCACTCATTTGAAGTATGTCTTTCCTCCTCCTCGTTTACTGATCATGCAGCACAAATACTAAAAATAAATTTAAACACATACCACAACAGAATCACTAACATACAAAAGACAATATGGATCATACTACCAGTCAAAACTCCACAGTTCCTTCTCTCTGAACCATACATTATGGTAAAAAAGCTCAATGAAATGCAACTTGACCCAACTCTAAATATATAGCATATACACACATTCTCACACAATATAATCATATTACTCAAAAATCACCCCCTCTAAACTAATCACATTAGCAGATGAGATACACAAAAGAATCATCCTGTCAAAAACAGTTACTCACAAACAAGCAAACATAATCAAGCTAACACAGCTACATAATCAAACATGCAATAAACTAAAGCAATATCTAGCAATAAAAAAAATTTGTCTAAAACAGCAACACACATGGAACCCATGGATACATTACATGGGCATTAGGCTATCCATCCATAAATAGAGTTCCCATGGCCCTAGAATGAGATGGAAAAATCACAGCTGGACATATGATACAACCAAAATATTAGCCCTTCAAAGAAAAATTAACAAAGCATAACCAATTCAAATCCCCAGCAATATTTTGAAAAACCAGCAACAGAGACATCTTTTGCAATAGCAGATTTTGTACTCATTCTCACATCAACCCCAGGTACCTGACACCCAGAACCACCAGAAATCCCACAATTTGTTTTGTCACATCCAGCCAATTAAGCATCACATACTGTATGGAGAGTTTTGCTTTGTTTATATCTAGCCAATTCATAAATCCATACTTGTGCCAGCTTGCAAATCAACTATCACAAATGCTATACAATATGCAAGGGCTATATCCTGTTTCAATGATCCCCTTCATTAAAAATAAACACCAATTGCCACAATTTCCAATCTGTGGCCGATTTCAGTGGAATTTTTGGGAATAAAAATTCTGGAAAAAGTTTTAAAAGAAAAAATTGAACCATATATAATAAAACTAATATCACAACATCAGTATGCAAAAAAAGTGTTCATCAACAGGTCAAGCAGTTCTAATATACAAAACAATCATTAACTCAGTAGTTAAAAAGAATAAAAATGCCCCAATGGCTATGCAATTAGATCTTGAAAGCAATTTTGATTCAGTGCCAAACATTGTTAATTTAATATAAAAAACAAATACTATGCACAATATTATATACAATTTTTAATCTGCTACTAAACAGAAATTCACATCACACTCAATGGTAGATCATCATATTTCTACACCAGCCAATCAATCCCACAATGATCTCTCAGCACACTATTTATTATATATTTAAACCCCTTGTTAGAGCTAATTAAAAAAAATTCAATGCATTCCAATTCCAAACACCAACACACATACTATGTATAGCTTACATGAATGATGTTACAATATTTCTAAAATCAAAGAAGCAATTACATATACTGCAGGAAATCATAGAAGAATATACAGCAAAGTTCAAACTAGAAATCAACACTCACAAATCAGCTGCATAGGCAATATTTACAGGTGAATTAAACACCCAGATATATCAAGGGAAACTTAGTATGCTTCTGGGTTTCCCTTTCCATTTGGGCAGAAATCAAATGAGAAAGAAAATACAAAAACTTAAAGCAGAAGGAATCACTCTCCAAATTCAATCTCTCACTCTACCCAAAATTATTTTTATACAATCAGCTTATTATGACAAAAATCACCTACTATCTTCCAATAATAAATTTCACAAAATCATTTATATCAGCAATTAATTCATTATGCAACAAGCTACTATGGAAAAGAAAAGTATTAGCCATCTCAATAAAACATTTAAACCCACCTACAAAATGGAATGGTCTTGGACTACATGCAATTCCAGTGTTTCAAATCCAAAAAACAATAAACCAGCTCATAGTCATATTTAGATGTTTTCCAGAGATAAAGGGAATAGTAGAAATCACACCAACTGTTCGGCTTCCACCACATATAACTATATCTCTACCCTGCTTGCAAGTTGTGAACCCATAAGAAACTATAACACTAAAAAACACAAATATACATATTGGCAAATAAAAAATCTACTTTTTCCTGACCAACAAGCAAATAACCAGACCACTGTACTGGGAATAAATAATGGCCAACTTTTAGGAAAGTTCAAAAGATGATGCTTCAAACCAAAATTTTATGATTTTATTATCAAACTTAATCTGAATGCATAACCAACAACATACTTTATTTGGTACAACACAACTGTTTATACATTGCATATGCTATGTCACAGAGATGAAGAAACACAAACCCATTTCCAATATGATTGTCTAGCTCTAGAAAAAGTGTGACAAATGATGTGAACAACTATAGACAAAATGGGACCACAATTAGTAAAATAGGAGATACATACAAAAAACCCACAATACCAATAATACATGCAGCCAAATTCAGCTTGTATGCATATTGGTGCATCTGTTGCACATTCATATTTGGAAACAATCGACAATCGAAGACACCCCAACACATATTATAATAAACTTAAAAAAATTAAGGCTAGAGACAGAATTCTTGCACCATGGGACATTTTCACAGCAACATGGTCTCTCTTCAAAATACTCTCAGCATTATGACAAGGACTGAAATTAGTATTCTAAAAAATAAACTAAAAAATGAGATAAACTAACAATCCTTTCATGGCCAATCATTGCAACAATTAATCTTTGTTACCTGGTAAAACAAAGATAACTTTCAGAGGCAAGGACTAAATCAAAATTAAAAGGAACTTTTTCATATAAGTACATGCAACCCTACTGTAACCAATTTTGATGTAACCAATTGATGCTAAATAATGTTTGTTTTGAAGCATCATCATGATCATCATCATAATAATAATAATACTAGCAGTAGTAGTATAGTAATAGTAATAATAATAATTTAAATTATTAAACATATCTCCTTGTGATAAAAAATCATGCATGGAACTTGATAAAAATACATGTGCAAATATAATAAAAAACAATATATAATAATAATAATAATAATAATAACAGCAGCAGCAACATTATTATTATTTTTTAACTCATCAGCTTTAAATTCAGTTAAACATTTTCCACTAATAGTCATTTCTATATTTGAATTACTAGCAGTTTTATTGGATGTTTGTAGATTCTCACATATTTCTAAATAAGATAAAAATTAAAAATTATCCTGTCCATTAATTCAAAGAATATACATATGTTCGATATTAAACAATCAGTGAAAAATCTAAAAGGATAATCCATTGAGCATTTAACTCATTTTTGGTTTCAATAAATTGAATCATTACGTAGAGGGCAAGGTTTCCTATATGGTGCCATATTTTTAAAATTAGAGCAATCCAAGTAAAATAAATTAAATCCAGTGATAGATTATATATGTAAGAATAATGTTTTAAAACTTTGTTATATTTTCTTCCAACAAAGTAACAAATTTGAGATATAAAAAGCATAAAATATAATCCATGATCATCAAAATCCACTAGTGATGAAAAAATAAACACTAATAATAATAATCATTATCATTACCATCATCACTTAATTTTCTCATTTCACACAATATGAAAAAACAATATTAGTGTTTTATCAGCAATTTGTATCACAAGTTTGATTAAGCAACATTACCATATACATTTCAATCTTCAAAATATTTTTTTGTTTTTGTATTTATCAATGAGACTTCCATCAAATAATCACTAATGAATCAGGATTATAAGGCCAATATTACTAGAAAACTGTTTTAGGTTTAATGTAATGAGAAAGTATGTAATTTTTATTATTCATATTCTTAACAAGAAAAGAAATTGCTTAAAATTAATAAAATAATAAAGTATTGAGTAAGGTCCACACAATTAGTTAAAACTGGCTTATCTTTATAAATAAAATTAAATTAAAAATGATTTATAGTTCTATAACTAAATTCACTTTAGTTTTAAATTTCAGATGTCAATGACAAATGAAAAATCAGAAACTGAATAATATTTATAAATTTAGATGCATTTGGTAGTCATTGATTATATAAGTTTCTGGTAGATGGAATAACATTAAAATTTGTCAACAAACAGACTAAAAATTTTATATGATATATGTGAATGTTTTTGTAATCTATGAATTGTTGTATTTAACTTACTGCACTAAATATATAGTTATAATTAAAATATTCATTTAAACATAACTGATAATGATTTCAATTTGTATGATTTAATTAATAATTATTTTTTAAATATATCTTTTAGAATAAAATCTGCAAAATTTATTGCTACAAATATTTTATCAACAATTTTTAAATTATCAGACATATTGAATTGTGTATTGCAGAAATGGGAGCATCATTTTGTAGATTTTTTTCATTAATTACTAGATCTTAACTTCACCATACTTTTTTAGAAATTAAAATTACTATTAACTCTTTGTTGATTTCTTTTTAAAATTTCTAAATTTCTTTAAACATCCAGTCATAAACAAAATTGACTCTTCAAAATATAATTCAATATTTTTAACAACAAGAAAAATTCTAAAAAAAATATCACATTTTTTACTTCATAAAGATACTTTATCCTTACTTAATTCAATACCAAAGATTTTTTTCTCCTTACTGTGTAATTGTAATATTCATATAAAAATTGGCATATATCCATCCTTATAACATGCTTTCAATATTTTTAAAAAATATATCACTACATTTTCTGCATAAATGTCCAAAACATTTAAGTAAATATTTATCCCTCTAATTAAGTTTAATAATACAAGATTTACATTTAACTTTATTTTACTTTTATCAGAAGAATATTACTATATTAATATAATGTTGTTGCATTTCTTTCTTCACTTTATAATTAACTCTAAGCAAGTTTAATGTAATCAAATAATACTAAATGTCAGTGCAAACAAACATATAATAATTTGCACATTGATGATTCTTCAAAATTTAAATGAAATTCTGTTTTTAATTATTTATCAGAATGAAAGGCAACACCGTTCACACTATCAATAATATAATATTTGAAACAATAAAATATAAAATGATGTGGTGATTCATTGACTATTTCAGCTACAGAAAAAATAATATCAAACCAGTGACACTTCACCGACTCTATACTGGGTATTACTGATTCAGTTATATAGTCTTTCTAAATTAAATATATTTAAATATAACAAATTTCAATAGGAATAATAAACTAAATAGCTTTTATAAAAACAAATTATAACTCAGCCAGAGCCAAAGTTTTATTATTTTATAAGTAAGCTTGGAATTTTTTAATAAAATTTTTCATATAACTGTATTTATTTTTGCTAAGTACTAAATTAAAACTTTTATTAGATTCACAACTGTATGTAAGCCAATAAAGCCTTCAGCTATTTTATAAAATATGAAATTATTTCACTTATGACTATATTCTAATTTTAATACAAGCATTCTTATGTGTCTAAACCATGCTATAAGTGATCTTTTTTATGGATTGTGACAATAGAATTGTTTATATCTTAAATACTCAGAATTTCTGCTTTTAAACCTTTGTTTTTTATGTGAGCAATATGCATAATGATAATGCTTTTATATTGTATCCTGTGACTATTACAAATAAAAAATGGTGCTAAACCACATTAATTAATTGATAAATTCTATAATAATTTTTTGGTTGTTTTCTCAACCTTGGTGTTCACCTCAAGATGTGGCTATTTCTAGGTAAATTCCTAGAAATATACCATTTCACCGGCCTTCACCCAACAAAAGAGGAAATTTTCTACGTTATAAACACAGAAAAGTCCTCATATTATGTTGGAGGGAGGCGTTGTCGGTGACAGAAGCCAACACAAATGAGACTTCTTTCTATGATAAAACACAGAAAGAGTTCCCGACAGCTGCTCGTTATGGCTTTTTTTCTATGCTAAAAGCAAAGAGAAAAATGCCTTGATGGGCTGCCGTAATAGTCGATTTTGTTCATCATTTTCTCATAATAGTAGAATATCTATTTTCTCTGTAGTTTCGTGTGTGTATTTGAAGCAGTCGTAGTTTTTTAAAATTTGATAAGACGTCTATTTTTTTTAATGTGGTATAACTTAGTTTACTGTTGTAAGTTTAGTAATAATGTCCTGAAGATTCCATTACGAATGGGTAACCCTCAAAAATTGCTTTTAAGGGTGCAAAGTGGAAAAAAAATTTAAGGATCATGCGAAAAGGACCGTTTTCGCGAGAATTTGTCCGTGACCAGTTACTTTTGCTACACTGTATATATATATGCACAAACAAAAACAGCCCAGTGTTTAATTATTAGGAATTACTTGTCCAAAAAAGAAAATTAGTTGGGTATTATTATTATTATTTTTTTGTTACATTTATTATTTCAAAATAAGATTAGTTTTTATATCTACACACTAACAAAAACAACACAGTTCCTACTTAATTACTGTCTTTAAAAGAAAAGAAAAAAGAAAGCAAATTCAACGGGGTTTGATTTTTTTCAATGGAGTATTTGAATTACGGTATTTTTATATATATATGCAAAAGATTTACCAAAAAAAAAAGAAACCCACTTTCTGATTAATTACTGTCAAAAGAAATGCAAATTAGTCAGCTATCATTTTTAAATTTAGTATTTCAATAATGGTATCCTTTTTATATAGACAGAGTTAACAAAAACAACCCACTTTCTGATTCATTACTGTCCCCCTTCCCCCCCCCAAAAAAAGAAAATGGAAATTAGTGGGGTATCATTTTTCAATTGAATCTTTCAATGACGGTTCTTACTAATAGTAATCGGGTATCAATTCTAAATTGTAGTATATAAATAACGTTACTTTTGATCGATTTAGAATTACGTCTTGCTTTTTTAATAAAAATAGTTGATTTTTACTCTTGACCAAAAATACCGTAACTTTAAAAAAAGACAACATAAAGTCCAAAAAAAATGAGAAAAAGCCTTGTAACTTTAAAGACACACACACATACCCAAAAACAATCTAAGATTAATAAACATTGACTTATTATGCCTTGCTTTTGAATCAAATGATTGATTTACTCTTGCAAAAAAAAAAGGTACCGTAACTTTAAAAAGACACACATAAAGTCCCCAAATAGAGACACATACACAAATTCAAAAACAAGTTAAGATTAATAAACATTTACTTATTACGTCTTGCTTTTGAATAAAAGTATTGATTTACTCTTGCAAAAAAAAAATATATATAACTTTAAAAAGACACGCATAAAGTCCCCAAAAAAAAGGTAGAAAAACACCGTAACTTTAAAAAGACACACACAAACTCAAAAACAAGATAAGATTAATAAACATTTATGAAAAAATGAAAAATCTAACATCATATAATAGTATTAGTTAGTAGAATATTTTATTATAAATCTAAGAAATCAGATCTTTTTAGATCAAATCGATCATTTAGGTCAGGCCCCGGAATCGTTATATGTATATATTTTTGATTAGCATCAACGCCATCTCTAGGTGAACACCAAGTATGAGAATACTACCAATTTCTTTTGTGTGAATTCTACAATAATTCAAATATTTGTCTTAATAGTAAGCAGTTTTGTCTCGCTATTAAGAAAACATTTATTGTTTAAAATTTGGCCAGAAATTTTACTGATTTTAAAATATTCAACAATTTTACAATATTGTTTTCAAGTTTACTTATTAAAAGGTCTACTTACATAGATTTGCTTTAATTAAAATTTACAAAATATAAATATTGTCATTTTTATGAGATTAATTTCACAATTGTAATGTTTTATTTGCAATTATACAACAATTATAAAATATAGAAAAAATTGTAATATTAATTAGAATTGATTTAATATATATATATATATTGTTTGCTTAGATGTCTGTGTTGAAAAAGATCCTCTATGTCCCCTTTACGTTTTACAATCTCCTTGCAGTCGCTATGAAGCAGCTTTTTGCCCGGGAAGATGCAAAATGTGTAGTAAGAATTATTTTTAAAACATTTTAATAATGTTTTTGCAACATATTTAATTTTAGTTTAAAAAATTCCCATAAAATATTAAAACTGTATTTTATACTTAACAATGCATTTTTTTATTACAAGACATTCAAAACACTAATAGCTAAAAGACCGACATTTACCATGCAAAAATAATACTCAAAAACATTAGCAAGTCATCCATTAGTCATTGCTATGTGTATGACATTGAGAATAAAATATCAAAAACTGCTCAGCATTTTATAACGTTTATTCTTAATTTTTTATTACTCAATGTTCCTACCACATATCAATTATAATTATAAAATATGAAGAAATACATATGTTTTTACAATTATAATAAATAAAAAAATCACATACAATAGCTATATTAACTATATATATTAATAATTATTGCACATAAAAAATCTTTTTTAGCACATGGTTTCGAGATCTTTTTTAAATAATAAGCATCTATTTTAACAAAAAACAATTATTGCAGATAGAACAACTTTATATATGTAATAGAGTATGTATTATTTATTCTGTATATTGTTGTGTTATATAGTCAATTCCTTGAAGTTATATTGAAATTCTATATAAAATTTTATTATATTTTCCTGATATTTTATTTTGCTATTTGTATTATTTTACTTTCATCATAGAATATTAAGTGATGCTCTACCTTGCAATAATTGATTAATGTTAAAATAGATACTTAACATTTGAAAATGGCAGTAAAACCATGAAAAACTTCTTATATGTGATTATTACTAATATAAATATATTTATAAATGCAAATATATTGCAATCTCCTGGAAAAATTTATATCTTAAAATAATTTCTGACTTAGAAACTAAATACAAAAATGTTCCAAGAGGAAAAATATAGTTGGACAAATAGCCCAAGCTTTCCATTCCATATCAGACAAATCCAATAATAAAACATGATGAAAAAGTATAGATGAATCCAAAAAATACATGCAAGTTAATAATATCATATGCCTTAAAGAAGAAAAAAGCAATAGATTTGTCCTAATAAATACTAAAAATTACATTCAAAATGAAATCACCCAAATTCATAAATTAAAGTTTAAATGTGTAGAGACATACAACATAGAGGCCATAAAAGATAAATTTATCTTGGCCATATTAAAAAGACCCTACAACAAAGCTCGCAACAGACTGGAATATATAAAAATGTATCCTTTAACAATAATACTACCACATTAATTTTTAAACACAAAGTTGCACAAGGAAAATTATCCCCTTAATGATTGATTTGCAAAAGCATATTACTACAGTGTCATCAAAACATTGCTGATTAGCTACCTTCACATCACATGATCACCATTTGTATGGAGAGTTTTGCCTGTTTACACACACTTTCACTTTGAAAAATACATGACCAAATTTTTCCTAGAAATTTATTCAATATAGCAACACATTCAAATAACAATAAACTCATCTCACTCAACCTGAACAAACTGTATGGATCCATCTCACATAAACAATCCATTAACATAATCCAAGAAATTCTGCCGCAACAGAATACAACCCTTAAAAAAGGAGAAATTATTACTACGATTCTAAAATGGATAGTTAATAGCACCACAGCATTGTTATATAGACAATACTACACTGCCCATAAGTCTGCCCATTAACAACATTATTTGCAGCATAACACTGGCTAAGTTAAAGATGAAGTTATTCCTAAATACTTTATTAATGAATCTGACTTCATTTATAAAGTGCATATCAAATGACATTTTGATATGTGCTCTGGTTAAGGCAGAAATATGCACTTCAATGAACAATATAACATGAAAATGCCTCAAAAGATATACATTTTATGGAATAACAATAATCTGGATTATAAAATGAACATTAAGGCCATTGAAACCCAAAATGCAATTCACCCCCAGTTCCGACTGACAATACATAAATTAGGACAGGCAAAACTCTCCATACAGTAGTGACACTCAGTGCCAGCCAGAGTAATCAATGAATGCCAAAAGGCTTGTGCATAAAATCCCCATCTAGTGCCTACTTATCCAATATCCCCAGACTAGTTTCTGGCTTGTGGCCTTTGTCAGTAAGGAGCCTTGGATCTGAGAGCACTGCACCTAGATCTTAGGATCTAATGCAACCCCCCAGCAGCAACCTTTTATCTCTACATAACTACAAAACTATGCGAATCAAATTGAAAACGCAATATTTTCAATGTAAGATCAATAGCTTATACAGTCATATGCATCTGAACTCAATTCAGTATCCATACATTTTGGTGTCTTTGGCTTTTTAACAACCATAGCCACCACTATCCTTTTAGGCAGTATTGGTGTCAAACCACTAAACATTACATGATCTTCATTTCTTATGCTTGCACATAACTATTATTAAAACAATGCTCAAATCCAAGGCACATCAGTGATGAAGGCCAGAAGCTAGAAACTAGTCTCAGGATATTGTATAAGTAGGCACTAGATGAGAATTTTATGCACAAGCCTTCTGTCATCCATTGATTACTCTGGCTGGCACTGAGTGGCACAACTGTATGGAGAGTTTTGCTTTTATTAAATGGGAATTATATGATGTTTAGTGGTTTAATACATATATTAGCTGAGATAAAATGTTTCTTAGACAGAAATTTCATTTTTTGTAAATACAAGGCAGATCATAAAGCAAATATAGAGATCTGTATAAAAGATTTATGTAAAATTGATTACAACAGCAGTATGTTAATCAATACAGTTAAGACATTTTTTAATAAAATAAAACAGGTACATACACAACAGGTAAATAATAAATCATGGATAAGTTTGCTTTACGTACTGAAACTATCACAGAAAAAAAAAGAATATCTGCTGTAATATATATAATGTAAATCTCAGATCCTTCCCAATTTAAACAGACTATTAAATAATGCAAAGGATAAAATCTGTCTGGACCATAGATTGTTTATAAAAGTGAATGAAGTAATGATTCTTCTAAATCTGTATATTATTGGGAAGTCCCAAGCAAATATTGTCACCAAAATCTAACAACACAAGTATTTATGCAAATGTGTGAAAAATGATTTTGAATATAACTGTCTTCTTAGAGCAAGAATGACAGTCTGCCAAATTTTTGATCCAGTAAATGTTACGATTATCTACACTGAATGTAAAACTAGAAAGCAAAAGGTAAAAAAGATCTGGTTTATTTCTAACAATTTCATTAACTAGATAGTTTCTAGTCTAATGAATGAGTAATAAATTTATTAATTTACTTCTAGCAAGTTATATTAGTACCTGGTTTGATAGCAATTTTTTTAAATTTTGAACATGAAACCTTTATACATTATGAATATTGAAAATGCTTATTTGTCAATTTATTTATTTACTTGATTATCATTATGTTAATATGACTTTAAAGACAACGTAACATTTTGTTGTCAATCTAAATGAATAAAAAAATTAATTTAATGGTTGTGTTCATTAACTTTTAATTTCATTGTTAATTATTTTTTATATTAAAACTGTATAATGATTTAAATTATAATGATAATTTTATAAAATTTATAATGTGATTTTCTAAAATTTTAATGCCAAGATTAACTTGTGTTTTTACTTTTCAATAAAAAAGCTATTTTTGATATAATATTATAATTTATTGTTTATGTGATGTGTATTTTTCATTAATCATTGTGTTTTATTTACTATTAAAACTTTAATGTAATTCCAATCTACTAAATTTTTCTTGGATAAATATAATTCAAAAAAATAAATACAGACAACATCTATATAAAGAAAAGCTTGTTTAATACTTTAGAAAATAAAAATGTTAAATATATCAACATAGTATATGGAGCATGCTTTTAACTAGTATGACTACCAATTAATCAAATGCATTTTCAGCATACTATGTAGATATATTTAACATTTTTATTTATAATGTATTGCACAAACTTTTTCTTAGCTATGAATATGACAACCAGTTAGTCGAAAGTATGTGCAGCATACTGTTGATATATTTTATATTTCTATTTTTAAAAGTATTAAACAAACTTTTAATAATATACATGTTTTTTTTTTCTATTAAAATTTTAATACTTATTCTAAAATTTGAAGTCATATTATTAAAAATCTAATAAAATAACAAAAACCACACACATAATGTTAGTTGAGGCTTTATACATCCATTATATAATTAATTAATAACTTTGAAAAATATTACATATTTTAAATTTTTGTTCAATTACAAAAAAATAGTCATATGTCACATGACCTAATTTAAATTTTAGTAATACTATTATTGTTTAATAATTTTTTGAATTAACTTGTTTATGTGTTTTGTTTTAAAACAGATAAAAATGAAGTATAATATGGTCATTCATATATTCAACTATAATTATTTTATGTATACTGCATAAAAATAAAAATAGATTCATTGTATAATTTATTTAGTAGATGTTTTTTCATTAATAAAAAAATTCTAGATAGACAATTTTCATACAAATAAAGAACACAAACTAATTTATTTTGTTTGGAAATATATATATATTTAAATAGTTGCAAATTTAAAATTAATTGGCAATTTACATTTTTATATTTGATATATATATATATATTCTAACCTTATCCATGTGTATTATTCACTTCCGGGTAGTATATTAAATAAAATGGGTTAGCTCAGTTAATGATTACATTTGGTTAAATGCAATTAATTGATAAATAAAACATCCTGCATTATATTAAAACATTATTCTAGCAAAACAATGAAAAGGTTCAGTTTATAAGATAAAATAAATAAATATTTATTTTATATCATGAGACTTGGAAGTGAAATACAGGTGACAAGAAAGATTACATTGAGCCAATATCCCACAGGATACTACCTCAATGGCATAAGAACACAATCCCCCTATTACTATCTCAAATAAATAAACTTATAGCATTCTTATGATTTTAATAAATCCTACTCATTAAGATTAAACTAATAATTAAATCTTAATCTTATTTACAGTAATTTAGCTTAATAAAATCTCAGATTCATAAACTATTCTAAGTGAATTAAAATCACTGTAGTAAAACATGATAAGGGATTTTTATGTCATACTCTACTACGCTTAATAAATAAATAATAATAATATTCTTCATTGGATGGACTAATTTTTATGTATCTTTTCTTCACTATAATTTATTACAATAATAAAATAATAAAATACTATAATATAATATTTTATCTTCATATAATAATGTAATAAATATGTGGTAGCATTTTTATAATCTGAAAAATATATGTGTGGCAACAGATAACATATAATTCATTGTACTATTATGATAACTACTTTATGACCATAGGATAATGTAAAATGTGATTACTTAAGTAAATAAATTCCAAGAAAATATTCAAATTCTTAAAATAATACTTTATTTATTTCTGTGCAAAAATATTATTTTTGATTCTTTTTTTCTAGATGTATCATGCATTTTTAATGGAAAAGAAAGAAATTTTGGAAACAAATTTAACAAAGTTTTATTATAACAATAAAATAAAATAACAATTTATTTACAATATTTACACTGGATATCCTCAATTTGCACCGTTATACATTTCTTATTAATCATAGTTATTTAAAACAATAGAGAATGTATTTAAGTCTTCACTCTGACTTAAAATAATAATAATAAAACAATACAATTTTATTTATCTCTTTGTGATAAAATCACATTTCTTTATACTTATTTTACTATATTGTATCTTTAAATATTATTTCACTATGTTTCCTTTTAAAAAAACATCCATTGAAACATAGTATGGAAAACACAAATAATACTCGAGCATGGATTTTTTTTACTAAACAATTTCGTTTTGCAATGTTGAATTATACTATATAAAATATCTACTGTTAATTTATTACTAGACTATGTGGACATCATTGTTTACTACACCATGATTATTAAATACAATATATCCTACCTTACATTACTCTAATACTGAATAGCTGTAATCATTGATGTATTCTTTATTATTTAAATAAATACAAAGATTGTACCTATGCTTATTGTTTATATCGTTTTGCTTTATAACATTATATCTTGAAAATATGCAATACTCATAAAAAATGAAATAAAATATTAAAAGTTATTTAACATTTCAAAAACAACTTTGCTTTATTTATTTTATTCCTAAAATTTATTTTATTTCCAACATAAATTTAGAACATATTTTATAACTCTTTATTATTTTGGGTCCATTGGATTTCAATTTCAACTTGCACAAACTCTTCTCCTTCTTACAAGTAAATGAATTTATCTTATTCAGACAATAGAATATCTTAAACTCTAAATTATTTATTATTTCTTTACAAAATATTCAATACTGTGCAATGTAGTTACTTTGGAAATTGAGACAGCAAATAGATGTGAAGGCCTAGAGAAGAAAACTAGTCTAACTCATAGTACATATTGAATATAAATACCATGGCACAGTGTATCTATAAAAAATAAAGGCATGACCTATTCTGTCTAATGCCTCCACTACTATTAGTGATGTCAAAGCTATTCCTTCAGCTTTATTGAAACATCAATACTTAAAGAAAATAGACTCCATAAATAAATATATCAGTTACAGGGCACTGTTAACTGTACTGTATTCTTAAGAAGATTACAAAAATACTATTTCTATTCCCCTTAATACATCCTACCTTAATATCATCTCTTTGGTTTCATGTTCTCCATATTACTCCCAAGTCACTATCCTATCAACATTTCCTAATAGATTTATCACATCTTACACCAACAAATGACTAAATCACATATTCAAACAATAAACAAAATTCAATTGCAATTAAAATGATCTCACTAATCTACAAGAAAAGTCTGCTTTACTTTCTTATTAAACACATTCAAACTAGTCATATAAATACTTTGAATATCCAATAATACTAAAGTTTTTAAAAGAATCATATAACTATTCATCATCATGTTGGGTTATATTACTATTATGAAATTAAAGTATGCATATTCCCAGAAATAAATCCTAATCTCGTAATTTAAAAGTGTTGTATAAATGCGTTTACATATAATTTAACATTCATACTTCCATACATTATAACTTATTGGCAATCTGCAAAACAGATAGCAAAAAAATACATCATAAAATATATCAATATTCACAACTAGTACCTAAGTGATATCGACTTATAATCATTTATGATGTCTTCATGTTCATTAATTAACATAAACATTGCACATATGAAAACATCCATACTTAAAAAATGTTAACTTATTTAAAATATCAAACTATTTTACTATAAGATTATTATATCATTAGTACTAAAATTAATATTCATGTTCCTAATCTTCTAGTTAAAAATAATATTACACTTTAAAAAAGTTAATAAATAAAAAATCAAGACTATAATTACGTATATCTTCAATTGATTCTTCAATTGACAAATGTTCTTTATAAAGTTCAAAATGTTTTTTTTTATTTTCTCGAGAGTTTTTTTTATGTTCTCAAGAGCAATTTTAAAACTCCTCTGTTGCTAAGTTTCTCTTGCTTGACAATAACCAATTGTGCCAAGCTTTGCACCTGCATTGTAAACCCTTCCGGTGTGCTGTGCGAAGTTTAAAAATGAATAATAATAATAAAAAATAAGTGATGTCTGAATCTTGGAAAATTAATAAAAATAATCATTGATCAGTTCTGGAAAAGTTCATAGAATAATAGTTTATGGTTTCTATTGTCCAGAACAATGATTATTAAAATAATAATAAAATCATAATGTTGAAAAATAATAACTTGAAGCTTCTATTCTATAATATCCTGTATCAGCTTGGTGTTGCATTATGTCCCAGTGACTTAATTACAGGCAGTCTGGATAAACTTTTTGCGCAACCTTAAAATATTTCTGTAAATTCCATATTTCTGTTTATTCACATATTCCATTTTTTTATAGGTTTATTCTTCAGGATAATTTTACTATTTATTATCCAATTATAACTTTCCATTACTTTTAAAATTATCAGTTTTAAATAATTTTTAGCAAAAATGTGTATAACCCTATACATCTTAGATTTTATAACATACGCTTTTCCAAAATACTTTCCATTAATTTTTACTTATGATAGTTTTTCTTGAAATATTTATAATGTTTTCCTTCAAAAAGGATAAACATTTATCTTCATAGCATTATATTTCCGTAAAATTATTATATAACTTATAATATTACTTGTTGGTCTTAAACACGACTATCTCGCTATTATATAAAAATGCGTGGTTCTATTTTTTTTTAATCTGCAAGTAGCTTTTCTGTTAAGCTTACTGTCCAATGTCCAAAATAATTCTATGCTTACAAGAATAGTTCTCTTGGTTAATACCAATGACATTGCATTAACAATTATTATACTTATTTTTAAAATATTATTAATTAAATACGTATCACTTATTGGCATATCCATATTTTTACTGTGAAGTTATATTAAGCTTTGTCGAGTAATCCTGGTAAAAGGGAACTTTAAATTAGCAATGCATATTTTTAAATAAAGTTATTAAAATATATTTATTGTACACTCTCTTTGCAAATACTTTAAAATAAATGTCCTATTAGTTTGCAAATGAATTATATGAGAGCACTAAAAATTGACTAAAATAAAAATTTTTAAATTACTTTTACATCGATCACCAACAACACTGATCAACCCCAACATCAATCATGCAAGAGTATTTATACCCTACAAAATACCTCATTCTATTGGTGGATTTTTACTTTTCATTTGTTACCAAATTTACATTTTGCTACAGTCTTACACAATTAAATTTAAAAAATAAAATATGACACATTATATTTTAAAATATTTAAAAATAACAATCTTAAATCAATTATTACACTTTACTAAAAATTCATTAAACATTTAAAATGACTTTTAAAAACAATATTTAATAATTTTATCCCACCTTTAATATTTAATCTGTCTATTTTATTTTAAAACAAAATATTTAATTTTTTATTAACTGTACTTGTCTTATAATACTATTTAAAACATTTTATAATGACTGATTTAATATTTTCTTTTATGATAGGTAAATGAATATATTCAATTATATAATGCAATTTTTAAAATATTTTGAACTTTGCTAATACAAATATTAGCAAGCATGTGTGTATAACTATATTATACAAGTCACGTGACTAATAGCTGAGACAGATTGTATCTGATTTTCTCTCGAAAATAATAAATTGCAACACTTATTATATTAAATAAAATAATATAATAATACAAAATTTGGAAGAATAATTTGGAAAATATAGAATTAAATATAACTTTTACTACCATAAAACTTACTTTTAAAATATATGATATTAATTATAATTACTAAATATAATTTATAATTTTAAATATAGCATTTATTTAACTATAAGTTTAAACTATTAAAATTTAACTCTTTAAACATACTTTAAACATTTATAGCTGCGTTATTTATTATGGCCATCTTTTACAACCATATGTAATTAGTGTTTTTAGCTTTGTTTAACTGTTTTAAGGTTAGTCCTTATAATTTTAGGCATTACATAACTTAATTTAGCTTTAAATTATATTTTTAAACTATTATCAATACATTATCACTACTACACAAAGAGAACACATACTAAAATTTAAAATTTTTAGTAATTTACAGTGATGAGCTAATTCTGACCTATAAAAAAGGGCACAATATATATATAGAAGAGATTTGAACACAGACATTCAATTTCACTTCAGTTTTCCACTCCATTTTATACAACCAATACATAGGACCACATGTACATAAAAAAGATGAATGATCTCCAATATATATATTTCATGCTGAACCAGGACTCATCATTTTATCTGGATCATCATCTCTTACACACATATATAATCAGTACTCAGTTTACATTAAGATAGCAAATTATCATACATGCTTTAATCTATTCCATTATACAATTCTTCAGCTATCCACATCATTGGAAATCTGAAGGTGGAATGTTCAAAGCCCTTGTTGATGCTAATATTGGGTCAAACCCATGTTGACTTTAAATCATTCTGTGTATTTAAATGAACCATAAGTCCATTTGAATACACAGAAGAGGGATGGGCAGAATACAACTGGAATATGTAATATTTGAATATGAATATAATATATGAAGCTTAAATAAATATGTTTTACTTTATCCAAATTTCATGTATATAATAAATATTAAATCATCCCATATGGTTAAGACATTCAGCACACTCTGGAATTATTTTCATATATATATGTATATATTGTAACCTTATATTTTACCATTGGAAATAATAAATATACCCATAAACTACAAAAAAAATTATTGGCTTACTTTTCTTGGTAAATGAAGCAAATCAATCACTATTATTGGTATTATGACTATTAAGATGATCAAAAAATGAAGTTAAAATGTCTATTTTAATACCATCTAGTATAATAGTTTACTTAAAAATTATCTAAAATAACTTCTGGGTAGACTTTATTAATTAGTGCATTCTTAAAATTTGTCCATCTCAATTTTCATTTTTTTTTAAAAAATAAAATCGTTTTCCTATCTCTGAAAACAAAAATCACACACACTCATATTTGGTGTTAGTAGGAAATAGTCAAAATAATGGAAATTAGATTGACTACAATAAAGTAGAACAATTAAAACATTTATCCAATAATTATATTATGAGAATTGTACAGCCAATATTACAGTTATAATAGTAAAATTTAACATTGCCTTTAAATGTGAAAACTTGCATTCATGAAAGATGTGTTAAAAACATAGTCGATTTAAAAAGTTATAAGTGCAAAATGATTAAATGAACTTGTGTTATTTAAAAAGATTATTTATTAGATAAACTTAATAATTAAAAAATGCTGAAAACATTAAAATTGCATAAAATAATAATTATTATTTAATACTCTGAGGTTATAAATTATTTATTTGAGAAATAAACGGTTTGTATATTTCATTGTGGATGAATGTACAGTAGAGTATAATATTTAATTTGTATTTTAATCTCCATTTAATACTGTTACAAAAATTGGTCCTTATTAGACTCTCCAGACCCTTGATTCAGGCTTCTTACAAAGTTACCATAAGAATAAAACTAATATTTTTGATACAAACTTAATAGTGATGTCATGTCATTGCTAAATTATATTGCACAAAAGATCTTGCCAGGTTCAAATCTAAAATAATCATTTTGTGAGCCTACTTTAACATGGAAGAATAGAGAATCCTGCTATGCATTTTGCCTATATAAAAGTGTTTTTTCTCATTGTCCTAAGTGGATAAATTATAACAGCAATAGCAATTATCACCAGATATTATTTAAAAGAAAACCATATTCTAATATTTCAAGTTTTAAATAGAATTTAAAAATTATTTATAGGATTTTGCTAAAGATGATAATATTTCAGTAATCATTTATCTTTTTTTTAAAACTGGGATAACTTGTTATAAATAATATTGCCTACATTTATTTATGGATAGCTTGAATTGTTATAAATTTTGTATTATGGATTAATCTAATATATATAAAACATTATTTAATATTGCAGTGAAAATTGTCAATGATTTTATTTTTTGCTAAGTTTTATACTTTATTAAAAGGAACTTGAATTGTAGCTGAATAAATTCAAGTTATTGAACGTATTGGATTTTCCAATTTCTACATTTTACCTATGTAATAAAGACCAATGATGAGGATATGTTTTCAATATTTCTTCCTAAAAGATTAAATTATCAACTTAATAGAATGATACAGTTCTAACATCATTCTCTGGATAAGTAGACTTAAATTGTTAGTATTATATCTTCAAAAACTATGCCCAAGATATTGTAAGCTATAGAATTGCTAAATGGATTAATTATCACAATAACATAAGCTAATATAGAAAGAATAAGTGTGAATTACTGAAATTTTTTGGAAATCATATGTTTGAGATTTACTATAAATTTCAACTTCCAAATGGATTACTCTATTACATGGATTTAGTGTTAAGTGAATATTACAAAGTAGTATTACTAGGAAACTACAGTATTACATTGATAATTTTAAATGCTTAATATACTTCAATAAATTTTTATTGAACACTAAAGGTAAATGATGATTATTAGTAAAAGAGATTATATAATGGTTTTTATTTTTCATTTGTTTGAATTGTATATTTTAGAATTATTGTTATAAATATGATATTAATAAAGTTCTCAATGAAATGCTAGGATGACAAAGGTATAAATAACTATGTAACTCATTAATTAAACTAAATATAAGTGTAGTATTTAATATATTTTATATTGAAAGATGTGGTAATAAGGTTAAATTAATGTAGAATCACCCACCAACCTGCTAATATTTAATTTTTTTTACATGTTTTATGGGTCCTTCATTGAATCCTTGTGTTTGGTGGATAATCAAAGGTATTCTAAGTAGTTAACTAACTAATCATGGAACATTTCACCTTTTCCATTCATCCAAGAGAGAGTGTATATAATTTAATAAATGACATATGCAGTAAAGTACTATCATGGCATTGATGTTCATAAACTTTATGAATTGGTTGTGGTATCATCCTAACAACATATTAAATTATAAACCCTAATATAAGCTAGAAACATAGCAAGTCAGGCCATGCAGACATATAATTGACAGACTTTATGAAGTAATATATTGGTGGAGTATTAATACTAAATTATATAAAAAAGTTTTTATAAAAAAAAGTCAAAACATTAGTGATACTGATAAATGAGATTGTTACTATGCAAATTATTACTGTAAGGTAGTAAAGAACATGATAAAACATTTATATTTCCACCTTTAAATAACATAAGGTAGTTGATAAACATTTTACAAACTTCTCCAAATGAGTGTCTTGTTATGTATATCACCTGATTGATCATACATACAACCACAATTTAGTACTAAAAGTATCTAGGCAAGAAACAAAACAATCTGATTTAGAAATATGTAGATAACTTTTATTATTAAAAGTATGCTTTGTTATTTGTTAATAATTTTATTTTGTTTAAGTCATATGTTTATTTGTTATTGATTAATGTCATCATCATCAACATATTTTATATGATTTGGTTATATTTACATATTATTTAAACATATGAATTTGATCTGTTGAATTTATTTACATTATTCTTGCTTCCATTTTTAGTTGAATACATAATTCTTAAGGTATGATGAGATATAATAAAATATCTTTGATATCGTAGTCATTTCCAGAACAGACATAATCTAGATCTTAAGATTATAATTTTTTTTATAATAATAATTGACTAAATTTATTAAGATCCTGAAAAAATTATAAATTTAATAATCACTAAACATCACATGATCACTAACTCATACTATACTAGCACATAATTGTTATTAAACAATTCAAAACAAAGCAAAACTCTCTATATAGTAGTGCCATCTTGTGCTAACAAGAGAAATCAATGGATGCCAGAAGGCTTGTGCATAAAATCCCTATCTAGTGCCTACTCATCCAATATCCATAGACTAGTTTATGGCTTGTGGCCTTCATCAGTGAGGAGCCTTGGATCTGAGAGCACTGCACCTAGATCTTAGGATCTAATGCAACCCTCCAGCAACCACCTTTTAACTCTATTTACATACAAAACTATGAGAATGAAATTGAAAACACAATTGATATTTTCAATCGAAGCTCAATAGCTTATATATTCATATGGGTCTGAACTCAATTCAGCACCCATACATTTTGGTGTCTTTGGTTCTTTAACAACCATAGCCACCAATATCCTATTAGGCAGGATTGGTGTTAAACCACTAAACATCACATGATCACTATATCACCCATATGACTATATAAGCTATTGAGCTTGGATTGAAAATATCAATTGTTTTCAATTTTATTCTCACAGTTTTGTAGTTAAATAGAGTTAAAAGGTGGCTGCTGGAAAGCTGCATTAGATCCTAAGATCTAGGTGCAGTGCTCTCAGATCCAAGGCTCCTCACTGATGAAGGCCACAAGCCAGAAACGAGTCTGGGGATATTGGATGAGTAGGCACTAGATAGGGATTTTATGCACAAGCCTTCTGGATCCATTGATTTCTCTTGTTATCACAAGATGGCACTACTATATGGAGAGTTTTGTTTGCTTTGAATTGTTTTAAATTTAATAATACAGGTATTATGAGCATAAGACAGTTCAATTGCCATCCTTATATAAATCAACATACTTGTTGTATTAGAATAGTTATTTTCCAATTGTACAATGCTATACAGTCTATATACAAAAGAATTCATCAAGAATACACTATAAACATATAATAGCGTCTTGATATGTTTATAGTATACAGTAGTTTCTATTCTTATTTATCAAATAAATAAGTAAGTATATTCTCATCTTAGCTTTAATTTCAGTCAAGTTTACATTTGAAGACAAAAGCATTTTCACATAAAAGCACCTTTCTCAATTGAGATTCTCTGGCTTTTTCTGGACATGACTGGATTGAGAGTTATAATATATAGCATGGGTGCAAATATGATCTGGTCCTTAGTTATTTATTTAAAATATGGGTTACATTTACATTCATAGACATATTTAATATAACTTTGTTAGTTAAAACAAAAGAATAAATGATATATAATTTTAAGATGCCAATGTTATATTTATATATAAAAAAAATTTACTTTTTTCAGCAGAAAATGTTCAGCCAAAATGATCAGTTTTAAAAAATATCTATAAATCCACATGTAAATCCCTTAAGAAATATTAAGCAATGAAGAAAAAAAGAATACTTTTAAGCATATTTCATAGGCATTGTGCATCCACCTCCTGTTTGATTTCCAGTTGTGTTCAAGGTGCAAAATAAAATTTGTGTGAGCAATACTAGAATATATCTATACTTTAGAGATGTTTAAAATGGTGAAGTCTTATAATCCCCATCTTTGCTTTCATGGTATCTCTGAAGAAGACTAATTTTCACCAAAACAATTCACATAAAAACTAAATAAAATACCAGATTCATATCACCGTGGGATACATGAAATATCAAAATTTGTATTTGTTCATCTAAACCAATTAACCTCCCAATATCTTTCAAACTTAGATAACTTCTTAACAAAATATATATATAAAAGACAAGGTCTCTTTTTAATATCTATTGTTCCATTTTTTTTAAAAAAGAAATATTAACTGAACTAACAAATTTTACACCAATATCCATGTGTCCATTGGAAATAAAGTTTCTAGAACTAGTCATCACAGATAAAATAGATCCATACCAGTTGCCATGAATTTTAAACATGCAATTTTTAAAAAAGAGATCTTTAACTAATCCATAAAGAGTATATTTAAAGCAACAATAGATTATGTCAGATGCAACAAAAATTATAGTCTGATTATAATTCAATTAAATATTAAATCTGCATTTAACAAAATCCCAATAGACTTAATATTAGTCTATTTGTCAACTCAATCATTCCCAATTCATTCCTATACAACCTGCAAATTTTTTACTAAATAGGAAAATATATGTAATCCTAATTGGAAAAACTTCACCTTCAATTTTAACCCATAGATGAATCCCTCAATGATCTTCTCAAACTTATATATTAAGCCATTAATTGAAATTATAGAAAAAGAAATATTAAGAAAAAATGTGCTTAGTTTTAATACAAACACTTTATGTATAGCTTTTATCGATGATAGCTATGTTTTTACAATCCAAAAAACAAATACTGCAACTTCAGCTATTCCCAGAATATAAAGTTGTTTTTAATATGGCAGTATACTCTGGAACTTGCTTTAAAGAACATTTTAAAGGAATTCTTAATATTTTCCTGGTTTTTCCCTTTCTGTAAGCAACAATGCAATATAGATTGTAATATAAAAAAAAACTTAAAATGATAATGTGAAATATCGGCAAGTCCCTTAAGAAAACATTCATTTCACTTTCTGTACAAACATTTATTATTAACATACTAACCATGACAGAAATTGCACTTATGCTCCAATAATACTCTTCACATAAGTCGGGAATGGACATATAGCAGCCATTTCAAATATTTACAAAATTCACTTGTTCACAATGGACTATGATAAAATATTTGTACATTCAGATTACAAAAGTATTTAACATAATTTTATTATGTGTTAAAATTTTCCAGAATCTAGAGATCACATGTAAAATAACACCAATCTATCATCTCCAAACTCAAAATTTTGGGAGTAACTTTTAAAACCTTTACTATCTAGTCAAAACTTTTACTTTTGCCTTCCAAAATATAAATACTGAAAAGTGCCCTCATTGCTCTACCCACTTCTAAATATGAAGCAATGTCCATGTTAAGCATCATCAACAAACAACTATGTCACAAATTTATATTCTGTTTAATATAACCAAAATATTTTGATTTAATAAAACAAGTTTCCTGCCCACACTATACTTCTACACATTCAAAAGAGAATACATAAATACTGATGCCCAGTATACTCTGTCACAAGGAGTTTGAAATGCAATCATATATTTTTTTTAAATCAGAATCATGTATAAAATCAATGATAATTCCAGTAATATTCAACAGCAAAATAAGAATATCAGCAGCATAATAGAATCATTTACCAAACGTTACTATCCCCACATTTGTGACAAAACATCTATCTGTTTCCGATATATGTTGTATCAGTTGTAACTTTGTTTATAATAATAATCATAGAAAACATCCAAATACTTTTATTAACAAAATAGACCAAATATGTCAAAGATAAAAATATTGCTGGCCATGGTATACACATACATCACCATTAATACACATACAATTAAGCATTTAGCAATATGCAGTAATCTCTAAAAATATACAAATGAAAAATAACAAATATAACCAATTTCAATTTTCTTTCTAAATTAATGTGAAACTTGTGAGCCACATGACTATTGTTCAATATTAAAACAATGTTAAATTATATTATGTATATATCTTCTTATACACTAATTTCTTTTCATTTTTAATTTATTCTGTTTATAATATTAAATCAATGTCATAACTTAATTGGGTTTTGTTCAATATTATATGGACAAATGTAATCAAAGTTAAATATATAAGAAAGTTTTTTGAAAAAGACATGGAAGGAAATAAATTCAATTCATTGAACATTTATTAATAAAAAAATACTTTTTAAAAATAATGTTTTTATGTAGATAGTCCACTGTAAAGTAAAAAATAAAGTAATAATCCATTTCATAAAAGCATTTGAAGCTCAAATAAATCAAACATCAAAAAATCTACAAATGCTTTTATGAAATGGATTATTACTTTGTTATTTTTTACATTTTAGTGAGCTACTTACATAAAAGCATTATTATTTTTTTAAAAAAATTGCTATTATTTTATTGGTAGTCATCTGAAATCCGGGCACAGCCGCCTGACGGCATAGTTTATGTGTAAAAACACGTAAAAATGCTGTTTCTGTGGCCAGCCTTACGGCTAATACAACATTTAATATTATATTAACCCATTTGTCAGGCTACTTTACATGACATTGTACAAAAAAATTGACTTGTTTTGTGCTTCGAAACTATTTACGCATAATTGTTCTATTCATAGCTGATTACCGTATCACTTGAGTGTGTTTTAATTTTAAGTCAGTAAAACTTTTCAAGTCTCTGTAATAGAGTAATGTCATTTATATTTAAATAATATTGTCAATTACTAATAATTGACATATGGTCCCCACCTTCCCTAAAAAATGTTAATATGTAAAAAATTGGCAAAGTGTATGTTCGAACACACTTCGACAAAGCTTACACACTAAGTCACATTAAAGTGTGGAAAATCTATGAGACCAATAAAAAGTCTGAGAAGAATGTGCAATTTTTCAACTTTTCAAAATTGCCAAGTACAGAAAGTGTGTATGACTGTGTCCTTTTTTCAGGCACATAATGTCCTACCAAATACCAAACTTTTTATTACAACAATAAAATAATTAATAAGTTCAAAAAAATCCCAAGTTTGTGTGCTTTTTTTTCATTTCATTAGAAATTGACAAGTATTTGAATTATCTTTTTTGCAGCAGGGTTAATATAAATGACTATTTTTGTTGACTTTTTGTTAATAATAACAAAGTATGAAAGCTCCCCCCCCAAAAAAAAAGCAGTTTATTGTAGAAGACAAAAAAAGTAATTCAAACAAAATATAAATAAAAGTAAAAAGTGAGAAAAATTTGTTGAAAAAAAATAAATTATTGAATTTTTGTTACAATTATTTTTCCGAGTGTGGGTGGGGGTTTAAAAACAATTTTTTACCCCGCCCCAAAAAACACAAAAGTTACTTTTTATTTAAGAAGAAAAAAAATTTGGTCAACCCAAAAAAAGGTTGAATAAATTCGAAATATTACCCAAATAATTGCTTTATATTTTTTCATCTGTATTAAAACAAGTGGGTTTCAAATAAATGACTATTTTTGTTTACTTTTTGTTAATAATAACAGTACTAAAGCCCCCCAAAAACCTGTTTATTGTAGAAGCCAAAAAAATAAAAATAAAGGCTAGTTTAAACGAAATATAAATAAAAGTGAAAAAAAGTTGTTTTAAAAAAAGTAAAATTATTGGCTTTATGTTACAATTATTGATCCGAGGGTGGAGGTGGGGGTTTCAAAACAATTTTTGAACCCCCAACAACACAAAAATTACTTTTGATTTAATAATAATAAAAACAATTTATTTAACCAAAAAAAAAAGGTAGAACAAAGTCGAAACAAATCCCAACTAATTATACCATTATATTTTTTGGGAGTGGTTAAAACAAGTTTTTTCATTGTGAAACAGTCCAAAGTTTTAAAATTCAAAAAAATAAACAAAATTAAATTACCAAAATTTGTTGGATAAAGAAAAATATCAGGTTAAAAAAAACAAAAATGAATATAAAAATTTGTTTAATAAAAAAAACAAACATGTTCTATAAAAAAAAAAAGTTGTGGCAGTTCTGTAAAGTTATATCTGATTGATTTTTGTATAGCATCAATGCCCTAAGTGGCCGTGCCCAGATTTCAGATGATTATCATTTTATTTTTTAGTTATAAATAAAACATTCTTTTGATTTAAATAAAAAATTTTATTTCATAAGCTTTTTTTTATTTTTCTTGTTGTCTGCTGTCAATGATTTTGAAAGTTATATTAATGTTGAACTTGAAAATAGAAAAAAACATTTCTCTAACATTTTTTTTACAAAATATTTTGGAAATATTAATTATTTCATAAGTATAATTTACATATTAGAAATAAATTTTTACTTTTAATTAATTAAATTAAGCTTTATCAAATTTTACTTTAGAAATGTACTATAACTGTTGGATGAGTTATTAAGAACTGATACTAAGCAAAGTAAGGTTGTGAGTTCAAGTTGTAATTAGGGATTAAATTTTTTATAATTGTTAAAAAGTCAAAAATGTGAACATCCTGACATAAACACAGACAAGTTAAATTTAAAAGCATTTAAAACGTTAACTTAAAATACATTTTAAAAACAACAAGACCTTGATTAGATTTGTAGATAATAGAAATAAAAATCCCAAATCTACAATGCATTATTAATTTAGAAATCTAATATTTAATATTGATTAAAAAATAAAAATGTTAAAAGAATTTTTGGAAAGATTAAATAAAAGGAATGACAGGATCAGAATCTTATCATTAGATAATGTATTAAGAAACAGTTCTAGAAATTGCCAGTGGATCAAACAGAAATTAATAAATTGCCAGTGGAAATTTAATGTATAATATTAGATTCAAAAAATCTATTTTTGTTTGAATTAAAACTCTTATTCAGTTGTATATGTTTTTGTCTTTAAAAAATTGTTATAAAGTATAAATTGTAAAAACAAAAAAATTAAAAATCTTTATTTATGGATAGTTATCTTGTTGAAAAATCTACAAGATATATATTGCTAATTGACTTAAACATGTGCCACTTAATCATACATACATAACCATCTCTTGGAATTATTTTGATCTTGATTCATAAATGTCCTAACATGTGGATGAATTATAAATCTGATGCAGTTAAACCTAATATTTAATACATGTTAATGATATGGATTCTCTTTGACCAAAGGAATTAAAAAAACCTTACAGAGCTTTTTAATATGTGTATTATACGATTTAAATAAATAAAATTATTACTTGAAATAAAAAAACTTGATGATTAAGAATTATTTCTAATCTAAATGCAATCTCTTAAAAAATTATTAGACTGAAAATTGAGCTCACTCTCTCAAAAAATATGAAAAATTAGGTTTTAAATTAAAACATCAAAATTATAATTCTTATAGATTATAATAAATTCTCATAGTTTATTGCTTCAACTCAATGTCACAAGTACTCATTATTAAATTTATTCCCACAACATTTATTTCTGTTTTAATATTAATGTAGATACTGTATTGAATATATCAATTATTTTTGAATTATTATTTTTAAATTATTTTATAAATATTTTACATTTTGTATCCATGTTTTCTGGAAATTATGTTTATTGTTAAATCTTCATCTTCAATTTTGATTATTTAATAAAACTTTTTAGTTATACTTTAAAATATATAATTTTAGATGTAGCATATCCTAACAGTACAAATTTATGCTGTGCAGGAAAAGTTTGCCCAAATAGTTTTTTAATTGAAGATACATGTGAGTGTGGAAAATTAGATTATGTTCACTATGATAAAGCTAACATTGCAGGTAAAAAATTAATAAATCGAATTATAAAAATTTATTAATAAATAATTTACCTTTCTTTGTTTTTTTTTACAGGATTATTGTATTCTTTGCAAACTGTGACCCTGATGATACAAGTTTTGTTTTAAATGGCATGTAAAGAAATGTAAAACACTCCACATTTATATTTAAAAAAGTATTTATTTTTAATTAAATTTTTTGATAATAAAGCAAAATAATATTTATAAGGTTTTATGTTAATAATATGTACTTTTAATTATTATAAACATATAAAATAAAAAAATTCTTCAAATTTAATTTAATTTTTCTAGTTCATAGTTTTCCTCCAATAATTATTCCAATAAACTTTGTTATCTTGACTATCCATCTCAGATATTATGTCATTTAACATTTTTTATATTAAGTTTTAGTTCAGAATTTTAATTATTTATCTGCTATCAAGTCTTTTGGTAATAAATTATGTCTAATTTCCTTTCTAAAGCTAACTCAAAGTTTATGAACTACAAGACTTACATTTATCATTAGCTAATGCTAATATATAATGTTGAAAACAATGCTGAAAAAAAAATCTAGCATTAAAAAAATTATTTTAAATATATTTCTTATCCAAACCTATAACCTAACAAATTGATACAATTGGGATCTCTAAAATGCTTTCCTACAAACTACAATCATTCCTCTAATGCTACATAATTTTTTTCAGATATAAGAATACCATGCTGTAAAAAACTGACAAAGTAGATTTTAAAATAATATTCTGTTGTCTGTATAATTAGTTGTATTTTATCCTGACACGTTGCCTGATTTATTAAATTATTGATCTAAAATGTAATTTAAAAATCATAATAATATTCTTGATTAATAAAACAACATAGTTACTATTAAAAAATAATTAATATATGAATCACGGAACTTTTTTGAAAATTTAAATCATATTAGACTGATTTTAAATACTTCATATAACTACGAAATACCATCTTTCAAAAATATTCTTAGGACAGCTTCAGTGCTATATGCATAAAATATACTGATAAATATATTCACAATATTTATTGAAATTAACACAGTCTAGATTTATTATAATTTATTTTATTAATTTAATTTTATTACAAATTAACTATTTAATGATGTGTTTTATTCTGCAGGCTAGTGTAAAGTGTTTGTTTTATCAAACATTATGCTAGTCAATATAAAGTGTTTTTAAGTAAAACTTTGTGCACACACTTTTCTAATTTATCGTCGCACGTTACTTTTATTGTAAATTTATAACATGATGATATTAATATTTGGTTTATAATACAAAAAGTTTTGTTGGAATAAAAAAAAATTGTTCTTAATTAATTTTTATATATACATGGGTATGCATCTTTTCATCGTTTTACATATTTATTTAAATAAAGATAATTAAATATTTGTCATTATATATTTTTTATGCTTAATATTAATAAAAAATTGGAAATACCAACAGGGAAAAAGTGAAACATAAATAAATTAAAAGTTATGATTTTGTTAAGAATAATTATCCAGCACAGGAAGTGGCATTCCTTTGAAATAAGTGCAAATAAGGGTTAATCACAATTATATTATTAGTAAGTTCTGTATTGTAACACTTCTAAATAAAAATTAAAACAGTTTTTAATTTTTGATATTTAAGTGACCAGCCCATTTTTAAATGGGTTCTTGTGAGTTTTCAATTAAACCAAGATGGCAGCAAATTAACATATATATATATATCATTCTAAAAAAGAAAATTAAGTCACAATACTATTATTCTTGTTATTATTATTTTTTCATTGTAATAGAAAAAGCAATGGTAAACGAGCATAGTTTTCTAAATGACTGAACTATCAATGATATTTTTATTTATAGAGCCTTCCAAAAAATAAGATTTATGGGGATTTTTGTTTATCTTTTATAAAAGTCAACTAGAAATTGTGAACTCCAGCAGTTATTTTAGATAGTTCTAAAATATTTTTATTTAATTTGTTATAAGTTATATTTTATCATATAATTTACCATCAAAATTTATTAAATGAGTATTTTAGTTTACTTTAACTATTCGCTTCACATTAAAGTGGTTAGATTATCCAATACTCTTTCTGTCATTATTACCATGAGTCAAGGCTCCATCTTTTTTTCTTGTATTATTTATACAAATGGTTATTTTATTTCTATTGTCAAAGCAATTCAAAACTTTGCTGTATTACAGTTTCTCAAGAACTGGATGAGCCACCAGGCGGCACTGCCGAACCACCAAGAAGCTTGCAATTGATAATTTTTTTTTTAATATTCGCTAAAAATCGCTTAATTTTAGAAATGGTAACTCCCCCCCCCTCCGCCGCATGAGACAAATCGATCAAAATTGCTGAAATTGAAATGTGGAAAAAAATAGCTAAAAATCACTTAATTTTAAAAATGGTACCCCCCCCACAACACGAGACAAATCGGTCAAAATTGCTGAAATTGAAATGTAAAAAAAAAAATTGCTAAAAATCACTTAATTTTAGAAATGGTACCCCCCCCCCCGCCGCACGAGACAAATCAGTCAAAAGCGCTGAAATTGAAATGTATAATTGAAAAAAAACTATAATAAAAGCCTACTAAATTAAACAAAAACATACTAAATGTCAAAGCGATTTAAAAAAGAATCATCTTCAGTTATCTAACTAACAGATAATAATAATTCAAATCTCATAGTAACCTGTAATAGCGTATTAGTTTATATCAAAAATTATTGCAAATAAAAAATCGCACATATATAATAAAATCAACAAAACAGAAATAAAATAATCAGAATAGAAAATTGAAATTTAAAACAAAAGTTGATTATAACTGTAATATTCTCCCCCACTACTTATAATCACACAAACTAAATAATTTCAACTACCGATAATTAATAATAAATGTTTATTTACAACTGACATTAGCGTATTGAGGTTACATATATATTCTTACTAATAATTTAATATACACCTTACGATTACAAGTTTGATATATTAATATGCTTACATAATCTGGCCTTGCGGCTTACGATAAATAATAAAGCCCGGATGGCCTCTATAAGTCCGTAGTTCCGCTTTGGCACCTTCAGTGGCGGAGTTCACTGGATCACGAGTTCTGATTTCAGCCCGCATGCCGTCTTCTGGTTACACTGCTATCTTGTGATGATTTTCTTGTTCTACCTGGGCCTTAAATACCACCCTACACATTCATGCACAGGAGTCTGGGATAGCCTTGTCTTGCTTCGGGTCTGCATTCCAAACTGCTATTTCTCTGAGGTTTATGAATTTCCCATGCAGAGGAAGGGGGGGGATAAAACTGGAAATGCTTATCTTTAGACATGTACCTTTTAAAGTATTTAACTTTCTATTACTTGCTGATATATTATAACGCTGTACCTTTAAAGTATTTAACTTTTTATTACTTGCAGATATTATTATAATGCAATACTAATACATAGCACAATAACATCTGAGGCAAATAATGTTTCTAAATTTCCCTCTTATCCTGCACAAAGGGTTCAATGAAAAATAAGTAAAGTGCAAATTATGAATGCTATTTTTAAAATCCTATAAAATAAATGAGAAAAAATATATAATAAAAGCCTACGACATTAAATAAAAACATACTAAACCTCAAAGCGATTTAAAAAATAAAAGTATTTATAAAATATAAAAATAACAGCATGGAAAAATTGCGGGAAATGTCTTAAAAAAGAATCAGTCTCAGTTATCTAACTAACAGATCTAATAATCTTTTATTAATAAAGGTTCTTTTTGAAAGTACATATTAAGTAATCAATGTTCCTATTAATCTATAATAGCGTCATTAGAGTTTAAATTCAGTTAATATGTTACTCTATTACTAGTTTATATTAAAATTATTGCAAGTACTCGGATTAAGTCGCACATATATAAAATTAACAAAATATACATAAAATAATCAGAATAGAAAATATAATTTGAAAGTAATTTACCAATTTCCCTGGGGAGTGAGTTCATCTTTCAGCAGGTCGTTGAATTTTTCATTCTTACAAAATGAAACTTGGGCATTGTAGATCGCTCCATTAGTGACAAAATATGGATATATATTATATTTTTCTCATCTATTGATCGCGTTTTCTTTCACTTAAAGTTTTTTATTTTTAAAATAACTTATGCACAATTTAGAAACTAAAAAAATAGCTAAACATTTTTGGTATTATATGTAGTATAAAGAAATTTCCAGAACTCGGGTCATGTGACTGATTGGTTTTGAAACAAGGTCTTAGTTTTTTTTATGTTTATATCAAGGTCTTACTTTAACTTGAATTTGTGTTTGTTTTATTTATTTATTATAAATAAACACATAACCTAAAAAAATCTAGTCTTTTGCCTTCATTTGTTTGCATGTCAGTTTTTGATTAAATGTCTAGTTGTTTAATTATAATTTGTTGTGCGCATGTGTGTCCGTAAAAAGCTGTATAAACTTTAAAACTTATGGAATGGAATGTGTATAGCAGTTTTTATTCGAATTTTTTTAAACAATAAATAAAAAGTATTACATGTTAGGGTTAAGTTTTGTCTTCATTAAAGCACAAAATAAATAGAACAGTAATGTTTTCGTCTTACTTCCTTTCATCCCAAAGCCAAATAAAAAATAATAATGGAGGAAGCCTTTCTCAAGAAACCCCAGAAAGCTTGATGGATCAATATTTTGAGAAAATGCATATATATAAATTATTTTATTTATAATCATATATTATAACACTGCAAATGTACAATCATTTTTTCTTTTAAAATATATATGTTCTCCAATAATATCAACAAATTAAAAATCCTTCTCCTTTTCAAAAACTATTTTTTTATATCAATACTGAACATATTTATATAATATAAAACTCCAAAAATAACTAAGAAGATAAAAGCAGTTGAAATGTTGAAGTTTTGTATTATATAAATTGTTACATTTACCATTTTCAAACTCCCTCCACTCACAACTTATAAATATATGTTTAGTATTGATACAAGAAAATAAAGTGTTTGAAAAGAAAAAAAGGATTTTTAATTTGTTGACATTATTGATTTATAATTTAAAATGAGAAAAAGTATTATTTTCCATTTTTTAAAAAAATAGGGTGCTTTTGTAAAAAAAAATACACTTGTTGATTTTAAAAATGTAGAGATCAATTTCCCCACGATAAAACTTGCAACATCAATCAGTCACGTGACCCGAGTTCTGGAAATTTCTTTATACTACATATAGTACCAAAATGTTTAGCTATTTTTTCAGTTTCTAAATTGTGCGTAAGTTATTTTAAAAATAAAAAACTTTAAGTGAAACAAAACGCGATCAATAGATGGGAAAAATATAATATATATATATCCATATTTTGTCACTAATGGAGCAATCTACAATGCCCAAGTTTCATTTTGTAAGGATGAAAAATTCAACGACCTGCTGAACGATGAACTCACTCCCAAGGGAAATTGGTAAATTACTTTCAAATTGTATTTTCTATTCTGATTATTTTATGTATATTTTGTTAATTTTATATATGTGTGACTTAATCCTAGTACTTGCAATAATTTTGATATAAACTAGTAATAGGGTAACATATTCACTGAATTTAAACTCTAATGATGCTATTATAGATTAATAGGAACATTGATTACTTAATATTGAAACAGTAAGGTCTGCTTTGCAGATCTTCGTTTCACCTTTTCTCACCTACTTCTTACCCTCATACCTTAGTTTGAACCCCAATCTATCATACTGTGTCTGCAATACGCTTATATATCGAAAATCCCACCTAATTTTAAATGAGTACAATGCTCATATTATATATATAACTCATTCCCAAATAAAATAAAATATTATGGATTATGTATATGTTCCCAGAATTTTGATTTATTAACAAGTAGGTTATATAAGTCGTAATTGCGCACACACTATAATATGCATTTTAAAACATATCAAAATTATAAATTGTTAAAGTTACTTTGTTTGAATCTATTTACAAATATATATTACCATCGTAATATATTTTTGATTTAATATAAAATTCATTTAGTAAATATTCGTTTAGTAAATAGATTCAAATATTGCAATTTAAAAGTAAAATAATTTTCGTTTAATTTAATAAAAGTCATTCCAAATATTTCTGTTAAAATAAATGAGGGACAATAGTTTAATTAGTTAATGTTATATAAGTTTATCTAAAAACAGCAGCTGACCACTTAAGGTTTTCTTTAATTAATAAAAGTAATTTTTAATTAAATCTAGTTTGTAATTAGAATGTCGACAGGGAAATTAACAAAAGAAATTAATGTTGAATTCCTTCAGACATTCGGATAGATTTAATTACAGCTGATAAGTCCAATATATATTTTTGTAATGCTCCAGGTCAGTTCTATTGTTAAATTCTACTATAAAAAGGAGGGTTTTCTTTTGTTCTCTATTCTAATGTTTCTAAGAGAAATCATTCTGAGGTCTAATGTTTCTAACCAAAATTATTTTAGTAATTTGTAAATCATGACATGATGGAGTAGAGCGCAAGAAGGCTATTTCTCTCTGGAATGGTCATATGCTGCCGTAGACCATCGGAAGTTATCACACAAGGAACCCCGGAACTGCTGCTGCTACCAAAATATGAACATTTTCAGATTTTGCTGTTAAATTATATAAAAACCTGTCGACCATCAATCTACCTAAAAATGCTTCTCCAGAGGTAACCCTAAATTAACCCACGAGCTCTTGTGATAACTAACATGCTATAGCTATTTTAAATTGTTTTTCTTATATTTCACATAACTTCATTATGTATTTCTTTAACGTGTTTAAATATACTCAACATTTTTGCTCTCTATTGTTGGGTTAATATTTTCTATTTATTAAGCTTTCTGTTATTTTATTATGATAATGTGTCAGAATCGTCTTTGACCGAGTGAATTATTTCTTTTGTTGAAAATAAGATGCCGCTATGAAGGCATATTTTAAATTTCTAAATAATTTTCCAATTTTATTATCTTGCAAATCTCTCGTTCGAGGGCGATTCTATTCTTTAATATATAATATAATCACATAGTTTAAAATCTACATGTTATTGATTTTAATCTAATATGAGAGTATGTGCGAGGTCAATGATTAAATGTGTCCCCTAATGCATGATTGTGTATATAAATCTATACTTACTTTTCAAACCCGCAAGCGTGCATTTTCCTATTTTAATTACCATGTTCTACTTTAATTACAAAGTTCATCATTGATGTCGAGAATGTGCGGACCATTTTAAATGAATTTCTGGGAATTTGATTGGGCATTTCTCTTAATCCAAGTAAAACCCATTTAGTATGTTTTATATACACTAGTCTCGTATTGCTGGTACATGAATTGGTTGTTGAGACCGCTTTGTTTTACTTTTCCAAGGATTCTTTACACGGCCATGTTCGTTCTCTTCACTTGCGGTTTCCAGGCAGGGTGTGTCCCCAAATGACACACCTGGGAATTAAACGCAATTGTCAGACAGTCGCTAAGTTTCAGCTGTTCATAAAATACTTTCCTACAGGTTAGCGGAGAGATGCCCACCGTAATCATTTCGGATATTCAATATTGTTTTATTTTTGTATTTATTTTACAAAGCATCCGTGACTTAAATGTGTCACACCCTCCAACTTTAATAAATTCATTATCAGCAATACTGACCTCCCAATGTAACTATTATTATTATTATTCTCAAATAAATGCTTTGATCACATTCCCACTTTGTTGCTTAGTAAGCTTTAGTCCGTGCTATTCTCGAAATCAATAAACATTTTAGAACACTTAATTTTCAAATATTTTCTTAAACTTGTATAATTGCTCAAAGCACCTCACACATGTTCCTATCTCATCAAGCACATTATTGTAATGCTATTAGCCCGAAAAATAGAATATATCACTTTGCTTTAAAACCCTTTGTCATTTATTGGAATATAATAGCAATAATTATTTAATAAACGTCCCTGTCTCATATAAGCAGACAGTGGCGTTAAATATATATTTTATATAAATAAATTTTGTGAAATTATTTAAAACTAAATTTGATCTCTTATTTTATTTGATTCCTATCATTGTCTCGGCATTTCTTTTGTAAATCCATAGACGTTAATTAGCCACCCAAACTTCTTTTAGTATAGAGTATTTTGTTTCTCCCTGACCACCAGGCACCAGTAAAAGTTTATACTAGTAGTAGCATCAGATGCGTTATCACGTAGGTGGCGCTGTAAAATTTGAGCTTTAGATTCGAACTTAGTATATCTAGAAGGCAACCCCTCCTAGAATGTTCAGTTTCATGTCTGGGGTTTGAATTCTGCAGGGTGTTAGCGAGATAGACGATTCTGACTGTTACAGTATGTACTTTCAAAAAGAACCTTTATGATTATTAGATCTGTTAGTTAGATAACTGAGACTGATTCTTTTTTAAGACATTTCCCGCAATTTTTCATGCTGTTATTTTTACATTTTATAAATACTTTTATTTTTTAAATCGCTTTGAGATTTAGTATGTTTTTGTTTAATGTCGTAGGCTTTTATTATATAATTTTTCCCCATTTATTTCATAGGATTTTAAAAATAGCATTCATAATTTGCACTTTACTTATTTTTCATTGAACACCGTGTGGGAGGGGAGGGGGATTTAGAAACATTATTCACCTCAGATGTTATAATCAACTTTTGTTTTAAATTTCAATTTTCTATTCTGATTATTTTATTTCTGTTGTGTTGAATTTTATATAAGTGCGATTTTTCATTAGCAATAATTTTTGATATAAACTAATATGCTATTACAGGTTACTACGAGGTTTGAATTATTATCTGTTAGTTAGATAACTGAAGATGATTCTTTTTTAAATCACTTTGACATTTAGTATGCTTTTGTTTAATTTAGTAAGCTTTTATTATAGTTTTTTTTTTTCAATTATACATTTCAATTTTAGCGCTTTTGATCGATTTGTCTCGTGTGGCGGGGGGAGGTACCATTAGTAAAATTAAGTGATTTTTAGCTATTTTTTTTTTACATTTCAATTTCAGCAATTTTGACGGATTTGTCTCTTGCGGCGAGGGGGGGGGTTACAATTTCTAAAATTAAGTGATTTTTAGCGAATATTAAAAAAAAATTATCAATTGCAGATTTCTTGGTGGTTTGGCAGCGCCGCCTGGTGGCTCATCCAGTTCTTGAGAAAAGCACCAACTTTTCTTTTAAGCACATCATTTTATTTTCAATGTGACATTACTGACAAAAAAAAAACATCAAATTAAATTTTTTGTTCCGTTATATTCCAAAATCATTTAAAGTATTTGTATTGGATATTTCATTTTCCTGGAATCTCTCTTAGCATGATTATATCCCATCTTTTGTCATAATAGTTTTCAATCTGCAATTGTTCTACTATTGAGGTTAGATGAGATGACTAATCCAAAATTCATCATTTATATTTTGTGTATTCAACTTTTTTCATTATCATTCAGTTTTTTATCTTTGACATTTCTGTATATACTGAATAGTTATCATTTTTTTGAACTTGCTTGATAATTCATTCTGACTTTTTTTTCACCATTTTCATAATGTTCATCTATATACTTATTATATTTCCAAATTTTATATAAGTTTTTCTTTTTTTATTTGTTAGTCATTAATATTTTATTTCATCTTTATAAAACTTATATATTCATTATTTTGAGACACTGCTGTCAATAAAAAAAGTCTATTGGTAGACTGATAATGCTTCATCTAAATTAAATTTTTTTGGCTGGGTTACTACTCAAAAAAAAGTAAAAATATGTATTCTATATGTCTTAATGCTATTTTATCATTAGAATGTTTATAATATGTATCAGGTGACCACACATTGTAATTGTAGTTTTCTTAAATGAATAGGTCATAGAAAAACAGTGCAATACTTACATATAGCATCATAATTAGAGATGGTATTAACAATCATTGGTATTCAGTTTTGTCACTCCAAGTCAGCATTGTTCCAGTTTTGTCACTATCCTATTCTGTTACCACACTCCAAAATTGGAATCATACAAAAATAAGCTTCCCATCTATTTATGATAGTTATATTCAGTATGATTGATAGCTTGGGATTTTACTGGGATGTGTTGTTATCCCTAACTATCTACTTGACTTCACTAATTAGATAGATAGCCAGTAACCAATCAGCTGTACATAAGGTTTCACATCCAACTGCCAATTAAGGTGTTAATAAGATCTGGAAATATTCAGATTTTTGATACATGATAACAATGTATTTTTTATCATTTTGTTTCATTTAACGTGAAAGATAGTTTTCTAGATGACTTCTTGAAATTCTGAATATGCTTATGTATTTTTTTTCCAATGATGATTATTTATATATCTTTTTTAAATTTATTTATCAAACAAAAAGCATTGGAGAAACAAATGAAATCCATAATATTTGAAATAATATTTTATATTTACTTGCTTTGTTACTGGTTTTAATCATTATTTTAAATAAAAATCAGATTTCAATGAATGTTGACAAAATACAATACAAATTACATTTTGTCATCACTTATTTTATAGGCTATTATTTTTTAATTTTTTCTATATGCAATCTTATCTTACAAACATTTTGTCATGCATTTTTCCAAGTAATGTTCTATTTTTAATTGTTTTTTATTTCTTAGGTTTTTTTGTTATCATATACTATTTTTACTTCATGGGTAGCATGTATTTGTATAAGGAAATTATATTTCTTTGGAGTATCTAAGAAATGCAGCTTTTATTGAAATGTTAATTTCATTTTTAAATTTTGTTCTTTACTCAGATCAAAAGAACATGTATTTTGATGGTCTTGTGGAAAAGAAATAAAGAAGTCATATCACAATGAGACAAGAAATATTCGTTATTTAATGTAAAATATATAAGGGAATTTAAATAATTTACAGAAAATTACTAAGGGTTTAAAATACATATCATATTTTCTCTTATTGGAAAGAAAGTGGCATTGATAAAATTTATAGGTATCATGATAATATAAAATTATTGAAATGTGATAATGAAATATTTTGATTTTAGATTTGTTTTTAAAAAAGTATTTTTTGGTTTTACTGAGAAAAAAATCCCTGAAGTAATTATTTTTACTATTGTTAACAGACATTGATGAATCAGTTTTATTAAATATGTCAGATGTATTTTTACAAACATTTATGTGGAATTATGTGCACAAATGGAAGTAGAGGTGGAAATATCCAGAAATATTATACTTAATGCACCATATACTCCTTAAATTACACTCTACAATGCAGTTAATATATGATTTATTTTATTTCCTTCCTGACAGTTTCAATTGTCCAGCAGTCATCATCAGATAGGAGAAAAGGTACTGAGATAAAAGCTCTGATGGTGACTGCTGAACAGTTGAAACTGTAAGAAATTAAATAAAATAAATCATATATTAACTGCATTGTAGAGTGTAATTTAAGGAGTATAGGGTGTATTATAGTATATATAATTAAGCAGTGCAAATAAGAAGTGGAATAAAATTTTAAATATTACACTTGGAAGGGAGGGAGGAGAAATTTAAAATAATTTTGAAATTATTAATTTTTTGTGTATATGTATTTTTTTTACTTTGAAATGTCTTGCCAAGGTCTTAACAAATTCATATTTAAAGATAGTTTTTTCTTAGTAAAATGAATCTCTTAACCTTATAAAAATGCAGAATTACACTTTATATATATATGTCTTGATTTAATATCTATTATGCATATGGATTTTTTAAGTTTAACTATTAACAAAATATCAAAAATAATATATGTAGAAATTCCAGCCAGAAGATAGATTCATTACCATCTTTATTATATTCTTCAATTTTACCAATGTCGTTAGAGATCAAACAATTATTAACTGTTTCATAATATTGATTCACACACAAGTAACATAATAACATTACATTTATAAAGCAGATAATAACAATAATCATGGCTTCTCTAGTAATGATTAGAAATATCAAAGCTAGCTGGATTTATTCTATGATATGGAAAATAAATGTTTGGAATATCACAAGAACTTTATTTTAAAAGCTATAATTCTTGAATTGTAGATTCAGGGCTGGCCACAATGGTGTGTGTGTGTGTGCAGTAGGTTCAATGCACCTTGAACATGCTTATAGAAACCCACCATAACAAAATTAAAAAATATATATTCCAAAGATTTAAAATAGCATAAAATCACTGATACACATTAGAAAAGTACCTTCATTTAAAGTTTTTGCTGAGTTTTAACAATTTCGTTCTACATACAGACAATACATAACACACAGTGTGAGATGTGTGATATTTCACATAGAAACTAATAAACAATAACAAAATTTACTACTTGTATATGATTGCAATTACAATTCTAAAAATTTGTTGTGTGAAAGTGCCAATTTATTCTGCATAATAGCAGCAGATGTCATATTGCAGTACAAAACAAATGTTTATATAATTTGTTTTCATAGCATTATTGATTTTGGCATGAACACAATGAGATAACTATAAAACAAAGACATGCCTATTACTGCAAGAGCAGTGAAGCACAGCTGCACAGGACAAATAAAAAATCATTTTATGTTATTTTAATATTTATAAGAATTAGCAATTATTAACACTTTAAATATGACTATGTTGTTTTGTTTCTATGAGTAACCAAACAGAAAAAGTATTTAAATCCAATTGTGTCTTTAAAATCTGTATCAATTCCCAAGACTCCCAACAGCATGTTACTATTATTATATAATATTAAAAAGTAAGTATCTGACTTTTTTATTACTTCAGTGGGATAAACATTTTACCTATTAGAACTCATAATGTCTATGCCAAGAAAGCATTTTTCTGGGTGTCAAAATGAAAATTAGCAGAAAAGAAAGAAAAATAAACGCATAAACCCAAATAATCATAAGTAGAACTGCTTTTATGGCTACAAAATAAATCTGACAAAGAAATTGCTTCAACTTCAGCATCTGACTTAAGTTCCAGCTAAAACAGAAAAATACAAACAAAATCCAAAAGTTTGCAACCAAAATGTAGAATCTGTAGAAAACATTGAGTTGCTTGAAAAAGAAACGTTTTTCTAGAAAAGGATTTGAAACAGAAAGTCATGATATACAGTGATAACAAATGTAAATAATGACAATAACAATGGTAATCAAGTAAATAGAAGTGATTCACATTTGTGGTCAATTGTTATATGTGATAGATTTAGATTATTGTGTGTTAAACTTAAAAAAAGTAAGCAATTTTTTCTACATTTTACTATGTTAAAAAAATCCTAAACAATGAAATCTACCTTCACAATTAGTTAATTTACTCAAAATGTCAAAACATTATATTGGGTTTGTTGTGTATTATTTCCATAAAATGAATAGAAAAAGATCAATATATACAGTACTAAATGGAGAAAATTTTCATCTGTAATTGGAGATCATGAGCTTTTTATTTGTTTCATTCTTTTATTGCTTGACAAGAGCTATTAAAACAGTTTGATTTATGTTCCACTGTTGATAAAATAAATAAAATTAATATAAATAAATTGAACATTTTAAATTAGTATTACAAAGAATTGTAGCTGTGATTTTATTAAATAATCTGCCATTTCAAAAGTCTCAGAAAATAGTAAGAGCACCAAATAATGAATTTTTTTAAGTTTAATCAAATTGTTAAGTAAATATAAAAATAAATATGATCTTATGCTAATGGATTATATAAATAAAATTATGTATGTGTATAATTGAAATACACATGCACACAAAGTAATGATAGTAAATGTAAATAGGGATTTAATATTTAAACGTATATATTTGTATAATTTGTCGCATATACATACCTAAGTTATATATATTGTAACCCCCACACTCTACACCAATCACATACATTATATGAGCAAATGCCCAGGGCGCCAGTTCTATTAATGAATAGAACGATTTATCATTTTATCTGATTCATAATTAATGCTGAGACTTTTACTTGTCTTTATCCTACAGCTTCGCTCAGTGGGAGGTGACAAAGTTCATAACATATAGAATATAAATAAATGAAGGAAGAAATACTATAATCTATCAAATAAAATATAAGCCTTATTTATTAATTGATCAAATGATAAAGGCTAGCAGAGTTTTTTTTATTCCATCTAACAAAATATAATTTCAATTTGATCTCTTCCATCATCCAGTTACACTATATTAGCTCAATACAACTTTGACATAATAGAAAAGCATAACACTAAATAACTTGTTCAGCCCATCGTAATCTAAATAACTAAATTAATATTAATCTAGGAATATAAAATCAGATCTCAGGGAATCTATAACACAGACTAACGAACTATATTAGCCAGTAATTTATAACTCCAAATTATAATAAGATATAATGAAATAAATTGAATAATGTTTTACTGGGCTTTAAATTAGATAATGAAGGAAATATGGTATCTTTTAATTTCACATCACTATCTAAATAATACACTAACTAGGCAACCTTTCTTATAAGTTTATGAAGTAAAATATTTCATGTAATGTTTGGATCTAGGAAACAATATTATCAGACCTTAGCATATTTGATATCAAAGCCATAAAATAATATACTTATTTTTGTAATAGATGTATGAAATGTGGAGATGTGGAAACTAGAATTTGAATGCATATAAGAACAACTCGAGACACAGTTTTGACTTTTATCTTAATTTTAAAATTTGCAAACAAATCCATTAATTGAAGTTTAGGATTATATTTTTTTTTATACTCCATATAAAAATCTAGTTAAACAGAATATATTGTAACAGAATATAATATCATGTCACATTATTGTAAAATGAAAATAAAAAGATCGTAAATAAAAATGATTTATTAAAAAGAAAAAACTTAAACTGAAAAGTAAAAGTTGTTTAATATATATTATATTGTCGTGCAGATGGAAAACTTAAACTATTTTAAGAAAAAGTATTTATTGTTGTAAAAAAAAAGTAAAAATATAAAGATTGATATTTTAAAAATAGAAATAATGTTGATTTCTATAATCTTAGAAAATGGAAATGATTTTCTTATTAATTAAATGATTGTTTGAAAGCAAGCTGGCCCTTGAGGCATTTAAAATAAATTAAATGGTCAGATAAAAAAATACAAAGAAATTAAATGACCAATGCAAGCACGAAAATGACAGCACGGACCATAACTGAAACACAAGAGGATTAGTGATGTCTGGCTCATTGAATCCCAAGATCTAATGATAAGAGGCTAAGAAAAATATAAAAGCAAAATTATTATAATTCTTATCTGAGAGCTGACTATGAATAAGTTGTTATAACTAGCTATATTGCAGATTTTCATGATGTGGAAGTCTGCAATAAATTTAATTTTCCAGACAACCAACTGAGGCCTATTGATGACAGTTCCTGACAAAATACATGGCAAGTCGCAGTTTCATTTCAAAGAAGGACAAAATCTACGAAAGTGATCATGAAAATGGACTTCTAAATCTGCTAAATCCAAAAAGTATGAACTATTGTGTCTATCTAATAAGAACTTTCCTAAAATTGCAAGTAATTAATAGCTGAAAATAAGAACTCTTATCTGACTTAAAGAATGCAAATTCAATTATTGATATTTTTTATGTAGATGTTTAAGCAATCATTTACATTTCATTTTTTTTTGGTGTGCGTGTTATGTTTTAATTAAAATGTATTTTAATTTAAGTTGGGTATAGATAGCTGCATTGATAAAGATTAATAACTATGTTTAAATTTGTTTATGTTTAGTTTAAGGGATTTTAATTTCAGGCTATTTGTTTCATGGTTAGGGCAGTGCCTGTGGAGGGATATATGGGTGTTTATATTAATATAATGTGAAGCGTGTTGAGCATACGGGGCAATGTGCCCAACTGAATGCATGACCCCAAAGAGGCAGTCATATTGTTGCAATGGTCACAGACATTTCCTGCACCATTGACCCTTTCTAGCTCTGGAGGGATTATAAGTCGGCAGAAGACCGCTCTCCTCCATACGTAGCACTCTTAAAAAAATTATATACATGATTAGTCAGGCAGATGCACTTTCCTGTTCTGGACATGGATCATTTCCTTCAAATATGCTGTCTGATGCACATTCCTGTCAGCGTGGTTTTATGCTAGCATCTTCATATTGCATTGATTGCGACTATATATCTGGAAGCAGGAATTGGGTTGGCTACGAACTTTTAGTCTGAGATTGAATGAATGTTTTGATAAGTTTTTAAGTGGAAAAAATCTATGTAGACTATCTATGCTCGACATGCTAGAGTAAAATATAATTTAAATATCCATCTGTGCGGAATATTTAATTAGTTTAAATTTAAAAAAAATTATTAATGTTAAAATCTAAAAATAAATTTATTCCTCCATTTTAAATGTGCGTTAATAAAATCTATTTGTTTATTAATTACTGGCAATGGCTTCTTTTATATTATTGTCTAAATATTAATATATTTTGAGAATATAAATCTATTAAAACTTATAGAAATCTTTAAAATCTCTGCTACTCTATGAGCTAGTGACATTGGGCAAACGGTCAGAATAATATATATAAAAATTGTTTTTGAATCTTAACTTACGTATTTGCCCACCATATAATTTTTTCTAGGTTCAAATGCCTAGATGGCGCCCTTGTAGTGCAGATACATTATTAAATCTTCAGACTCCTTCAGTGACTGTTAAAGTGGACTCCCAATGTGGCACGATCTTTAATAAACCACGAGTGCCCTGAGAATTTTAAAAATAAATCATACCAGTAAGATTTTTCTTTAAAAATGAGTATATATATTTTTGTATTAACGTAGTGTTATAGTTCGATATTTAATAAACCACGAGTACCTTGAAAATTAAGCCAGTAATATTTTTTCTGAAATCAGAATATCTTTTTTGTATTATATAAAGTTATAAAATTGAATTTTGTGTAAAAACTACTGCCAGTAAAAAAATTGTGCATATGTAGAAATAAATGCGATGAATAAAACATAATAATTAATATAAATCATAATTTAATTTAAAAAAAAGTAAAATCACATAACTTTTTTTACTTTCCTAAGTTAATAATGAAATGTAGGGAAAAGGGAAGTCTTGAGGGAGGAGGTGAAATCTCAGCTGGTGTGAAAAAAAAGAATAGCATTTTTTTTGCCATAATTACTAACAAAGTTATGTCTTTTCATTAATAACCAAAGTTTTGTCCTTTTAAAAAAAATTTAGTTAATCAATTTGTGTAACGTCATTACTAACACTAAGTAAATTCTTTTTTTTTTTTAATGTTTTTGTTTTTGAGGAAGTTTACTGATATGTAACAGAATATAATATCCCATCACATTATTTTAAAATGAAAATAAAAAGATCGTAAATAAAATTGATTTATTAAAAACAAAAAAACTTAAACTGAAAAGTAAAAGTTGTTTAATATATATATTGTTGTGCAGATGGAAAACTTAAACTATTTTAAGAAAAAGTATTTAAAAGTATTTTTTGTTGTAAAAAAAAAAGTAAAAATATAAAGGTTGATATTTTAAAAATAGAAATAATGTTGATTTCTATAATCTTAGAAAATGGAAATGATTGTCTTATTAATTAAATGATTGTTCGAAAGCAAGCTGGCCCTTGAGGCATTTAAAATAAATTAAATGGTCAGATAAGAAAATACAAAGAAATTAAATGACCAATGCAAGCATGAAAATAACAGCATGAGCCATAACTGAAACACAAGAGGATTAGTGACGTCTGGCTCATTGAATCCCAAGATCTAATGATAAGAAGCTAAAAAAAATATAAAAGCAAAATGATTATTATAATTCTTATCTGAGAGCTGACTATAAATAAGTCATTATAACTAGCTATATTGCAGATTTTCATGATGTGGAAGTCTGCAATAAATTTAATTTTCCAGACAACCAGCTGAGGCCTATTGATGACAATTCCTGACCAAATGCATGGCAAGTCGCAGTTTCATTTCAAAGAAGGACAAAATCTACAAAAGTGATCATGAAAATGGACTTCTAAATCTGCTAAATCCATAAAGTATGAACTATTGTGTCTATCTAATAAGAACTTTCCTAAAATTGCAAGTAATTAATAGCTAAAAATAAGAACTCTTATCTGACTTAAGTAATGCAAATTCAATTATTGATATTTTTTATGTAGATGTCTAAGCAATCATTTCCATTTCATTCTTTTTGGTGTGTGTGTTATGTTTTAATTAAAATGTATTTTAATTTAAGTTGGGTGTAAATAGCTGCATGGATAAAGATTAATAACTATGTTTAAAGTTATTTATGTTTAGTTTAAGGGATTTTAATTTCAGGTTATTTGTTTAATGGTTAGGGCAATGCTTGTGGAGGGATATATGGGTGTTTATATTAATGTAATGTGAAGCATGTTTACCATACAGGGCAACATGCCCAACTGAATGCATGACCCCAAATAGGCAGTCATATAGTTGCAATGGTCACAGACATATTTCCTGCGCCATTGACCCCTTCTAGCTCTGGAGGGATTATAAGTCGGCAGAAGACCACTCTTCTCCATATGTAGCACTCTTAAAAAAAATATATACATGATTCCTTAGTCAGGCAGATGCACTTCTGGACACTGATCATTTCCTTCAAATAATATCACACTTTCATATGCACATTCCTGTCAGCATGGTTTTATGCTAGCATCTTCATATTGCATTGATTGCGACTATATATCTGGAAGCAGGCATTGGGTTGGCTACGAACTTTTAGTCTGAGATTGAATGAATGTTTTGATAAGTTTTTAAGTGGAAAAAAATCTATGTAGACTATCTATGCTCGACATGCTAAAGTAAAATAATTTAAATATTCATCTGTGCGGTCTATTTAAATAGTAATTTGAATTTAAATTTAAAAATGTATTAATGTTGAAATCTAAAAGTAAATTTATTCGTCAATTTTAAATTGCGTTAATAAAATCTATTTGTGTGTTAATTACTGGCAGTGGCTTCTTTTATTTTATTGTTTAAATATTAATATATTTTGAGAATATAAATCTATTAAAACTTATAGAAATGTTTAAAATCTCTGCTACTATATGAGCTAGTGACATTGGGCAAATGGTCAGAATAATATGCATAAAAAATTTTTTTGAATCTTAACTTACATATCTGCCTACCGTATAAATTTTTCTAGGTTCAAATGCCTAGATGGCGCCCTTGTAGTGCAGACACATTAAGAAATCTTCAGACTCTTTCAGTGACCGTTAAAATATATATATACAAAAATGAATTACTTATTTCTTAATATAAATTTAAAAGAACAAAATAAAATAAATATTTATTACAATATAATCTTTTTGAATTTGTAATATAAGTGACATATCTGAAGTTAATTTATAATCAATAAATTTAAAAAAAAATGAATATTTAAAATAATAATTATTATGCTGCAAAATATAAATTCAAACTTAGAAAGAGATAACTCTCTTATATTTAGTTATGTGAATAATTCACTATTTCACCTATATACTTATATTTTTATCAATAAATTTTGTACATTTTAAATGAAAATAAAATATAGCAATAATAAGATAAATATAAGTAAACACCTTGGGTAATAGTCTTTAAATATGGTATTTTAAAAATAGTACCATAGTTTTTATATATTTTTTTTAAAATTATAATCTAATATTTTGTTATTCCAGAGAAAGTAGAAATATTACAAAAAGCTATAAGATTCAAGCACATTTTGTTAATTTCAATATTTTCCAAATATTCATATGTTTGATCTATATAAGGTTATAAGTGTAAAAACACTAATTTATTTATACAATGACACAAAGTAGATATTCTTTTATTTAGCAAATAATTAATTACTAAAACATTAAAAGAGATCAGGTACTAGTTTTTTCTATGATGATGCTATGGAAATCATTTTTATCTGGTATACAAACTATACATCAAGCTCATAATACTATATTAGTAGGTGTCCATAATGTTTGTATACATTTTTCTGTTGTCAACATTTAGATTTTATCATTGAAAAGTAGGTAATATTCATTTTAAAGCAAAGAAACATTGTCATGGTTTCAAAATGTTAATAATTAATTGTTATCTTTCAATAAATTGTTGTCTTTTACAAATTCAATGATTCTGGCCAGTCAACTGACAAACACTGCTCTCATCCCATCACTCTATCCATATCACAATCATATGTTTTAAAATAAAATTTAAAAAATCATAAGAGAGAACTTACATTCACTTCTATGGAAGCCAAAGTAGAAAGAGAGCATGTTTTCTCCCATTGATGTCATAGTAAATATAGCAATATCTTTTCTTCACTTTTTAATCAATTTTAGTTAGTGTTCCACAAATAAAAATCTTATACAACACAGAAAATAAATATTGTAGAAAGCTTTATAATACAAATACCATTCTTCCATTTTAACACAAATTAAACAATTTATAATACATTGTCATTATACTACACTGGAAATATATTTTCATATATATTTTTCCACCACAATACCATACAAATAAAATAAGAATATATATGTTGACATTAGATATTTAGTTGTTTTGTTTAAAATTTGTTATTGTGAATGCAGTAATGAAAATACCTATAATAAAAAAAAACAATAATTTTATCCAAACTGCATGCTTTATTATTTACATATACATTTTAAAATGAATAAAGTTAATTCACAATCTTATACAATACAAATAATATTAAGCAATTATTTTATATCAAAATTATTCTTGTCATAGCAACACAGATCAATGATTCATAGGTTGAGATATCCACCATCAAAATCACACAAGAAAAAAAATGATGACTGACATTTTAGCACATACTGATGCTCGTATCAAACTTCATTAGGTACAATATATATATATAAGAAGATATTACAGCTATAAGTTAAAATGTATTATTATTATTATTACATTATAATGCATATACATTTAAGAGTTTAAAATAATTTAAAGAATGTTATTAAATTAAAAGAAAAAAAATTAAACTGTCCTCTTGCAACCATTATTTTAACCACATGAAAATTCTAAATATGATTGTTGACTGCAAAGCATAAAAATATTGAATGTTTTTTTATATTTTTCCTACCCTCTGTTCCATATCTATCAAACTATGTGACATACTGAAAAGATAATAGTTTTAAATAAATTAAGGAGTTATAACCTAATTATATATCAATATTCAAGCAATTCTACTGAATTTAAATGTATTAAACCTCAATTTAAAAATTTCATTCTAACTTGAAAAAGATCAAAAGTTAACAAAAAACAACAGATTTTCCAAAAGCAATTGAAACATTCAAAAAACAACAACAATGAATATATTAAATGCTATCATTTGTGAGCCATTTTGTTTTAGATAGTTAATGTATGTTCGTGGAAGTGTATAATTTAATGAAAACAATGCTGAAAATACAAATATTTCATATTCTATTAACAACATTAATGTTAGCATCTCTAATATAATTTATTCACTGCTATGTCATTTTGATATTTTTCCAAAAAATATGACAATATTCTGGAACTATATTCAAATAGTTTAAATATTTAATTATTAAGTAAATGCCTTTTAATAATTTACTAATTCAAAACATAATAGCAATGAATACTCATTTATTTATTTATTTTTATAATTAAACTCAATATTTGGATTTAATTTACTAAGCTAAATCCACTTTTAAATCCAGTTTGTATTTTGGATTGATTTAAGTTCAAAATTTGCTGTTAATTAGTTGTAATTATTATGGTAAATATATCATGTGTAATATTGGTAGAAAACTGATAGTCTGTAATTTCTTAATAGAGTATTTATTACCATTCTTACTTATCTACATCATTATTTATTTGTTCCAATCATTATTTGAACATAAAATATACAATTTTGCCAACAATTTTTTTTATTTTTAATGGTTACTTTTAAGATATTAAAAATAATTGCATTACTTTTTGTCAATTTTTTTTTTATAGATTTAATTGCATGTCTTACTTTGCTTTCTTATTCTTTATTACTACATAATTATTGTGAAAGTTTTTTTATACATTTTGTACTGATTTCACTCTTTTTAATAATTGTTTCATCTTTTTTCTCTATTGCTAAAACAACTTTCCTTCTAGTATTGATATTGTTTTATAGTTTTAACCACTTATTCTATTCAGAATTATATTTTTTAATATTATTAATTTTTTTTGAACCATTTTACAGAATTCCTCATATTCAATTTTTCATAATTGTTTATTTCTTAATTATTTCATATTTTTTTTTATCATTATATATTATCTTTCCTCAAGTAAAAATTTTTGTGTTATGCAAATAATTCTAATATTACATATAAATATAATAGCAGCTAAAGGTGATTTTTCTAAATTGAAAATTTTAAAAATTTATTTAGACAATATTCGAAGATCAATAAAATGATCTAGGAATACTTGTTATAGAAAAGACTATATCTAAAACAACATGTTAAAAGAAATTATCAAGCTATTTGTTATAACTAAAGCAAATTATGATTTAATGTGTGTTTTTTATTGTGTAGGGTTTTTTATTTTATTCCATTTTTTTGTTATATAATGTTCAATTTTTGTATGTTTTTAATCAAGATATTTTTACTATATATGCTTTATCTTTAATATATTATGGTAAATTAAATACAAAAATTATTTTGTAATAACTAGTTTATTGCAGAGAAAAAGGCTTTTCAACAACCATAATCAAGGAACAGTAAATGAAAGGACAGTACTTATCAAGTGGTGAGAGTTTGAATGTTTTCCATTCTTATTTTATTCTTTAGTTAATGGTAGTTAGATGTCCATTTTTCAATTAATATTGCATAGTTAATTACTTGAAAAAAAATCCATGACTTTTGAAAAAAAAAAATTTTTGTTGGGTTTGCATTTGAATTTCGAATCATAGTGTTTGTAAATAAGACAAATTCTGCATCATTATATCGTTATAAATAATTCGAAAAAGTACAGTTTTTATGGTTTGTCTTTAATAGTAAAATTGATTGGGTTTGGCCATAAAATCATTATCCAATCAAATGTTTATTTAGACCTAAATAATGATAACAACAACAACAACAATAATAATAATAATAATAATAATAATAATAATAATAATAATAATAATAATAATAATAATAATAATAATAATAATAATAATAAAGTATGTAATTTTTTTAAAAAATATCTTTTAAATTAATCTATAAATTTTACATTTTTATACCTGTTACTAGTCCTGTTAATAATGATGGATATAAGTATGCAATTATACTAAATATGTTTATACTAAATATTTAATTTCACGCATTTAATAGTGAATGATTCATGTTTTTTAAATAGTAATAAACTTATAAGTTTATAATATATAATATACAATATAATAGAATATATACGGTATACATAATATATATACAATGTAAACGTAAAGTATAATAATCATGGCTTACTTTTATTTTCATTACTTCTTCCAATAATGTCTTCATTGACAAAATACATAATTTTTTTTCTTGTGTCAAATCATCAGCCGGGAAGCGAACCCGCAAATCCGGGACAATTGCTTGTAAGGCAGTATTGAACATTTGACTTTTAGTATAAATTTAACTTTTTTATATCAATGAATTAAAATGGATAGTTTAAAAAAAGTACAGTAGAAAGGTTTTTTTTTTGAAATTCCAAAATTTTTTTAATTTTAAGACATCAAAAAAGCTGATTTCATTTTCTTTAAACCAAGCAGAATTTTGAAGAAACAGACGATATTGATACAAACTTTTAAAATTTACTATAGAATATTTTTCTATTTCTTAAATAAATGTTCTATTACGGAGTAACAAAAGTTTTTAAAATAACATTTCTTTGTTTAAATAAGAATTTATATTTTAATATTTTTTTCTATTGCAGATAATTAAAAAAAGTTTTTTAGGCTAAATTTTGATTTGTAATGTTTTTACCATAAATATATTTTCAAATAAAATACAGACAGTAATAAAATGTAAAAATTTTATTAGAGATTGGCATGTATTTAATCAATTTTCAAAAGACAAGATAACTAACTTGTTGAAATCGTCTCAATGACATGTTGCCTGGCAATTTAAAATTTTCATTATGATTGATGTCAGCTCACCTTGAAAAAAACATTTGTCTTAAGGCAAATTATCAGATAAAGCTAACGTCATACTTCACACTATTTTGTCTGTATCTTGGTAATTTTTTCATCAATATTATATACAGAACATTTATTAAATATAAATGTTTTACCTCTTCCCCCTCCCTCCACCTAAATTGTTTGCTACCCCTCTGATTCTTTATTCATTATTAACATTGTTGCGCAATCTTTGCTTTATATATATATATAAGAATATTAAATGTGATTGTTTAAACGTAAGATTCATATGCAATGCATCCACATTTATCATATATAAAAACGTATGTACAAACACTCTTATTTAAATATTGTACTGAAATGTTACATTACTAAATAATTAAAAATACATTTTTCTAAAAAAAAAATTAATAAAATAGTTATAGTGTATTTACACGCACTTGGAATAAATATTAGATGAAATATTTATTTAAAACAAATTGATATTAATACATAGTATAATGTTATTGTACAATTGAAGCAGGCCCTTCGAATGGCCTAAGAATGCCTAATACTTCCAACTTATGTGGCAGCTTGCTGCAGTCAGGTTTAGTATCTTAATAGAATCTCTAAAGCTTCCAGTTGTATTATATCTTGATGTCAGGTGTAATATCCTACAGTCTCCACTTTTAATTTGAACTTACCTCACTGTTTTGGCTTTTGAAACCAGTATCCAATGTTGCTTGACACAACTTTTGAAAAGACTACTATTTTATAGTTAAGTCACCTTTCTTAATGGGAGCTTCCAGATTTACTGAACATCATCAACTGCCCTAATTCTGTTATAGATTAATTAATTTATTCATTCATACTTTAGTCTATTGTGAGGGATACTAAACCTGAATAAGTCAATTGTTTGAAGGTAGGTTGAGCCATAATATTATTTATTAAAATTAGCTATTCATTCAATTAAAATAATTTAAAACTCATTATTTATTTTTTAAAATATTTAATTCTCAATAGTTATACCCTTTTTATAAAATTGTGTATTTCTACAAAACTTGTACTGTTTAAGTTCATATGAAAAGATAAAGATAACACTAAAATAAGTCTTAAAAGCACCGAGCTAGCTTTCTGCAGATTGTTGCCAGTGCTAAATAAAGCTGCTCTTCAATATATATATATATAGTGGTGAACACTAATATGTAAATAAGGAACTGTGTAAATTAGATGTTCCATTTCTTTGTTAATGGTGCACAGGAATCTTTTGTATGGGTCAAATGAGAATCTTTTGAAATAGCCCAGTCACTTAATATTTTCTTTTCCTGTCATCCATCTCTGCATATGTAGTTCTATCTTTGGAGGGGGAAAAGATTTTATAATAATTTGCTCAGACAGGGATGACCGGAAAAGAAAATATAAAAAGGCTTGAGCTATTGCAAAGCATCCTCATTCGATCAATTAAAAAGTTTCCTGTATCCCATTATCAAAAAAAATGAACATCTAATTTATATACTATGCCTTATTTACGTATTAGTCTTTGCCAATATATATATATATATGTTGAAACAGAAACTTAGTTTCACATGTATTAAGATTTATTTTACCCTCCCCCCCCCTAAAAAAAAATAGGCAGATGTATATGAAAGAAGTTGATCCTATTTTTTTTTTTTAAAAAAAAATTAAAGCAAAAAGTTTAAAATTAAAAGAAAATCATTATTTTCTATAATTGAGAAAAAAAAGATAAACCTTCATTATTGATTTTTATGATTTTAAATTATGATATATACATGTTTGTAAGTATTTACTTAAAGCTGGCATTTATTAAAAATAGTACATTTTAATTTTTAAAATGTACAAAATATAATAATTACTTGAGGAAAAGTTATCAAATTGAAAAACATGGCTTAATCCTCATGATTCTTTATCTGTCCCACTAAAAATAGTTAGCCCAATCTTTAAGAAGTGAAAAGCACTCGAGCTTAAATGAAAGCTGTGTAACAAATCAGATATAGTGGGAGTGCTGTTGAATCAATCCAGAGATCAAGATATAAATAGTTGAGTTTGAAGTTCAGAGGAGATTTTAAAAAAGATTTTAGAAGGAGTTAAAAAGTAAGAAAAATGAAAGAGTTAAAAAGTTAATTTTTTTTATCTGTGTTGCTTAACTGTTTAGTTGACAAATGATTTTAGTCACCTTGGAATATAATATTTACAGCCACACTGCTAATGATGAAAAAAGAAAGTATTAATAAGGAAATCGTAAGAATGGATGGCTAACCATAATAGCTTCCTCTCTTTGTCTATAGCCATGAACCTTCAAGACCCACCTGAATGAACATCATAAAAGTAAATAATGCCATTTAACTTAAATAAACCCACCTCTTTTTGAAATGCAGTAACAACCTGAAGTGAAGGAATAACCTGGATAAAATGAAGGTAACAATTTCATAAAATATTCAATACTTATATGTGTTTATAAAAAACTAAAAAACATCTTTCTTAAAATAAATTATGAATAATTATAGCTATGTGAAAATACGTTTTATTGGTGATAAATTATAAATACAAAAAATGTCTTAAATATCTATAATCAAAGGCATTTTTAATAAGGTAAATTATAAATGATTAACTTCTTATTGCAGTACATCTGAATTAGAATAAAATAAATACAAATACATATCATTATTTATATTGCTGATATACAAATAAGTATACCTGGAAAAATTAGAAATGCTGAGCTTTTACATATAACTATAACTAACTAAATTATTATAAGATGTTTATAACCCAGATAAAATTAGAAAATATACAAAATGAATGTATTTAGTAAATTTATACTATATTATAAATAAATTCAATCAAATATGAATTAGTATGTCAATAAAAGTTAATGGTTATATGCGTATAATGAACCACATACTTAAATAAGTTGAAAGATTAAGAAAATCATTTTTTTGTAAAAAAGTTTATTTATTATTTGAAAAGTCTGAGAAAAGGAATATAAACATGGAATTAAAACATGTTATTTATATGAGTTGAGAAGTAAGAATTCCAAAACTATGTGTCATGGTTAAATGTACAATGATATACCATTTGCAAGATGAATTGATATCTGGACAGATGGAAATACATACACTTATATTTTACCTGAATAACCAATGGATATAAATGTGAATTAATGACAAATCTGGATAAGAATATGTGAATACCAAATAAATGCATTTGCAAGATGAATTGATATCTGGATGAATGGAAATACATACACATATTTTACCTGAATAACCAATGGATATAAATGTGCTTATATCGACCGATTCAACCCTGAAATGGATAACCAATGAACATATGATAAATGTACTTATACTATGGATTTAAACCTGGATTTGGATAACAATAAATAGAAATATATTTATTATGCTTTGACTCATCTAAAATTAACTGGAATAATAGAAATGCTCTTGTCTGTAAAGAATATCTTCACACATGAGTTAATTTAAGCCACATTACATATGACAACTACCTAAAAGACTACAGATCAGAATTAAGTGAAACTCTGAATTAAATAGAATGCTATCAGTTATCTTCATTATTATCTCTGTTGTCTTCATATATTGCACTTTTCTCTGTGAATTAACTAAATAACTAAAGATGTAAATTGTTAAACAACTTGCATTCTTTAATTCATATTGTACTATTATTGTATGTATACCAAGAGACACAATGGACCGTAAATAAATAAAATAATTAAACTTATGCACATAAATGAACATTTATACTTGACTGGATTATGAATTGTTCACAAACCTGGAATTGCTCACATTACCTGTTTACTTACCTGTGATAAATTTAAAGTTAATGAAGTACTATATGAATTACAAATGTTAACATGCTTATTGATTGTGTATGAATAAAATAATGAGACTCATGTGTATAAATACACATTCATACTTGACTGAATTATAGAAGCTTCACAAATCTGGAATTGCTCATCTTACAGATATGGACAAATAGTTAAAAATACTCATGCAGTAATGGTAGATGTCTATTTGATAAAAGACCCTTTGAATTCTTCATCCAAGATAAATTAAAATGAGCCTTCATTTGAAATGAAGGATGAACTTTATTGGATGGACTTATCAATATCATTGTTAATAAAACTGTTGTTACTTAAAATTAATTTCAGTTGTTCAGTTCCAATTTTTGTATCACTTGTTATTCATTGCACTTGTTCACGAGAATTTCATGCCTCCTGAGCTATGTCTGGCATAACTATGCCTAGGTAAGTCAGGTTGTAGTGAGATGGAACTCTAGTGGCTCCATTTGGGAATCACAAACACAGAAATTTCTAGGTGTTTCCAGTGTCTATGGTGCTACATCCTTTGATGAGCAGGAAATATTGTTGTAGGGGGTGGGGGTGATGTCTGTATTGGGAAAAACCAATTGATGGTTCCTTCCTACAATATGCTCATCAGGAAATTGTTACAACCGAGGTAATAAAGGGTTTGTACAGGGTTCGGTTACAATATATATATATATATCACTCACCACCACTCATATACACTATATGAGCAAATATCCGTGGGTGCCAATTCTATGAACCATATAATAAACTATTGATCTTACTTTATCCTAAAATTATTTATGAGGTTCTTAAACAAAGTTTTGCCTTAGCTCATCTCAGTTGAGGGATACAGAAGTCTATGAGGTGTAAAATGTACATTAGATGTGGGAGGAAATATTATAATTAATAGGAAATAAAACATCTATCAAATTCTAAAATAAATAAGAATTAAATTCGTAAAATTCTACCATATAAAATTAACAAATTATAGTCTATACTTCACCTCCTCCCATCATCCACATGCATTGAACAACCTCTACCATATTAGAAAATTAAATCAATAACTAAGATGTAATGTTTAATTACTATAATGTGTAGTAAGTTGGAATTAAATATAAAATCTAACATTACTGAACTTTTAATTATACACTAATCTAAACTAATTAACTGAATTTAATATTTAATCTAAATTAATAATTGAATATCTCAGGGAATTAATGTATTGAATAGCTTAATTTTATATCTACTTCTTAACAACTACTATTTACTATTATGAAAGTAATAATGTAGATTAAGCAATACCCTAACTAAATAATGGCAATTAGATAATGAAAGAAATAGGGTACATTTTGATTTCAATTCATCATCTAAACAACAACTAAATGATAAAACTTTTAGAGAATCAGTAAATAATTAATATTTCATACAGTATTTGGATCAGGGAAATCAATATCATCATGTCTGAATATGTTCATCATTAAATTAAATAAAATACAATCATATCATATTAGATAAAGTAAATGTGTGAGCATGTGTGGAAATATAAAATATGAATGAATGTTAAAGAAGAATTCTGAATACAATTTTGAATAATAAAACATTTATTAAAAAAAATAGTTAAGCAAAAATTTAATTTCTTTATAATTGGTTCAGGTACAAGTTCTGGATGTATTTAATATCAATGGTTGAAAAAATTACATAAGAACAGATAACAATATAATTTTCTAATTTCTACTCTGACATATCTCATCTATCAAAGCATCTTGATAGACTTATGGAAACACATTATACTTTTACCACTAACATAATGAACCAAAATAAAATCTTTACATTTTAGTGCAAAATGGTTTTCAGTTATCAGTCACTTCTGATAAACATATGGAACTGAAGTAATATAGCCCCAAAACTTCAAACAATAAGTTACAAAATTTTACTTTATATTCAACATCTTACTTTTTTTAGTACTCTCAAATTATCAATTAGTTTATAAGTCTATGATAACTAACATATGGTTAAATACTTATATTTGATTATAACATAAAACTAAAATTTTTGGGCATTTTACTCCAAATGCACATTAACTAAAAATAAAGAGGTTTGAATCTAATAACAGGTATAAAATAAGAATAATATCAAACTATATTTTGCAAAATGGAAATAAATAATTCCATTAATTAAATATATTCTGTCTTTGCAAAAATGAAGTAAAGAATTCTATTAATTAACTATGTTTTATTTTGGCAAAATAGAAATAAATAATTCTACTAATTAACTATGTTTTGTCCTCTTTTGCTTGCTTACTCAAATGATGATTAAATATTATGGAAGCTGATGATATAAAATTTAAATGATAAATGCAAAATGATTTGAAATCATAATTAAAGTTAGGCATTAATGATGGGTTTTTCCATATCTTTGAAATTAATACTTTATATATGTGTCTGTATTATGCTGTGTGTCATACAATAAATAATTAACACTAATCAATCCAATCGGTTTACTTATGAACTTGTAAATAAATCATAATATGGACAATGACAATGGCCCAAACAAGCTTTAGCACTAATTTTAATACAGCTGTTTTATGAGAAAATCAATTCTACTTTTATTCTTTTTTATCAATAAATTATCTGGCACATGGCTATGAGTATACAATGAAAGCATTCCATAAGGCACATGGGGATAAAAGATTTTCACAATTCTAATTTTATAACTAACCAGACAATAATTCCCAAGTCTAACTTCTGAGACTAAATAAACTGGTGGGAATAAATTCTCATCACCAAAAATCAGGGAGATAAAATACTTGGATTCATATACTCTAATTCATACAATACAACTATCAAAACTGGAGGATTCAATCTACTCCTATCAAATACTTCAATAAACAAAAAGGAGGTCCCCCTCCCCTCGGGAGAGATTACTCAAACCCATACAATATACTATGCAATCTACCCATGTCAAATACTCACCTAAAAGGGGAGAGATTACTCAATCCCATAAGACACAACAAAACATCACTAATTTCATTCTACATAGCCACTAAATATTTTTCTTATCCAAACATAATAAAGAACAACGAATTCATCTTCCGATCTAATCTTTCAAATTCAATTGGCCCATTTTCATTCTCCAAAACCGATGGCATTATATCATTTTTTCTTTTAATTCAAACCTTATTATAGTTGGATTCAATAATAGACACGCATATACAAGCAAAATAATATACAGACAATTACAAATCCCAGTAGGTAAAGATCTACTGTAAAAATATCAATTACTAACTGTAAAAGCAATAATGAGTAAACATTTCATATCTGATATAATATTTATAACTCGGAAACATTAATTATGGTTGAAAAGCAAGGCAAAATAATTTCTACTGGCAGGGTAAGACAAAATAATCTTTTTTATAGTGCATTTGCATTAGCGCAGAATTAAAGTAAAAGTTTGGTTTAAATAAACAATAAATCTTTATATTGAAAATAACTTTTCTAATCTATTGGAAAATGCAAAGATATACTATAAAATTTTATATAACGAACTTTTTTTAAAATAATTGTTTACCCCTTCAACCTTCAATGGACATCTCCATTTCCAACACACTATGTTTATAATATGGCACATGATAAAACATATACTAAAATAATAATAAATACCTTTTATAATATTTTCCCCTCATATTATACATTTATGACACGTTCTTGAAGACATAATAATAAAAATCATAAAACCACCTTTAAACTATCTATCTACTGAATACTATTAAATAATAATAACTAAAGTTCTTTTTTCTTCTTCTTGGTTGAAAACAAAAAGTTTATTACAGTTTATAAATGACATCCCTTGGTCATATCTTAAATAATAATAATTAGCACAAAGATAAATACTGACGAACACATAACACATTCCTGCAGGAAGACAAACAATATTATTTTGAGATCCAGAATAGCATATTCAATGTTCTTAGCAAAGCTAATAAATCGCTGTTAACATTATATAAGATAATTTTTTATTAAGCAATAAACATTTTATCACGATGCCAATAAAGTAATGATTCATATTTCGTTCATGGGATATATTCAAGCATGTATTATATATTTTCAGAGCCATTCATAAATCCATATAATTATTTAACTGATAGTATTTATTTAAATTTCCATGAGTTGGTTGGCAATATTCTATATAGGGAAATTCCATGCAAATGAGGAGAACTATTAATAAAGTAGAGTCAAATTCAGTTTTATCTATTTTTATAAATTCATTCCTCACAGCAATTGGGAAAAATAATTAGACAGTCAGTTAAATTATACATTTACTCTTATTTTTCTAATAGGCAAAAATATAAATAGTCATGCAAATGTTCCAATAATAATGACAATAAAAATAAATGATTCATACACATTCTTCTCAACCTTCTTTGATAACTAGCTCAAATTTATCATTAAGAGTTCTTGATATGTTTAATAACAGTTCGCACATTTTCCCAACATAATAAAAATATACACATGCTTCAGTTGTTCCCTTAATATAAGAAAAATAATTTTGAAAAATAAACAAACATTCTTCTTTCTTCTTCACAATTAGGATTAAAGTTTAAATAGAATAATTTTAAAATATAATTACGTACTTCCATTTTTTCCCCCAATAATAATTACTTTTAAATATTTTATAATGTATATACACTTATGCATTTAAAATAATGATTTGAGAATTCTGAAACTGTCGATTAAGAATAAAGATTAATGTACCTTTATGGTTGTTTACGCTATCATTTTCAGGAAACTTGTCGTACTTTTAACTTTCAACTTGGCTCCTTGGAAGAATCAGCTTTTAATAAAAATTGTACTATTAAACTTTGTTTAGAGAATAATTTGGAGTTCTATCAGTAGAGAATCTTAGTTGGTAGTCCTTTTAGAATTGTAATTAACCCCTCTTATAGACCTCCAGACATTACCTATGCATTATTCTTCCAATAATCCAAGGTTATTTGAAAGTTCAAAGGTCATCAGACAGAGAACTATTTGCTCCTCCCATTGCAATAAGACAATTAGGAGATTTTTATGCAAGAAACTTTCTTATCTTGAAAAAGAAAGAAAGTAGAGAAAAAAAATTTTTGTCTGTCAAAATAAAATAAAGATTAAAATATTAAATTGAACTAGGAATTAAATATTTTGTATTTTTAAAGTAACAGAATAAAATTAATGACAATTTAACAAGTAAAATATTTTGCAGCATATTTGTTGTTTAATAACTCACCAGTCCAGTAATCCATAAATTCATTTAAAATATAATTAAGCTGGTTTTTAAAACTATCAGTTGTAAAGTAAATATTTGGATATGAGACATGATATTTGAT